>CM077152.1:954805-1292090 GCA_039583875.1 Platanthera guangdongensis | reverse complement strand
CGTCCGAAATCTCCTGCAGCGGTGGAGAACCTCCGGGAGAGCTCCGACGAAAGCTCCAACGGAGAGCTCAAGCGGGAGCTCGGAAGGTACAACTTGTCTCCATGAGTGGCCCCTCTTATTTTTCTTTCCGCCTCAATGTAAAGCGCGAGACGCTACCAGTTTGTACTTATATATAATATATTTAATGCAAACGTTTTCATTGTAAATATCTCGTCCTGTTATTGTGAATGTGCTTGATAGTAATTGTTGTGTCGAATGTTTCCTGCGTGTGCTTCCGCCGAGGCCCTTGGCCTTCCTAGGATAGTTCTTCCTTAGCGATGGATCGGCGGGAACCTGCTGCAACTACCAGCCGGAAGCGTGGCTCACGAACCCTTAGGACGAACCGTCCCTTTAGCCTGCGCGAGTCCCTTCAGGCCCTCGCATAACGATTCCGCCTGTTTGTTCGAGAATATTAAGAGGAGCCTTCTCGGCGAAAGCACCCCTCTAACGAGACCTCTTTGACGGGGACTTCCCTGTCGAGATCTATCCCTGCCGAGACCTTCCTTACCTTTTCCATTTTGTTTCCCGATGCACTTCCTGCCTTGTCCAAACCAAGCCAACCAACACCAAACCCTATCCCCACAGGCGAGCCTTCGGACCTGCCAGCTAGATGAGAGCCTGCGTAGCGGTCTACCTGGGCCGAGCCGAGCTCGGGGTGCCGATGAGATCTCAATCCAACCAAACCTATCCCCCACAGGCGAGCCTTCAGACCTGTCAGCCTAGATGAGAGCCTGCGCAGCGGGGGGGCTACCTGGGGCCGAGCCAGCTCGAGGGGGGTGCCGATGAAGATCTCAAACCAACCAAACCTATCCCCCACAGGCGAGCCTTCAGACCTGCCAGCTAGATGAGAGCCTGCGCAGCGGGTCTATACCCTGGGGCCGAGCCGAGCTCGGGGTGCCGATGAAGATCTCAACCAACCAAACCTATCCCCCCACAAGCGAGCCTTCGGACCTGCCAGCTAGATGAGAGCCTGCACAGCGGTCTACCTGGGGCCGAGCCGAGCTCGGGGTGCCGATGAAGATCTTAAACCAACCAAACTATCCCCCACAGCGAGCCTTCGGACCTGCCACTAGATGAGAGCCTGCGCAGCGGGTCACCTGGGGCCGAGCGAGCTCGGGGTGCCGATGAAGATCTCAAACCAACCACCTATCCCTCACAGGCGAGCCTTCGGACCTGCCAGCTAGATGAGAGCCTGCGCAGCGGGTCTACCTGGGGCCGAGCTGAGCTCGGGGTCCGATGAAGATCTCAATCCAACCAAACCTATCCCCCAAAGGAGAGCCTACAGACCTCCAGCTAGATGAGAGCCTACGCAGCGGGTCTACCTGTTGCCGAGCCAAGCTCGGTGTGCCGATGAAGATCTCAATCCAACCAAAACCTATCCCCCACAGGTGAGCCTACGGACCTGCCAGCTATATGAGAGCTGCGCAGCGGGTCTACCTGGGGCCGAGCCGAGCTCGGGTGCCGATGAAGATCTCAAACCAACCAAACCTATCCCCCACAAGCAAGCCTTCGGACCTGCCAGCTAGATGAGAGCCTGCGCACTGTCTACCTGGGGGCCGAGCCGAGCTCGGGGTGCCGATGAAGATCTCAAACCAACCGAACCTATCCCCCACAGTGAGCCTTCGGACCTGCCAGCTAGATGAGAGCCTGCGTAGCGGGTCCTACCTGGGGCCGAGCGAGCTCGGGGTGCCGATGAAGATCTCAAACAAACCAAACTTATCCCCCACAGGCGAGCCTTCGGACCTGCCAGCTAGATGAGAGCCGCGCAGCGGGTCACCTGGGGCCGAGCCGAGCTCGGGTGCCGATGAAGATCTCAAACCAAACAAACATATCCCCCACAGGCGAGCCTTCGGACCTGCCAGCTAGATGAGAGCCTGCGCAGCGGGTCTACCTGGGGCCGAGCCGAGCTCGGGTGCCGATGAAGATCTCAAACCAACCAAACCTACCCCCACAGGCGAGCCTTCGGACCTGCCAGCTAGATGAAGCCTGAGCAGCGGTCACCTGGGGGGCCGAGCCGAGCTCAGGTTGCCGATGAAGATCTCAAACCAACCAAACCTATCCCCACAGGCGAGCCTTCGGACCTGTCAGCTAGATGAGAGCCTGCGCAACGGGTCTACCTGGGGCCGAGCCGAGCTCGGGTGCCGATGAAGATCTCAATCCAACCAAACCTATCCCCCACAGGCGAGCCTACGGACCTGCCAGCTAATGAGAGCCTGCCAGCGGGTCTACCTGGGGCTGAGCCGAGCTCGGGGGTGCCGATGAAGATCTCAATCCAACCAAACTTATCCCCACAGGCGAGCCTACGACCTGCCAGCTAGATGAGAGCCTGCGCAGCGGGTCTACCTGGGGCCGAGCCGAGCACGGGGTGCCGATGAAGATCTCAAACCAACCAAATCTATCCACCACAGGCGAGCCTTCGGACCTGCCAGCTAGATGGAGCCTGCGCAGCGGGTCTAAACCTGGCCGAGCCGAGCTCGGGGTACTACAAAACAAATGATTACGTTATACTATGAAAAATTGGCAATAGTTAAGAGAAAGTCAATCGATGTAGTATAATAAGTTTATTTTTTGAAATACATGGTTACATCCTTCCCCACTCAGGGGAGAAGCATTTTAGGTCATCACCTCTCCAAGTGTGGCTTAGGGCCCTCCCCTCTACGTCCTGGAGGTAGTATCCCCCTGTTCCGAGGACTTCCTTCACTATGTATGGACCTTCCCAGTTCGGGTGGAGCTTACCCACGGGAGCCGACCTTCCTGCTTGCTGCGTCAACCTTTCTCAGCACCAGATCCCCTTCAGTAAACTGCTTGACCCTGACATGCTTATCAAAATGCTTGGCCATCCTCGTCGCTTGATCTCTTCTTGCCTGATAGCCGCCACGTCTCGCAGTTCCTCCACCATATCTAACGAGAGGCGCCTGCCCCTCCTCATTCTCCACCCTCCAAGTCTCGTCTCCTTCCTTCGCCCGCGGCTGTGACTCGCGGGGACCGACCTCGAACTCCACCGGTAGGAGGACGACCTCACACCCATGAGAGAGCTTGAAGGGGGTCTCACCGGTGGCCGTGTTCGGGGTCGTTCGCAGGCCCACAGGACCGAGGGAGCTGTTCCACCCAATTCCCCTTTAAGTTCTCCACCTTTTTCTTTAGTAGTTTACAATGATTTTGTTTGCTGCTTCCACCTGGCGTTACTCCGGGGTGGTGGACGGAGAAAACTGGAGATCTATCCCTAGTTGGGCGCAGAAGCTGATGAACTCCTCGCTGGCAAACTGGGGGCCGTTATCAGTCACTATTGCTTGGGGCAACCCATGTCTGCAAATGATCTCCCCCAGACGAAGTTCCTTATGACCTGCGAGGTGACCATGGCCAAGGCTTTAACCTCTACCACTTCGAGAAATAATCGACCATGACCAAGAGGAATCTCCTCTGCCCACTAGCCGGAGAAAGGGCCCAACTAAGTCCATTCCCCAGATAGCGAATGGCCACGGTGTCGGGGATACTTCGGAGCCTCTGACTGCCAAGAGCTGAAGGGGGGCGTAGAGCTGACATTTTTGACACCTCCTCGCAAACTCCACGACATCCTTCCTTAGGGTGGGCCAGAAGTACCCCATGCCCTGACCACCCTTGCCTCCAGCGTCCTTCCTCTAGAGTGACTGCCGCACTCGCCCGATTGCACCTCCCTCAATATCTTCGGATCTCTCTTTGGTCACATATCTAGCTAGGAGCCCTGACAACATCTTACGATGCAGGCCCCCCTCCATCATTAAGTAGTGAGCTGTTTTGCGCTGAAGCTTCTCCCTCCCGACCTTGGTCCCCTCAGGAAGTTCACCGGTGGTTAGGAAGGTCACAAATGGATCCACCCACGAGGGTTGCCGATCCACCACCATCAACTCTCCTTCCTCGATACCGGGTCGGAATAGCTCCGTCAAGGTCCCTCCTCCCCGAGGTCCGAACTGGCTAATCGATCGGCGGCTACACTTTCTTCCCTCGGAACATGTATGAAATTGAGAATGACCGAATCCTCCGATGATCGCCCTTACCTTGGAGAGGTATTTGATGAGGGTAGGCTCCCGAGCTTCAAACTCCTCCCCGGATCTGCGATGCTACAGCTACCTTTGAATCAGTGAAAGCTTCCACATCCCGAATCTCCAGCTCCTTTGCCAAGCGGAGGCCGGCGATCACGGCCTCATACTCCCGCTTGATTGTTGGTCACGGGGAAAATAAAATGACCCTTGCTCTATGGTTACCTCTGAGGACTTGTCAATACCACCCCTGCCCCGAGGAGTGCCTTCCCGAGGCCCCATCAACCATCAACTTCCATGCTTCTCGAGGTTGCTGCTCTCCCCCCTCGACTTCAACGATGTAGTCTGCTAGGAAGTCCCCACTGCCTGTGCCTTGATGGAGAGCCTTGGGACAAAGGAGATGTCGAACTCGCTTAGCTCAATGGACCACTTAGCCAGTCTCCCCGAGTGCTCCACTCCTTCGAAGATCTTGCGAAGAGGGGGGGTCGGTCACCACCCTAATCGAATGTGCTTGAAAGTACGGCCGGAGTTCCTTGCCGAGATGACCAAGGCGTAAGCGAGCTTTTCCAGGATGAGGTAGCGAAGCTCTTTCTTTCCTCAATATCCGCTGACGTAGTAGATGGGCAGCGACTTCTTTCCTTCTTCCCTCACTAGGACGGAGCTCACCGCCTCCGCTCCTACTACTCCGAGGTACAAGGTCAGGTCCTCTCCTTCTTTTGGGCTCTGAAGCAGAGGAGCCTGAGAGAGTTGTCTTTTCAGCCCTTGGAAGGCCTCTTCGCACTCGGTTGTCCATTCGAACCTCTAATTCCCCCGCAACACCTTAAAGAATGAAGAACACTTGTCTCCTGCTCTGGAGAGGAACCTGCTTAGCCCAGCCAGCTTGCCTGTCAAGCGCTGGACCTCCTTGGCGTCGCGAGGTGACTCCAAATCCAGGATGACCTTTACCTTGTCCGGTTGGGCTCCACCCCCTCGCCGAGTCAGAAGATGCCCGAGGAACTTCCCCGCTGCTGCCCCGAAGACACACTTCAAGGGTTCAGCCTCATCTTGAACCTTCTTAAGGTGGCGAATGTTTCCTCCAGATCTTGTAGGTGCGAAATCATGCACTTGCTTTTGATCATTAGGTCGTCGACATAGACCTCCAAGTTCCTCCCCCTCTGATCCCAAAGACTCGATCCATCATGCGCTGATAGGTAGCCCCTGCGTTCTTTAACCCAAATGGCATCATTTTGTAACTGAAGCATCCCTCCCTCGTGATGAAGGAAACATCCTTGGTATCAGAGGGTGCATCCGGATCTGGTGATAACCTGAAAAAGCATCTAAAAAGCTCATGACAGAAAAAACCGACGCTGAATCAACCAGCGCGTCGATCCGAGGCAGGGGGTAGCAATCCTTAGGGCATGATTTATTTTAACAAAGAAAAGTCAATATACATTCTCCATTTTCCACCTCCCTTCTTTACCATTACCACATTGGAGATCCAGCCTGGATACTGGATCTCTGAGATGAAGCCCGCCTCCAGGAGCTTCTTGACCTCCTCGTGTATTGGCTCCTCCAGCTTTATTGCGATGGTCCTCATCTTCTGGCGTATGGGGCGAGTGCGAGGGTCCAAGTTCAGGCGATGACAGGCCACGTCTGCGTCGATGCCTGACATGTCCGCCGTGCTCCAGACGAAGATGTCGACGTTGCCTTGAATGCAAGCCCGCACTTGCTCCGGGCCTCGGGGACTCAAGCCCCCGCTGACCCGCACCCTTTGTACTTTCCCTGCACTGGTGAAGACCTCCATCTCCACCACTTCTTCGGCCGGCTCCAGCCGTGACTACTCCCAGCCGACCCTCGTCTCTTCCTCCAACTCCAGCCCTCCCCTTTCTACCTCCTCCTCGACCTCCATCGCTTCTACCAGCCCCTCCTGCTGCTGCACGACTCCACACGCCCCTCAGGGCCTCTCCCTCAACTCCTCCTGCCGTTTGTTCTCCTACTTCCACCGCCCCTCCTGGGCTCTCCTGCTCCTCGTCCCCCTAGACCGGCTGCACATCTTCTTGCTGCTTCTCAGTCTCCCCTTCTCCCACTTCCCCTTCAACTACCTCTCTTGCCTCCTTTAGGCCCAATCCCTCTTCCTCAACGACCTCCTCAAGTGCCGCCATCTCAATCTCCAACTCCTCTGCCTATGTCATCCATGAACACGGTGTTGACTGCTGTAACGTAACATTGTCTTGTCACCTTTTGGGTCCCCTCTTACTCTGACCTACATCCCCCCATTTTTGAACTTGAGGCATTGATGGAACGAGGAGGGGACGCAGCGAAAGGCGCTGATGAGGGGGCGTCCCAAGATGACATTATAGCTGCTCGGGGCGTCCACGATCACGAACCTACAGTTCCGTGACACGCCCCCCAACCTTACGTGCAGCCCTACTCCTCCTTCTACCTCTTTCCTCTCTCCGGAGAACCCGAACAGAGGTCCATCCGAAGCCAAGACCTCTTCCCTTCAACCCTCATCTCATCAAAGGCCTTCTTGAAGATGACATTTACCGAGCTCCCGTTATCTACCAGTATCCTCGAGATCGTATAATTTTCCACCGCCGTCTGGATCACCAGGGCGTCACAGAATGGATCCTCATAGTCTGGCATGTCTGCTGATGAGAAAGTGATCTTTCTTCTGGTGGGGGAACCTGGGAGGTAGAGGCCACCCCCCTTCGGTACATGGTTTGCAGGCTCCCCTTGCGGGTTGCCTCAATCCCCACTCCTCCGTGAATCACTCCAATTCCTCCCCGGGTCCCTACATCTACCCGATCTTCGCACCTATCTCCACCTCGCCCTGCTGCACCTCTATTATCCTTACCGTGGATCCTGCCTCCCCCTGCTCCTCTTGCTTCTCTTAACTCTAAGAACTCCGGGCAGGTGGCTGTTGCGTGACCTTCCTCCTGGTGGAAGTCACAAAAAAGCACGCCTCCCCCGCCCCTTCTTCCTTCTCCTCTCCCTCTTCTCCCTCCTCCTCGAGCTCCTCTCCCAGCTCCTCTTCCTCTTCCCACTTCCATGGCCTCCTGCGGTGGTGGGGGACGACCCCTCGTCGTTCCTGTCTCCATGCCGGTCCGGTCGAACCTCCGGGGTTCCCCGCAGGTTATCTCTCCTCTGGTAGCCTTCTCCTGGGCCCTGGGGGCGACCCTCCTGGGGCCTCCAACCTAAACCGTTTGTTCGGGCTCCCGGGCCCCCATCCCTGCTGCTGCCCAAACCTTCGAGGCTCTTCTCCTTCTCCTTTTCTCCCTTTGCTCCCTCTGTTCCCTCGGCTCCTTCTATCTTCCCGCTGCTGGTTCCTTCACGTCGTCCTCCGCCAGCCTGCCAACTTCTGGTGAATGCTGGGTTTGCTCTCTCGAAGTCAATTTCCTTTGCCGCCCTCTCCATGAGCTCCTCAAAGGAGAGGGGAGGCACCCTCTTCAACCTCCATGCTAAAGAATCCCGGTCTCAGCCCCAGGGTGAAGGTCAGCATCAGTGCGTACCCTGGGACCTCCTGGACCAGGAGGATCTCCTCCTGAAACCGTCGACATAGTGACCCAGCGTCTCATCCGACTTCTGCCTTACCGCAAATAGACACTCCCGCTTCCTTCCTCCGCTTCTTCGAGGTTGAGAACCTCAACAGGAAACTTCTCCGCAGATCCTCAAAACAGTAGATTGATCTTGCTGGCAACTGGTGGAACCAGTCCCGAGCCTTCTCCTTCAACGTGATGACAAATAACCGGCACTTGAAGGCATCCGTCATCTGCCTTATCGATACAACGTCCTCAAACCACTGTACGTGCTGTACAGGGTCATCCTTCCCCGAGTAGTAGGACATGTCAGGCTCCCGGAACCCCTCCGGTATCGGAGCTGAGATGATGAGCTCGCTAAATGGGCTCTCGCCTCCTGTCTGGCGAGAGGGCACGTCCTGCGGCCTCGGCTGACTGGACCGATCCGCGAGACCGTGCCCCGGGAAGAGCTCCTCGCACTGCCGCTTCCTTCTCGCCCAGATCCGTCAGCGCCTCCTTGTCCGGGCACTGGCTTTGGCCGGGGAAGAGTTCCCGCGCCGCCACATCTCTCTCGCCCGCCTCCCCCGGACCTCCTTTCCCGGGCGCTGTCCTGTGGCGTTCTCGCCCAGAGCGGGACCTCTTCTATCGGACCTGAGGGGTGGCCCACTCGCCTCTAGCCGAGAAGGCCAAACTGATCGTCTGCAGAACCTCTCTCGCCTGAATTCATCCAGCATCCTCTTAGTCGCTTCCTCTCCCCGGGTGGGGAAGCCTCCAGAACCTGACCCTTCACCTTCACACTCCAGCCATGGGACAAAACTCAAGGCTTTCCTGTATCAGCTCCCTTCCACGCTCACCGCACCAGAACTATTGAAGCCAAATATGACCTCAACTGTAGTTCGAAGAAAAAGGGGTGCAGCCAAAACCTACTTCTCTCAAGTCTCAACCCCCGACTGGATTTAAAGGACCTAAGACTGACCAATAGCCTCAGCAGGGAGGTCCCACCTCACACCCGGAAGATCTCTGAGCGCTTCCCCTCCTTAGCCAGAGCTGGGCTAGGAGCTCCTCAGAAAGCACTGGAATTTGAGAGATAATGATCCCTTGCTTTCTGAGGAGCTCTTATGGGTTTATTTATAACATCGTGCTGACCTGAAATTACTGAAAAGCCCCTAGTTGGTCTGCTAATAGCCGAATCCCGCTATTTTTCTGAGGGCACATGGGGTAAATTTACCTGAGGTGACCTGGTCATTTAACCCTAGGCCTTGGGCCCACTCGGCGAGAGCTGTGCCGAGGTCCTCCCGTCCAGAGCCTGGCGCGAACGCTCTCGCCTGCCTATAGGCGAGAGCCCTTTGAGATTGGAGCCTGGCGTAAGCGCAAGCGTTCCCGCGCAGCCGCGCTCGACGATCTTGGGCCTGCTGTTCTCCGTTCGACGATTCGGTTACGCTCGTCGATCTTATCTAAAATAGGTTTGCACGTAACAATCGCCTTAATAATCACAAAATAAAACCGCTCTGCTCTCCTTGATTTTATGTACACCGGAAAAAAATGAATAGATCAAATAAACCGCTCTCCTTGATTTTAGTGAAATATCATTGCATGTGAATAGTCTGCGTAGGGATGTACATGTGAAAGAAGTCATCAATGCAACATAATCAAGATAAAATCTCCTAGCACCTGCCCATCGAGAAAAAAAATGTGGTCGTTATAATTTGGTCAGCTATTGTTGACTGTTGCCTTGTTTGTCACTGTTTGGTGAAAGTTTTGTGCATGTTGGTTGTAGTTCCAAGTGTGAAGTAGCGGGTTGAAGCCCTTTTGCTGAGCTGACCCTCTGTAACACCCCAATTTTGACAGCAGACCCTCCTGGTCGATAATCGCCGGGCAACAGTGGTATCACCGATGACAATAGCGGTAACACCCGACGCCTTTCGATGAATCGTGGAGTAAGAGGCAATCGCATGGCGGAAGTGGGTATCGCGCGGCGATAGCCCACCTCCAAGCTCTCAACACCTTGAATCGTTGAATGAGCTCAACGCACTCGATGCCAGGAAGCGTTGAGTGAAATATCACTAAGCGGTAGTGGATATCGTCAAGCGCATAAACAATAGACTCACGACACACTCAACGCCTTGAAGCGTTGAATGAACTCGACGCAATCGACGCCATGAAGCGTTGAGTGAGATGTCACGTGTCGATAGTGGATATCGCCAGACGATAGTGCCATGTCTGTTAGACACGTGTCAGATGGCCAGGATGGCGGCCGATGAGCAATGGTTGACTGGGGTCAAAGCGGCGAGAAAGCCGATATTGCCAGGCGACAGTCGATATCACGCGTCGATATCGCTCATTTTGACCGGTCAGCTGATTTTGCGGCCATTCGTTCCTAATGACTAAAGGATCATGTGGCTGGGATTAATCCAAGACCACTTAAGCAGGAGAATGGAGATAAGAGTTGTCATTCTTTCTCTTCTCACTCTCTCTCCTCCTTTTCATCGAAGTTTTTGAGAGAAAAAGTTAAGGGCTGGAGCTGAGCTTGAATAGCTTGGTGAAGGAGATTCTGTAGTCAGAAGTAAGTGCCGAGGCTAGATCCGCGAAGAGGGAGTGGTAGGAAGTATTGGAGACTCTTTCCAGGAAAATACCCAGAAAATACCACAATTAATAACTGTTGGTATCACCATGAGACGAGTATCGCCGGCGATAGCTCATGATGAGCTATGATTGATGTGAAAAGACCCCTGTTTCTGGCACTACAGGATGCTGCAGGGTTTGGGTTAAGTCTGGGCACAGAAAGAGAACTTTTATTAGTCCCACCAAGCGATCGTGACGAGCGCTGATGATAACTCTCTTTTGATTGTGACGCCTGTCTCTGGGAGATTATGAGGCTAATCTGTGAGTTACGAGCTCCTAAATATCATGAGAGTCATTGTACATAACGTTGCTGTGTTTTGAGATACGGGAAAGGGGGGGGGCTGGCCGCGTCCTATCGACCAGCCTGAGAGTGTGACTTTTGGCGGGCAGGCAAGGCGATTTGAGCAACGAAAAAAGGTTGATCTGTACCTGCTCGATGTCGATCGGTTAAACAGACCTAAAGTACATCTGAGTTACTGGTGGCAACGAGAGAGAGAGAGAGTCTTAGGCTATAAGATGGAAAGACTAAAAATGCTCATAAATTGACCGTCAAGGCTGGGACCTCTGAACAGTGGTGTAATCCGAGAAACTGACACACCGAAAATATTCCCTGAGTGAACGGAGCGTCGGTAGTTAAGGCCGACATTTGTGATATATTGAACTGTGTGTGAGTGCACGTTCTTGTGATATATCTGCTTATGATAATGTTATGCCTGCAGGGAAAAATATCACTGCCCTAGGAAAAGGTAGGGTCGTTATAAATTGGTCAAGCGAAGTTTTATTACTTTCATGTGTGGCCGGCTTGCGTGCCGATGTCTATAATTCACACCTTACCAAGAGTAAATGTAAGACCATAAAGCCAGAACAGTTTTAGTTACTATTGACTATCGCCGGACGATAATGACTATCACCCCTTTTGTGTATTATTTGTAATAAAATTTCTGTGTTTATATAGTGGACATTACAGTTATACTTGAGTTCAAAACTTAACCACTGAAGCTTTCACTAGAATGCTCTAAGTTAGGATGTGTTTATTATGTGATATTAATAAGTAACGTCGCTGACTGTCTGTGGAATATGGCGTGGGGCCCTGACAGGACCCTCTGTTATATTTCATTTGACGGACGGAGGTGTTGCACCCTCGAATACCCAAGTGCTATGTTTAGTAATCTCATGTGTTGTCGGCTTGCGTACCGAAGTCTGGAAATCAATTTCTTGTAAACATGAACTCGGTTTTGTAAGGCCGTAATGCGATAACTATGTGTATAATATTCATTCTTATAACTCCTTAATCTTCTGCGAGAATGCAATCCTGTGTTAGAATGCGTCTTTAAATTAGAATAGATTATGGTTTCGTCTCGTAACTCTTCTGTCTGTCTGTTTAATATGGTGCATGACTCATGTCGGACCTTCTGTTATATTACTCTCGACGATGGAGGCCGCACACACATGCTATCTATAATAGATACATCCCAGATGAGAAGCAGCTGTGCGTCCTGGAGCTGTCAACGCTTGAGAAGAAGAAAAGCCAGGAATCCGGTGGAAATACCTTACTATATTATGGCTTAGGAGTTTCTATCCTTAACTACCGACTATTTACTTTGTCGAGCAAGCACAATGATGATACTCTACACTCGTGCACATACACTATATTTCATTTAATGCAATGTTTTTTGTTTATTATTGACTTAGTTGTCGTAGGAACACTCGAAACTTATCCGTCCAACTGTCAACAGTCAATACCACGATAGTCCTTATTTGCCTCGGATCGAAGGTAAGACCTTAATCTCCGCGGTAAGGACACGCCATCGGGGCCATGCCCCAGTGACCTCTCACTGTCTGGAATCGAAGGTACGCCCTTCTCCTCCGCATTAGGTCACGGTGACGCCACGGTAGGCCCTCCTCGCATGCGCTAAACAGCTGGTAGGACCTACCCCTCAACGTCTCCAGTGGCTTCTTACTTCCCCAGATCGAAGGTAAACTCTTCTTCCCCACGGTAGGTCACGACAATGTTAGGGCCAGTCCTTTTTGCGATCGTCTCGGTTTGAAGGTTGGTGCTTCACCGTCACAATCAGCGACACCCGTCGGTTTAGATATCTTAATCTCTGCTTGGCCAGAAGGGCTCGCCCTTTGCATTGTTTGTAGATTGAGACATCATCGAGTCTCATCCTTCAACAGTCAACCGATCGGCGACATCCCCAAGTCTGATGCTCTAACTTCCTACTACATGGCTAGTGGGGTTCACGACACACACTGATATGTCAGTTTTAGACATCCAAGAAAGAGGATCGTGGACACGCTCAAAGTGATGATATCAATACCACACAAGTTCAATCAATATCAGCGGAAGGCTCAACACTGCAAAATACTTGCAAAAGCAATTCAAAAGGGCGTTCAAAGCGACATATACATCATAAACAACTACTACAAAGTACGAGTACAAAAACTCAAAAAACAGATGCAAAATCCATAAAGCACCCATTGACGACTGGACGACTTCTAAGAGAGAATAGCTTAGACGAAAACAGCTATCGGCAATAAAGCACCCATTGACGACTGGACGGCTTCTAAGAGAGAATAGTTTTTTGGCCGATAGCTGTTTTCTACAAGTTCAAGAAAACAGCTATCGACCAAAAACGATTGTGGTTTGCCCATTCAAACCGCCTAAAACGGATCCGGATCCTCTCCATTTCAAGTGAAATGGAGGGGATTCATTTCATGGTTTAGTGGACAAGATAAGTCCAAGAAAAATCTAATGGACAAGATTTTTTTGATTAAAAAAAATATAAAAGGATTAGAAATGCTGAACCGTTGGATGAAAAAGAAATCAATTATGGCCATGAAATGGATCCCCTCCATTTCAGGTGAAATGGAGAGGATCCTGATACCAAAATGTTGAAACATAACCGGCCTCTTGTGGGGTTCGACCCTTGGGAAGGGGTGGTCTCCGCGCCTACTTCGCACCTGCAAGAAAACAACGAGAGAGACAAGAAAGACAGACCCAAGGGCTCGGCAGGGAGGTCCCACACAAACCCGGAAGATCTCTGAGCGATCCCTCCTTAGCCAAGAGCCGAGCTAAGGTACTCTCAGAGAACACTTGAAAATGAGAGCAAGGAGGCACTGAAGCGTGTCCTTGAGGTACCCATGGGTCTTATTTATAGATTTTTCAGGATCTGAACTGCCAATAACCAAAAGGACTGACCGGAAGTACCAAAAGGCCCCTGGATGTTCTGCCATCAGCCAAACTCCGCGTTCTGAACAGCTATGCGCAGTCCAACCTGTCTGCCAACAGCGAGGCTCCGCTGTTCTGAGTAGCTATTCGCACCCCCGGGCGTCAGCTCGCCTTCAGTTCTCCCCGCGGAGGCGGGCGCGACCCGCTCTGGGGCTCGCCTACCATCACTGGGCGAGTGCGAGCCGAATGGGCGAGCCGCCTGCCTTCTGCCGGGCGGATCGACGGTCAGGTCGCGCTCGGGTCCGGCTCGCTGGCGGCGGTCGCCAATCGCGGGTCCGCTCGCTTGCTGCGGGTCGCCACTCGGGTCCGGCTCGCTTGCTGCGGTCGAATCACGGGTCCGGCTCGCTTGCTGCGGGTCCGTCCAGCTCGGGTCCGGCTCGCTTGCTGCGGGTCGCCAGCTTGTTCGCCTAGATGGGCAGGGGCGGGCCAGCCCTTTAGTCGTTCAGCCCGTCCTCCGCTTGGTGCGAGTCGCGGGGCAGGCCTGTTCGACCTCCTGGTGGGACGACGCTCGACACAGGGTTGTACACTAAAAACACTTTACTTACTTCAACGCTACAATTTAACCAGCATGTCAGCAATCAATTTTCAACTATCTTAAAGATATTATTACAGATTATTAAAATGTATTCGGTGGGCGGAGAGTGGAGAGTGGGGATCCGGATCCTCTCCATTTCATTTCAAGTGATTCATTTCAAGATCCAATGAATAAAATTCAAGTACAATACATCTAATGATTCACATTTTTTTAATTAAAAGAAAAATATAAAAAACTTGAAAAACTGTAGCTAGTGTGTGGTATGTATTAATTATTATTATGGAACTACGACGTCTTCTTCTTCGATGAGCGGCGACGAAATGACAGATGAAGGATCGTGCTGCTTTATAACCAGCACCGACGCGGTGGTCGAGTTTGATGAGGCCAAGTAACTTCCCACCCAACCCAGCTCCGGGCAGTAGTCTATTAATCTAGCCGCCGCCGCAGCAGCAGCAGCGCCACCTCCAGGCGCCCTCTGCCCCACCAGCACCAGGTTGCATCTCCCGGCCACCTCTTTTATACCCGCCACGATCTCCTCCTCCACCTCCTCCTTCCCGCCGCGGCTCCCCGCATACTTTTCCTCAAACTTCAGTACCGATCCGTCCTTGTTCCACTCCAGCAACTGAGCTATGCATTCATCGTCGCTGGATCGCTGCTCGTCCGCGCCCCCCACACGAATCCCCACGCTTCCCTCGGCGGAGGCGTTTCCGGCTGGCGGCGGGGAAACAAAACGGACGACGGTGAGGGAGATTCCCGGGTGCTCGGCCATGCGCATGCCGTACGCGACCGCCTCGCGATCATCGGGCCCGCCGAAGAAGAGCACCGCGACAGAGTAGGAGACGTCGCTGGCCGACACCTGCGCCGAGCCGCCGAGGCATCGATCGATGAGGATGGCCACGGAGCAGGGAGCGTGGAGGAGCACGCGCCGGTTCACGTGCTGGTATTCATGCCCGATGGACTCCATGGCGCCGTCCGCATGCAGCTGGGTCTTGTGGAATGGCAGGATGATGAGAGCCGCCCGCTTCTGCCGCGCGCTCGCGATCACGTCCTCGTGGATGGTGTGCAGGTCGGAGATCGCCGTCATCGGACGGACGGTGACGCGGCTCAGCTGCTCGTAGGCTTGGAACGCCACCACGATCTGATCCGCGCCGCCGCCGCCGCCGCCGTCGCCGTCCCTGTTTTTATCATCCTTGTTCCAGAACGGGAGGCCGTTGCGGCGAGCCTTGTGGACCATGGAGATGGCCGAAGAGCGCTCGGAGAGCTCCACGAGATGCATGGCGTAGACGGCGAGGCCGCCGCGACGGCGTGTGCCCCGCGAGGATTCGATGAGGTTGATGAGGGTGGGAATGTTGCGGCTGCCGTGGAAGCAGGCCAGGATTCGCAGCTCGCCGTCCGAATCATTCATCCTCCGCTCGATCTTCCTGTGCCTGTACGCCGCCGCCTCGGCCGCCTTTCTCGCCGGCTTAAATATGCCCATCACGATAGGCGTCGTCATGAACGTGGTGAATAACGCCATCAGCACCATGATGGTGAAAGTCTCGTCGTTTAACACCCCGCGATCTTTGCCGATGTTGAGGACGATGAGTTCGACGAGGCCTTTGGTGTTCATGAGGAATCCGAGGGCGACCGCCTCTCGAAAGGGGACTTTCATGGCCACCGAAGCCAGGATGGTGCCGCCGATCTTGCCCAGGCACGCGTTGAAGATGACCAGGGCGAGCAGAGCCCACGAGATTCCGCTGCTGATTGCGGTGACGTCTGTTTTTAATCCGCTGGAGACGAAGTATAGCGGGAGGAGGAGGCCGGTCACCAGATCCTCCACCTTCTCGATGAGGACGCCGGCGAACGGGCCTTCCTTGGGCACCACAATGCCGGCCACGAAAGCCCCGAACAATGCGTGGATGCCGATTGTGTCGGTGATGAAGCCGCAGGCCAGGACGGCCGTCAGCGTGGCGCAGATGTACGCTTCCTTAACCGGCTCCCCCTCGGGAGAGTGACGGGCCATCCGGACGAGCGCCGGACGGAGCATGACCGCCGCGGCGACCACGAAGCCGGCGCCGCTGAGAAGCACCCAGACGGAGACCACGGGCGAGCCGGATCCGGAGAGGGCGATGGCGATGGCCAGCAGGATCCAGGCGGCGACGTCGTTGACGGCGGCGGCGGACATGGCCATGCGGCCGAGGTCGGTGGTGAGAAGCTTGAGCTCGGCGAGAATGCGGGCGAGGACGGGGAAGGCCGTGATGGAGAGGGCCACGCCCATGAAGACGAGAAAAGGAGGCTCGCGAACGCCCTCGGATATCGTCCTGCGGAGGACGACGGAGGTGCCGATGCCGAGAATGAAGGGAATGGAAATTCCGGCGATGGCGATGGCCATGGCGCGCTTGCCGGTGCGACGGAGGGAGTTGAGGTCGAGCTCGAGACCCACGAGAAAGAGAAAGAAGATGAGGCCGATGCTGGCGAGGGTGTCCAGGACGGTTAAGCTCTCTTTTGGGAACACATTGTTCAAAAAGGTCTTGCTGCGGCCCAATGCTGATGGACCCAACACAATTCCACCCTGCCATCCAACACATATATACATTAAAATGCAACATAATTAATTAATTACACCAATTAGTGCATTTCATTTCATCAAATCACGATCTTCATTAAAATTTTGAGGCAATTAAGAAGAAGCTTAGCCACTTTTTTAATATTGGAGATGGAGATGGAGATAATTAAGGGAACAACAACATTAAGTAATTCTGGAATATACTAAATAATTAGCTCCCCTCCGTCGTTATGCCCAAATTATATAATTAAGAAGCCGGCGTAAATGATGATGTGCAGAGAGAAAATTAATAGTGTTTAAATTCATTCAGCAGAGGCCAGGCCAGGCCAGGCCCCCAGGCCAGGCCGGCCCTGGAAGACGGAAGAAAGAAAGAAAGAAAGAAAGAAAGGAAGAGAGAAAGGAAAACTTACGATGATTTCAGCAATGACGCGTGGCTGGCGGAGAGGGCGGAGGATGAATGCTAGGGCTCGTGTGAGGACGACGACGAGGATGATTTGAAGGATGACGAGTGGGAGCGCGAAATCCAGCGGATTCTCGCCTTGAAATGCGCCGTTCGACGTCGCAATCATCGCCGACTTGCACGTCCTGTTCTTCATCGATCGATCCCTGCAATTATCCCATCACCAAATTAAATGAATATCCTTAATTTTCTGGTTAATTAGAAAGGAATTGAAGAAGAAGAAGAAGAGCTCCTTCAAGGAGGGAGGGGGGAAGAGGAGCCAAACAATTGGAGCTGCAGCCGCTAATGCAGTTAGTTATGTATATTCTCGGCACGCTTTTCCTTAAAAAGACCAGGAAGGAACACAGGTTCCTGCTGCTGCATCCATCCATCTTCTCTAATGCAGTTATTCCAATCACGATTCTCTCTTTTCCTTCATTTCTTAATTACTTTTTCTTTTTTGTAAAACGATCAAATAAAAAAGTCTCGTTAAATAAATTTATATTAGCACCCCCATTTTTTCCTATCTGCACTAAAAATTTGAATTCTTTTTAGATTTTTAAATTTTATATTAGCAAAGCTTTTAAGTCTTTTCGCTCCACAAATCATCCCATGCATTAAATAAAAACTCCATAGTTAAGCGTGCTCGGGCTGAGTAGTACCGGGATGAGTGACATCCCGGGAAGTCCCCGTGCTGCCCGCTTAACGGAGAGTTTCGATCATCAAAGAGAGGTTGTGACCACCAACAACCCGTCGATGGGCTGGAGAGGCCGGGGTTGGGGTGCTTGGGCTGTAGCCCGATAACGTCGCCTAGAACGGACCCGTGACATTGTCACGTTATATCAGCTAGATAGGGTCGTTAGTCGTTACAGAGTGTAATTTAAGAAAATGGTAAATGAAATTAGTGAGATAATTCTCACCGTAATCGATGAAATGGTGCAACTACTGATTCTTGAGTTGTAATATAATATGTCACTGCACTATTCTTCTTTACCTACATCAGTGTTGCAAACTACTTTTAGTGCTATTTAGATAAAAATAATTTAAAGTTAATAATTGAAGTTCTACTTACCAGTAATTTTAGAATGATAGTTGATGTTGTTGGCATTGTAGATTACACACTCTTTGAAGATTGACTGCAATTTTTCTTGTTATGTCATGTCACTTCACAATTGGAGCATGCATACTTTATATCAGATTTTTTAAAATCATATTTTTTTTTATAAATCAACCCATCTGATTCCTTCTTGCTTGACATCGAAGGTATTCCAGTCTTTTTGGGTTTAACATTCCATGATACCACTTGTAAGATCCCATTTTTTTTGCAACAACCACCGGATCTTAGGCCCAGAACCGCCGTTTTGCGGTGACACCATCCTCCGGGATGGTCGACTCCACAAAACACCGATCCTGCCGGCCATCTCGATCACCTGCGACAGAATGTTTAATGATTGGAAAAGCTAAAACAATCAAGTCCACAACATAAAAAAAGGAAATCACATGACAAATAAAGAGTCCACACCACGATATACGGACTTATGTCTGGTACATAAAGACCTCACTACAAGCCACTCATAAAAGTAAAACTACTACTACTCAGCTCCACTCACAAATCTGGATGTCTGTCCACCCGAACTACACTGGCCTGTCTCCATCTGCACCGTACTCCGCTGGTGCTGCGACTCCTGCGGCTGCTCCCTGTCTCCCATCCGGAGTGCCTAAAATGTGGTGGTCAAACGACCGTTAGTCAAACTAGACCCAATCAACAGTCCCCCACCCCTCTACTCGTGGCTCCTAGGCACCGGGCAGGAGGAAGTGAAAAGGAGGACCAAATAGCAGGGCGTAATCAAGCAGATGACAACTATCATAACATGAGTGTTATAACATTAAAAGTGCAGCAGGAGTTAATCAATAAATGGTAATGCAGAGTAGTAAGGTAAGCACGAAGAACTGAAAGTAAGAACGGTACCAATAGTAATTCAGTAACCATTGATTTATAGGGATTACCCCTATAGACCAAGGGGTCGTTCTGCAGGTCCTATCGTATAAACTGTCCTATACCAATTTATACGATAGGTGTCAGGGGTTAAATGCAATGACTATGCTATGACATGCAAGTATGCTATGGTATGAACATGCAAGTGCAACACACACACACACGACTCATATGCGCATAGACCTTTAGTTCCCCAGTTTGGAGTTAGCTAAACTCTCAGGAGCCTCTCGTCGTGGCCAACAGAGACAGTGGGTTGGGCCTCTCCACTCCTAGACTGGTAATCACACTACCCAGCCTAGCCCCTCTCGTACGTTTCCGTACTCTTCCTAGCAAACCGGCTAGTCTCCCCGAGTCAACATACCAACGACGGTGTGATCGATCGTCCAATACCGAGGACCCACCACTGTTATGCACATGCAAGCTTGTATATTATACCTCTCCCAAATCTCTGAGCCCCCATCCCACCAAACCATCAAGTCTAAAACTAGCCCTCGAGCACACAGCTCCCCAGACTACCAAAACAATTCCACGTCCCTTTAACTGTACCAGTAAGCCCTTCGACCATGGGTCTATGCTATCCATTCATTACCAATTTGTCTCACCACGTGTACAAGTGTGAGTGCATGGTGGAGGTATTATTGAGGTTACTATTGTCCATATTATATCTAAAGTTTATGTTAGCCCAGGTCTGCCCAAAGTATTTCCCATGAAGGGCTCTCGAAGGCACTGGGAACTATGATGGGATTACGTCCAAAGCTCCCTTTCGCAAGGCACTTAATATTATTAATTCCTACCCATGACCATTCCTCTCTTTTATTACAGTGTGGCTCCCCTAAGCGTGTTCAAGCTCTCCGAGCTAGCCTATTTCAATTCTATGTACTATATGCAGACCGTGCTAAGTTACATGATGCTCCCACTAAGGGGTACTCCATTTACTCATCCAACAGAACTAAAACAATTACTGGGAGTCTACCATGACATATTTAGAATAACTCCAGAGTTTCATAATCTTCCTAATTAATTGGGCATTCATTCTAATTACCCTAAGACTCCGGATGCCCTACTTTGAACATAAAATGCACTTTTAAATCAGTAACATATCACCACAAAATTATGATAAATACTAGGTAACATTTCTACAACGAATCCAATGTCTAAGAATTTTCAGAATTGTTTAGGCCCCAAATCCACAATTTAGAACATAAAGTCGATATTACCATTTTAAGAAGCAACGACCAGCAATATTGTTCTAAAAATTATGATAAAAATTCAGTAAGACCATCTGTAACAGCCCAATTTTTCAGCAGACAAAATTTT
This sequence comes from Platanthera guangdongensis, assembly GCA_039583875.1. Lineage (NCBI taxonomy): Eukaryota > Viridiplantae > Streptophyta > Magnoliopsida > Asparagales > Orchidaceae > Platanthera > Platanthera guangdongensis. The sequence goes on along the minus strand of CM077152.1, from coordinate 1,271,852 downwards.
GGGTGACACGGCCTGGGACACGGGCGTGTCCCAGAGCGTGTCCTGCTCGGGCGCGGAGTCGTCGTGAGATCGACAAAATGCGTTCGACGAAAAGTGTTCGGGAGGAACACGCCAGACGACACGGGCGTGTCAGGAGGGCGTGTCCCACTGCGTTCGACGATCAACGAAAGGTGCTCGACGATTGTCGAGTGACCCCCTACGTTCGACGATCGACGATCGACGAAAGTTGCTCGTTCGACGATCGTTGAACCCTGCGTTCGACGATCGACGAGAGTTGATCGACGATCGTCGAGTGTCGAGTAAGGGGTACATGACCTGTGACACGGGCGTGTCACAGGGCGTGTCCCGCTGTCTCGAGTAGGTCGACACTTTCCTCTCGAGTAGGTGTCGAGTGCAAGAACATGTCCCATGTCACGGGCGTGACTTGGCCGACACGTGCGTGTACTGTGGGCGTGACCTGTTTCGGGATAAGGCGGTTTGTGCACCGCTTAGAGACACGACCTGTGACACGGGCGTGTCACAGGGCGTGTCGGACCCGAAAAGTGATTTTGCGGGTTTTTCGTGGCTGTCCTTTTCCTTCATCTGGGATCCAATGGCTGAGCTTATTTCCTGCTTCCTTAAGGCCGAAAACAGAGAAAGTCTTCTCATTATGTTCTTGCCTTCATCTTTCTCAAAAACTTAGAGAGAGAAAGGGAAAGGAAGAAGGAAGAAGAAGGAGCGGGGCTGATTGCTGGCGGAGCTTGAGAGTGTCAAGCTAAGATCCGAGGTCATCTTTGCGAGGGAAAAGCTGTTGCGGTTCTTTTATGGCCAGCTAGGAGCTCATGACACCAAAACAGTCTTCAAGGATAACGACCTTTCTTCCTAGTCATATGAAGGCTTCCTTTTTGGCATATGCATGTGATTCCCCCAGCAAAGGGTGGCTGATGTTGGGAGTATTTGGGTTGATTCATGGAATCCCCTTCGTTGGCATATAGATCCGGAAATAGAGTACAAAATAGACATGTTGTGTGAAGCCCATCTGGACAGGTTGGTCTGGATTGGTGATGTTGCATACGAATCGGAGAAGACTCCGTGATAAATGTGCAGTTTAAGGAGTCAACGGGTTATGCCTGTGAAGGGTAGTAGCAGGAAGTACTGGAGTGGTAGTGCAGGAAAATATCCGTGTTATTCTTGTGCTATTAGGTCGTACCTGTGAATGAGTAACATGAAGTGCTGGTGTGACCAGGAAAGACCCTTTATAATGCTTGATGTCATATGTGGTACCTGTAAAGAGAGTAGCAGGAAGTACTGGTGTGCCCAGGAAAGACCCCTGACATTTGTGATATTGCGGTGTCGTACCTGTGAACGAGTAACAGGAAGTACTGATGTGCCCAGGAAAGACCCGCAGATGTGTGAGATGAAATCGGTGTAAGAGAAGTACTGGTGCGCCCAGGAAAACACCCATGCTTGAATGCCAAGAGCAGGATTGGTGAGACCGACCCGCGCCTTTGATTAAGCCGCGAGTATGGCGTACTCGGTGAAGGTGTAACGCCCCGAAACTCAAAAAAGCGATGGGGGGCGTTTTGGGCCAGTTTTGGGTTCTGGCAGAAGGCACACGGCCTGGGACACGGGCGTGTACCAGGGCGTGTCAAGCTTGTGTCGACACTCAGCCGGCGAAGTCGACATTTTGGTCTCGACATTGTGTCGAGACTGGGCACACGGCCTGCGACACGGGCGTGTCGCAGGGCGTGTCGACCCGTGTCGACACTCAGCCCGTGAAGTCGACACTCTGCGCTCGACAAAGTGTAGAGACATGGTACACGGCCTGCGACACGGGCGTGTCGCAGGGCGTGTCGACCCGTGTCGACACTCATCCCGGGGAGTCGACGAATTTTGCTCGACGATGTGTCGAGACAAGGCACACAGCCTAGGACACGGGCGTGTCCAAGGGCGTGTCGTCAGGTCGACGATCTTCGCTCGACGAAGTGTCGAGTGTCGAGATCGTATACACGGCCTGGAGCCCAAGCGTCTTGAGGTAGACACGGGCAAGGACACGGGCGTGTCCTAGAACCCGTGCAGTGCTCGAGTTGTTTTCGGGATAAATCGATGGGGGTACACGGCCGGCCACATGGGCGTGTCAGGTGGAACACGGGCGTGTCAGATCGAACACGGGCGTGTTCGATGCCCGTGTGTTGTTCCAAGCGCGTCGATTTTGATGGCGAATGAGGCACACGACCCTGGACACGGGCGTATGACAGGCCGTGTTCGGTCCAGATTGGACATTTCAGTCCCGAATCAAAGCCGTTCGTTTCTTTATTTGGTGATCCAACAGTTGGGGGTTGTTCCTGATGGGATATACCTGGGATTGGGCCTTAGAAACTCTCACTTTTTCATGAGTTGTTATCTTTCTAAAGCTTAGAGAGAGAGGAGAGCCAAGGAAGAAAGAAGAAGCTAGATCCGGCCATTGGAGGAGCTTCGAAGCTCCAAATCGCGAGCCGACTCCGGATCCACGGAGGCGAAGAGAGTGCGGTGCTTTTCATCCGCTTACTTTTCCAAGGCGCCAAAGAGGAACACTAGGGTAACGATCCTCTTCTTGAGCATGTTAAGCTCTACTTCTTTTGCAAAAGGGAAGCCCGCTCTCGCGAGTTTGCGGTGAGTTGGAGGCGTTCCTTCGGGTAGACATGAATAGTCCCCGTTGTTAGAGTTCGTAAGCGAGAACAGACATAGGCATGATGTGTAAAGCCTACCCGGACATGTTGGTCTGGATCGGTGATGTTGCATTGCATAAATGCCGGAGAAGACTCCGTGCGATTGGTTGTTTTTCGGGTTTTCTACACAGTAGATTGCAACAGGGAGCCTTGGGGACTAACCCTAAGGTGCACCCGGAAAACTGGGCGGATGGGTGATCATGCCAACATGGAGGTCTGAGAGCCAACTTGAACATAACCGAGTTATGTGAAATTGTGTGACGAAAATGGGACTCGGGAGAAGTTTGACCTGCGCATATGGCTTAAATTGTCATTGCGACGTGAGCATGGGTTATATGGAACCGTACCCATTTCTATGTCGTTCGGTTAAAGAGACCTAAGGTTACGTGGCACTTGCCGTTGCCATAGATGAGGGTCTTCGGCGGTCTATGATTTAAATTGTCGTGACCCATGCCGGGAAGACAAATTGCTCATATGTTTGGCCATCAAAGTGGCGGTGGTGGGTCCGGAATGTCTATGACTTTAACTGACGTGACATCGACCGGTTCACCGAGAATGTGCCTTGAGTGCACGAGGTGTGTGGCCGTGTGAGCCTACGCCTGTGATGAAATGAATATTATTATATTGCTCGCTTGTGCTAATAAAATTGCAGGGAAGGAGCATCGCCGCCCCGAGTTGGGGGCGGGATCGTTATAATTTGGTCAGCATTGCTGACCGTTGCCTTTTTGTTTGCCACCGTGCGGTGGTTATGTTGCTTGCAGGTGCTGCTGGACCAAGCAGTCAATAGCAGGCTAAAGCCCAAATTGCGAAGCCGGCCCTTAAAGGCCTATTTGGAGTGTTTTCTGCTTTATTCATGTATGACCGGCCTGCGTGCCGTAATTTGTAAATCATGTAACATTAAGTAAACCATTTTGTAAGGCCTTAAGGCCAGTACAGGTGTATGTACTTCATTCCTGGTTGGCTATTTTAGTGGACATTCATGCTTTAGTGCTGGGTTCTTTATTGCAACTTATATAAACTGCTTCCGCTAGAATGCTCTGTGTAGGACGTTATGATTAGTTGGATGGTTTCCATTGAGTAACCACCCGGTCTGTCTATAGTATATGGCGTCGGGCCCCGGCCGGACCTACTGCTATATGCTATGCGACGGATAGGGGGTGTTATAATTTAGTATCAGACTCCTGGTTTTGGTCGGGCTTAAAATGAATTCGTGGGTGAATTCTTTTTAAGGGGTGGTGAGCACATGTGTGTGCGTCATCGTTATAACAGTAAAAGAACCCATGAATGTCCACTTAGAAATGAAATACACGTGTTTGAGGAACCTGCGTGTTCCTATAATTGTTGTTTGCAATTTTATTTGGTCGCTTAACAGTGTTTTGTACCACTATAGGTGACCGGAAGCGGTGCTGGACCGCCAGAATGTCCGGTTTCTGAGGAGCATAGTGCACCCGGTGAGGTGTTTGAGACTCCTCCTTCGTATGAAACCGTTAGAAGGATCGTAGAAGCGGTGTTCGTTGTGACGGGTGCACAGCTTGGAAGAAATGTACAACCCTTCGCCCCTGTTGTGGCTTCAACGCCGGTTGGCGTGATGGAGCAGATGACCTTTGGTAGACCATCGGGGCAGCAGCTGAATATGCATTTAGTGTAGGGAGCGCACACAGTTGAGGAATATTTGCAAGCATTTCTTATGATAAGCCGCTACCCATGCTTCGAGTTGGATAATGAGCAAGCAACAGTCGATAGATTTTATAATGGCCTGCGCGCCGAGTTACGAGTTCTACTGCTAGAACCAAAGTTATTGGGATTCCGAGCCTTGGTGGAATCAGCTAGATCTTTGGAGGCAGATTTGAGGAAGACCCTCCCGATGCCAGCGACCATGGTATCGAACTATGAACTATGCAAGCCCCATAAGAGTTGCATCCGTTGGCATGCTGGAGAAAGGGGCTATGACATCGACTAGCAAAGCTACTTACACATGTTTTACTTGTGGAAAGAAAGGGCACTTTGCCCGAGACTGTTGGAAAGGTGCTCAGAAGGCCAAGAAAGCTATGTCAGGAGCAGTCAAGGACTTTAGTGCAAAGGGTACGACATTCAAAGTGCCGAACACCTCAAAGTTCGTATATCGAAAATGGTATAAGAAGCATAGGACTTCGGGTCCAGCTCCTTCTGGTGCTTCTGGGGCGACTACGGGTTGGACCCCGGACACATGTTTCAACTGTGGGGAGCCGGGGCATTATGCCCGTGAGTGCCTAAAGCCCTGGAGGAAGCACGCCGTCGTAAGGGCAGGTATGGTTTAAATATAGTTTTGCCTTAAATATTTGTCGCCCTTGTGCTTGTTAGCTTAGAACTACTTGTGCTAAGCTTTGTTACGACTTTACTTTATCTGCGAGAGCACCGTTCGTTTAGGGAGCTTCGCATTCCTTTATTAGGAATTTAATTGTGCGTCGGAGTACCTCCTTCGATGGTAAGAGACAAATTGGATGCGTTATAGTCTAATGACACTCATTGTGCGCAGGTAGAATTTGTTGCGCTTAGTTTTGGATTGGGAATCAGGAGTTCGACCTGCAAGCGTCGTTACTTCCGTTGGTGGTGTTCGACGTTATATTTGGCATGGACTGGCTCTCGGAGCAGCAAACCTATATAGATTGCGGTAGCAAGGAAGTCAAGCTGGGAGCAAGTCGTGAGACGACCTTTACGGGCTCGTAGAGGTCGAGCAAGACGTTGGTGTCTGCTCTTCAGGTGGTGAAGGCGGTTCGTGCTGGTGCAGAGCTGTTCTGTACACTAGTGGAGGTTGCAAAGCCGAAGCCCGCGTTGGTTAATATTTCAGTGGTATCGGAGTACCCTGATGTGTTCTCTAGAGATCTTCCTGGAGCCGCGCCTCAACGGGAGATAGATTTCATGATTGAGCTAGTACCAGGTGCAAAGCCTGTGTCACGCTCTCTATATCGGCTAGCGCCTAAGGAAATGGCGGAGCTGAAGGTGCAACTTCTAAAAGTTGTTGGAGCAAGGGTATGTGCGTCCAAGTCCTTCGCCTTGGAGCGCACCGACCCTCTTTATTAAGAAGAAGGACGGAAGCTTGAGGCTATGTATTGATTATCGGGAGCTCAACAAGTTGACGGAAAAGAACAAGTACTCGATCCCCCGGATTGATGATCTTATTGATCAGTTGGTCGGGTCGACAGTGTACTCGAAGTTGGATCTCAAGTCTGGGTACTAGCAGTGGAGGATAAGGGAAAGTGGTATCCCTAAGACAACGTTCAGTACAAGATACGTGCATTACGAGTTTACAGTCATGCCGTTTGGGCTGACCAATGTGCCGTCAGTGTTCATGGATTTGATGAACAGGACCTTCAGTGAGTACTTGGACTGAACGTTGTGATCGTCTTCATCAACAACATTTTGGTGTACTTGCAGAGTGAGGAAGATCACTTCAAGCATCTTCTTTTGGTTTTGGAGACGCTAAGGAGGAATCAGTTGTATGTCAAGTTCTCGAAGTGCGAGTTTTGGCTATCCTCAGTGACGTTCCTCGGGCATATAGTGAGTGGAGAGGGTATTGCTGTGGATCCGACGAAAATTGTTGCGATACGGGAGTGGCCCGAGCTTGCTACGGTAGCAGAAGTCCAGAGCTTTCTGGGGCTTGTCGGCTATTATAGACGCTTCGTAGAGAACTTCTCGCGGATAGCGTTACCTCTCACTACTTTGACGAGGAAGGAGCATAAGTTCGTTTGGACGCCGGAGTGCGCGCGAGCTTTTGAGGAGTTGAAGTGTCGGTTGACCACGGCGCCTGTGCTGAGTTCGCCATGTGGAATCGAAGGCTATGAGATTTACAGTGATGCTTCAGGCAGCCGTTTGGGTTGCGTGCTACTGCAACACGGAAGTGTAATTGCTTATGGCTCGAGACAGCTAAAAGTGCATGAAAGGAACTATCCGGTCCATGACTTGGAGTTAGCGGCCGTGATTTTTGCCTTGAAGCTGTGAAGACACTATTTGTACGGTGTGAAGATTGATATCTACACCGATCACAAGAGCCTGAAGTATCTGATTGATCAGAAGGATCTGAATATGCGGCAACGTAGATGGATGGAGTTCCTGGGGGACTATACATTCAAGATCCACTACGTACAAGGTAAAGGGAATGCGGTTGCGGACACGTTGAGTCGCCGAGCCCCAGGTCAAGCCAATTGGCTATCGGTGCATGATGAGCGGTTGGTGCGGGAGTTGGAGGCGTTGGAGATTGTTTGTGTGGATAGACAATCAAGTGCTGAAGCAGTTCTGAATTGGACTGAAGTCCAATATGACCTGGCTGATCGGATTCGGCAGGCTTTGGATATGGATGTTCATATGAAGCAGTTCATGGTAGAGGCTCTGGATGGGTCAAACTCCCAATTCGTTGTGGAGGACGGATTGCTTTGGAAAGACGGTCGTCTGTGCGTCCCAAGTGTGGACAATTCGCGGGTGGAATTGCTGTACGAGGCACACCATACTAAGTACTCAATTCACCCGGGGAGCACGAAGATGTGCCGCGATGTGAAGAAACTGTTTTGGTGGCCGGGTTTGAAGAAGGATGTGGCGCTATACGTAGCGAAGTGCCAAACTTGCGCCTTGGTGAAGGCGGAGTGCCAAAAGCCGGGAGGATTTCTTAAGTCCTCGCCTATTCCGGAGTGGAAATTCGACGACATCTCTATGGACTTTGTGGACGGTTTGCCAAGGTCGCAAAAGGGGAACGACGCCATTTGGGTGGTTGTTGATCGGCTAATAAAGGTGTCGCATTTCATTCCGCATAGGAAGGATGATCCGGTTGAGAAGTTGGCAAAACTGAATGTGGATAATATAGTACGGCTTCACGGTGTGCCCCGCCGCCTCGTGAGTGACCAAGTTGGGCGGTTCATGTCCCATGATTGGAGGCTTGTGCAGCAAATGTTGGGAACAAAGTAAAAATTTAGCACAGCCTTTCATCCGCAAACGGATGGGCAGACTGAGAGGGTCAATAGAAATATGGAAAGCATGCTCCGCATGTGTGTCTTGAACTTTGGATAGCAATGGGAAGACCATCTTTACATGGTAGAAGATGTCGCACGCCGTTGTCTTGGCTAGAAACGGAAGAGTCAAAGTTGTATAAGCGATTAAAAGTGGAGGATGCTACTCCTTTGGTGAGAACCATTCGGGAGAGGTTGCTTATCGCTCAGGACCGGCAATCGAAGTACTATAAGGCCAAGCACAGGAACATGGAGTTCGCTGTGGGCGACTGGGTGTACTTTTAAAAGATCAAGCCATTCAAGGGTGTCTCGCGGGTGCGGTGATTGAAAAAGCTAAGCCCGAGGTACCTTGGGCCGTTTGAAGTTCTGGAGCGGGTTGGTGAAGCAACCTATCAATTGAAGCTTTCAGTGGAGCTTAGTGGTCTACATGATGTATTCCATATTTCGGTGCTACAGAAGGCGGTGCAAGAGCCTACGCGAGTGATCGCGGTCGATCAAGCACCGGTTGTTAGTGGGTTGACGACAAAAGTAAAGCCCGTGCGGATTGAGGACTCGGAGGTCAAGCGGCTACGCAATAAAGAGATCAGGATGGTCAAGGTCCGGTGGGACAATTGCGGTCGTGAGGAGCTCTCTTGGGAGCGAGAGCAGACTATGCTTGACGAGTATCCAGAGTTGTTCCGCTCAGGTACAAATTTTGGTTTTGTACATGTCTTTCCTTTATATAATTTCGTGGACGAAATTCTTTTAAGAGGGGGAGAGTTGTAACGCCCCGAAACTCAAAAGAGCGATGAGGGACGTTTTGGGTTCTGGCAGAAGGCACACGGCCTGGGACACGGGCGTGTCCCAGGGCGTGTCAAGCTTGTGTCGACACTCAGCCGGCGAAGTCGACATTTTGGTCTCGACATTGTGTCGAGACTGGGCACACGGCCTGCGACACGGGCGTGTCGACCCGTGTCGACACTCAGCCCGCGAAGTCGACACTCTGCGCTCGACGAAGTGTCGAGACATGGCACACGGCCTGCGACACGAGCGAGTCGCAGGGCGTGTCGACCCGTGTCGACACTCGTCCCGGGGAGTCGATGAATTTTGCTCGACGATGTGTCGAGACAAGGCACACGGCCTAGGACACGGGCGTGTCCAAGGCCGTGTCGTCAGGTCGACGATCTTCGCTCGACGAAGTGTCGAGTGTCGAGACCGTGTACACGGCCTAGAGCCCAGACGTGTTGAGGTAGACACGGGCAAGGACACGGGCGTGTCCTAGAACCCGTGCAGTGCTCGGGTTATTTACGGGATAAATCGATGGGGGTACACGGCCGTCCACACGGGCGTGTCAGGTGGAACACAGGCGTGTCAGGTCGAACACGGGCGTGTTCGATGCCCGTGTGTTGTTCCAGGCGCGTCGATTTTGACGGCGAATGAGGCACACAGCCCTGGACACGGGCGTGTGCCAGGCCGTGTTCGGTCCAGATTGGACATTTCAGTCCCGAATAAAAGCCGTTCGTTTCTTTATTTGGTGATCCAACGGCTGGGGGTTGTTCCTGATGGGATATACCCGGGATTGGGCCTTAGAAACCCTCACTTTTTCATGAGTTGTTATCTTTCTAAAGCTTAGAGAGAGAGGAGAGCCAAGGAAGGAAGAAGAAGCTAGATCCGGCCATTGGAGGAGCTTCAAAGCTCCAAATCGCGAGCCGACTCCGGATCCACGGAGGCGAAGAGAGTGCGTTGCTTTTCATCCGCTTACTTTTCCATGGCGCCAAAGATGAACGCTAGGGTAACGATCCTCTTCTTGAGCATGTTAAGATCTACTTCTTTTGCAAAAGGGAAGCCCGCTCTCGCGAGTTTGCGGTGAGTTGGAGGCGTTCCTTCGGGTAGACATGAATAGTTCCCGTTGTTAGAGTTCGTAAGCGAGAACGGACATAGGCATGATGTGTGAAGGCTACCCGGACATGTTGGTCTGGATCGGTGATGTTGCATTGCATAAATGCCGGAGAAGACTCCGTGCGATTGGTTGTTTTTCGGGTTTTCTACACGGTAGATTGCAACATAGAGCCTTGGGGACTAACCCTAAGGTGCACCCGGAAAACTGGGCGGATACGTGATCTTGCCAACATGGAGGCCTGAGAGCCAACTTGAACATAATCGAGTTATGTGAAATTGTGTGACGAAAATGGGACTCGGGAGAAGTTTGACCTGCGCATATGACTTAAATTGTCGTTGCGACGTGAGCACGGGTTAGATGGAACCGTACCCATTTCTATGTCGTTCGGTTAAAGAGACCTAAGGTTACGTGGCACTTGCCGTTGGCATAGATGAGGGTCTTCAGCGGTCTATGACTTAAATTGTCGTGACCCATGCCGGGAAGACAAATTGCTCATATGTTTGGCCGTCAAAGTGGCGGTGGTGGGTCTGGAATGTCTATGGCTTTAACTGACGTGACATCGACCGGTTCACCGAGAATGTGCCATGAGTGCACGGGGTGTGTGGCCGTGTGAGCCTACGCCTGTGATGAAATGAATATTATTATATTGCTCGCTTATGCTAATAAAATTGCAGGGAAGGAGCATCGCCGCCCCGAGTTGGGGGCGGGATCGTTATAATTTGGTCAGCATTGCTGACCGTTGCCTTTTTTTTGCCACCGTGCGGTGGTTATGTTGCTTGCAGGTGCTGCTGGACCAATAGGTCAATAGCGGGCTAAAACCCAAATTGCGAAGCCGGCGCTTGAAGGCATATTTGGAGTGTTTACTGCTTTATTCATGTATGACCGGCCTGCGTGCCGTGGTTTGTAAATCATGTAACATTAAGTAAACCATTTTGTAAGGCCTTAATGCCAGTACATGTGTATGTACTTCATTCCTGGTTGGCTATTTTAGTGGACATTCATGCTTTAGTGCTGAGTTCTTTATTGCAACTTATATAAACTGCTTCCGCTAGAATGCTCTATGTAGGACGTTATGATTAGTTGGATGGTTTCCATTGAGTAACCACCCGGTCTGTCTGTAGTATATGGCGTCGGGCCCCGGCCGGACCTACTGCTATATGTTATGCGACGGATAGAGGGTGTTATAGAAGGCAAGGCGATTTGAGCAACGGGGGGTGGAGGATCCGACCTGCGTTATGTCCGTCCAACATGGACCAGAAGGTGCGGTCTGTTGGAGCACATAGCGGGAGTCTTAGGCCTGCATGTCGTGATACAATGGGGGGCTACAGGCCAATCCCGGTTCACTAAGACTAGAACTCCGGCTGCACGCCATGGAGTAAATGCTCATGTGAGTTGTCGTTGGTTTGCGACCCTGATACGGTGGTGGGAAACTGGTTCGCCGGTACACCAAGAATGTGCCCTGAGTGCACGGATCATCGGGTCGGGTGGCTGACGATTGTGATGGCATGTGTGTACGTGAGAGCACATTTGTATGAATTATATACATGCTTGTGAATGCTATGCCTGCAGGGAAGAATACCTCTGCCCCGGGAAAGGAGTAGGGTCGTTATAATTTGATCAGCTGAATGTTGACCGTTGCCTCTGTTTGCCACCGTTGGGTGGATTGTCCCTGTACAGGTGCTGGAGAGCCAAGCGCGACGCATAAAAGCTGATGTCTCTGCTGCTGCTAGCCCTCGAAGGCTAATTGGAATGAAATGTTGTGTTTTCTTTAATGTGGCCGGCCTGCGCGCCAATGTTTAGGCCACTGTTTGAAAGCCATGTAAGGCCATAAGACCAACTTTTATGTTGTAGGACATTCCGATTATATATATAAAATGTGGAGTTGTTTTATATGTTGGACATTCAGTTGTGGAGTTCAAGTGCTAGTATAGGCTTCCGCTAGAATGCAATATGTTAGGATGCGCTACGCTTCTCTGGTATCATCCCGTAACTTCACCGCCTGTTTTGTGATATATGCTGTGGGGCCCCGGCCGGACCTTCTAGTATATACCATATGAACGGATGAGGTTGTTACATTTTTGGTATCAGCTGTCTCGGTCTTTTCCTATCGACGTCGTGGTCAACTTCTTTTGTGCGGTGGCGAGCACGTGTCTGTGCAAACCAAGTTATACGATTGAACTCCTGAATGTCCATGATAGGAATGCAAATTCATGTGTTTGAGGAACCTGCGCGTTCCTATGTTGTGCTGATTGCTTTTGTATGGTCGCTAATGTGTGTGTCTTGTCCACCTTTAGGTGACACAGAGTGGAGCTGGGCAGTCGGAGCCCCAGCATTCTGGTGAAAGTACGACACCAGCCGAGGTGCCTACACCTCCACCGTCTGCAGAACATGTGCGTTTAGTTGCTGAGGCTTTGTTTGCCATGATCCAAGCCCAGCCACTTGGACAGACACAACCGACTGTGAGGCCAGTACAGGTGGCGGCAAGACCAGAACCTGTAGCGGATGTGGCTCCTCGAGCGGCTGAAAAGCAGTTGACGCGGTTTATGAGTTTCCATCCGCCTACGTTTTCGGGAGCGGGATCTCCGACGCAGCCTGAGGATTGGCTATCGCGCGTCAAGCGGATCATGACGGCGATTGGATCGGAGGAACATCAGAAGGTCACCCAATCTACCTTCCTGCTTGAAGGAGAAGCTAGATTGTGGTGGGACGAGATGGAGTTGAATCACTTGGCGGGTCGACCCTTAACACAAGTATCGATGGAAAAATTCTCCCGACTCTTCCTAGCGAAGCACCTCCCGGCGGCTCAGCGAATTGCCATGAAGAATGAATTCCAAATGCTGACGCAAGGTGATGGCAGTGTTGAAGCATACCTGCATGAGTTTACACGCTTGGGGAGGTATGCGGGTTTTATTTTTGCTGACGAGCAGAGGAAGACCAATAGGTTCTACGAAGGACTGTGGGACGAGCTGAGGTTCCTGCTTTCTAGTTCTGTGAACCAAGGCTTCCAAGCGTTGGTCGACACTGCGAGCGCGCTGGAAAAAGATATGAAGAAGGTGCAGGGGAAGTGGGCTTTGGCTGTGACGCAACCGGAGTGGAAGGTGCCCCGACGCGCTGGGAAGAAATGGGGCAAGAAGTCCAAGACAGGTGGACAAGCTCCTTCGTCTGTTGCATCGGGAGCAACGTCGGGGGCAACCTCAAGGCCGGATACTCGTACATGCTTTAATTGTGGACGGGTGGGGCATATAGCCCGAGAGTGTCGGGTGCCGCCAAAGAATGAAAAGAAGGCGGGAGCGTCGTATGCGGAGAAGGGCAAGGCAATAGTGGACTCCTCTGCCTCGCAGGCGCAGCCCCGGGTCTACAATCTTGGTCTGCAGGAGGCCATCAAGCAGAGTAACGTCGTCACATGTACGAGTTTAGTTTTGCGTATGCTATGCTTGTATGCTTTGTTTAGTGTATATGTGTATGCAGTTTGTGTGTGACATGATTGTCACAGACTTTGTGATGATTCGGGACACGCTGACGCGAGCACTGTTTGATACAGGTGCGTCGCATTCTTTTCTGTCTAGCGAGTTCATAGCGCGGTTTGGGATACCTAGTCGTGCAAAGACAGATAGCGTCAGAGTGGTGTTGCCGAATGGCTGTTGGATGCTTGCGGATCAAGCTTACGATGTGGCGGTCCAAATAGGAAGTCGGGATTTCGGTTTAACTGCATCAGTATTGCCGATATCGGAATTCGACGTGATATTTGGTATGTATTGGCTTGCGGAGCAGCATGTCTTGATCGATTGTCAGTCCAAAGAGATCACGTTGGGCCAGAATACCGAACAGGCGACAAAGTTCGCGGGTATACGAGGAGTGGGCGGGACGTTGATGTCTGCACTCCAAGTAGTCAAGGCTGTTCAGAAGGGTGCGGAGTGCTACTGCACACTGATTCAGGCTGTTGAGCCGAAGGCCAGTGTGTGTGATGTTCCGATCGTGTCAGAATTTACAGATGTGTTTCCCAAGGATCTCCCTGGTCTACCACCCCAGCGTGAGATTGACTTCACAATCGAGTTGGTGTCAGGTGCGAAACTTGTGGCCCGCTCGCCATATCGCGTTGCGCCGAAGGAGATGACTGAGTTGAAGGTCCAACTACAAGAATTGTTGGAGCAAGGTTATATACGCCCAAACATGTCACCTTGGAGCGCGCCTGTGCTTTTTGTGAAGAAGAAAGACGGTGGGTTGCTATTATGTATTGACTACCGTGAACTAAATAAGCTGACCGAGAAGAATAAATATCCGATACCCCGGATTGATGCGTTATTCGATCAGCTGGTGGGCTCGACCGTCTATTCGAATTTGGACTTGAAGTCTGGTTATTACCAGTTGAGAATTCGGGAAGGTGACATTCCCAAAACCGCATTTGGAACGCGTTACGGGCACTATGAGTTCACAGTCATGCCATTTGGACTGTGCAATGCGCCCTCGGTGTTTATGGATTTGATGCACCGCATGTTTCGAGAGTACCTGGGTCTGTTCGTGATAGTGTTCATTGATGACATCCTGGTGTACTCGAAGTCGAAAGCTGAGCATGAGACTCACTTGCGGTTGGTGTTGAATACATTGAGGCAGAATCAGCTCTATGCCAAGTTCTCGAAGTGCGAGTTTTGACTATCGTCGGTGGCTTTCCTAGGCCATGTGGTGAGTGGAGCGGGCATTGCAGTGGATCCAGCAAAGATAAGGGCCATACAGGAATGGCCAGTACTGTCTTCAGTGGCCGAGGTCAGAAGGTTCCTTGGACTTGCGGGCTACTATCGAAGATTTGTTGAGACATTCTTGCGGATCGCTTTGCCGCTAACCACGCTGACGAGAAAGGATCAGAAGTTCGTTTGGACGCCAGAGTGCGCGCGAGCTTTTGAAGAGCTGAAGGTTCGGTTGACCACGACGCCTGTGCTATCGTCGCCATGTGGTACCGATGGTTTTGTCATTTATAGTGATGCTTCAGGGAGCGGCTTAGGCTGCGTACTTCTGCAAAATGGAAAGGTGATTGTGTATGGCTCACGCCAGCTGAAGGTGCACGAGCAAAATTATCCCGTCCATGACTTGGAGTTGGCGGCGGTGATTTTTGCACTAAAGCTGTGGCGACACTATCTTTATGGAGTGAAGGTGGAGATCTATACAGATCACAAGAGCCTGAAATACCTGTTAGAGCAGAAGGACCTGAACATGCGACAAAGAAGGTGGTTGGAGTTCCTTGGGGACTACACCTTTGAGATTCACTATACGCCCGGAAAGGGCAATGTCGTCGCGAATGCCTTGAGTCGACGGACTCCGACAAGAGCAACTTGGTTGCAGAGGCATGCTGAACGTCTCATCCAGGAGCTAGAAGCGTTGGAGATTTCTTGTGTTGATAGGAATTCCACTGCCAATGCATGTCTGAACTGGACGGAGATGCAGTATGACCTTGCGGACCGGATTCGACGGGCAACGGAGTTGGATGAAGATCTCCTACATTATGCAAAAGCTGGGCCAGAGGGAAAGTTCTCCTGGGATGACGGTCCTTTGCGGAAAGAGGGCCGTTTGTGCGTCCCGAGTTTGGGTATATTGAGGAAAGAACTGATGTATGAAGCGCATTATACAAAGTACTCAATCCACCCTGGGAGCACAAAGATGTTCAGGGACATGAGAAAGTTATTTTGGTGGCCAGGGCTAAAGAAAGATATTGCTCTATATGTGGCCAAATGCCAAACTTGTGCTATGGTGAAGGCGGAATGCCAGAAGCCGGACGCTTATTTGAAGTCGTTGCGGATTCTAGAGTGGAAATTTGATGATATTTCCATGGATTTCGTGCACGAGTTGCTGAGATCTCAACGAGGGAATGATTCCATCTGGGTGATTGTTGATCGGCTAATGAAAGTGGCACACTTCCTCCCGAACCGGCGGGATGATTCAGTGGAGAGTTTGGCAAAACTGTACGTTGAACAGATTGTGCGACTTCACGGTGTTCCTCAGAGCATCATCATTGATCGAGATGGGCGGTTCACGTCAAGAGACTGTAGGCTAGTTCACCAGCTGTTGGGTACGAAATTGACTTTCAGTACGGCCTTTCATCCCCAAACAGATGGCCAAACTGAACGAACCAACAGAACGATGGAGGACACGCTCCGGATGTGTGTTATAGACTTTGGAAAGAGATGAGAAAATCATCTCTATATGGTGAAGTTTGCCTATAATAACAGCTACCAGGCGAGCATTGGGATGACACCGTATGAAACTCTGTATGGATGGAAGTGTCGTACTCTTGGCTTGGGTAGAAGCAGGCGAAGCTAGAGTTTATAATTGAAATGAAGTCGATGAAGCAAACTCAACAATACGTACTATTCGCGAGAGGCTACTTATAGCCCAAGATCGACAAGCAAAATAGTACAACGCCAAGCACCGGAATGTAGATTTCACGGTAGGCGATTGGGTATACTTGAAGATCAAGCCCTTCAAAGGCGTATCCAGGATTCGACGTCTGAAAAAGTTGAGTCCAAGATATTTGGATCCATTTGAAGTGGTTGAGCGAGTCGGAGAAGCGACATATCAGCTAGCTCTTTCGACAGACTTGGGTGGATTACATGATGTGTTTCACATCTCGGTGCTTCGGAAGGCCGTTAAAGATCCAGCTCAGGTGATCGCGGATGATCGTGTGCCGGTGGAGTATGAGCTAACAACGAGAGTTAGACCCATTCAGATCGAGGATCGAGCCGAGAAACAGTTGCGGAACAAGACGGTCGGGATGGTTAAAGTCCGGTGGGACAACTGCGGCCGTGAGGAACTTACATGTGAGCGAGAGCAAACCATGCGAGCGGAGTTTCCTGAGTTGTTTCTGTAACTGAGTGGATAGTGTAAATGTTGTTGTAACATGAGATTTTGATGTTATAACTTTTTGGTTGTTGGTTTCCTTCCTGTGTACGAATTTCGAGGACGAAATTTCTTGTAGGAGGGGAGGGTTGTAACATCCTAATTTTTCAGTAGGCAAAATTTTGGGTGACAAGGCCTGAGACACAAGCGTGTCCCAGGGCGTGTCCTGCTCGGGTGCGGAGTCATCGCGAGATCGACGAAATGCGTTCGACGAAAAGTGTTCAGGAGGAACACGCCAGACGACACGGGCATGTCAGGAGGGCGTGTCCCCCTGCGTTCGACGATCGACGAAAGGTGCTCGACGATTGTCGAGTGACCCCCTGCGTTCGACGATCGACGATCGACGAAAGTTGCTCGTTCGACGATCGTTGAACCCTGCATTCGACGATCAACGAGAGTTGATCGACGATCGTCGAGTGTCGAGTAAGGGGTACACGACCTGTGACACGGGCGTGTCACAGGGCATGTCCCGCTGTCTCGAGTAGGTCGACACTTTCCTCTCGAGTAGGTGTCGAGTGCAAGAACACGCCCCGTGTCACGGGCGTGACTTGGCCGACACGGGCGTGTACTGTGGCCGTGACCTGTTTCAGGATAAGGCGGTTTGTGCACCGCTTAGAGACATGGCCTATGACACGGGCGTGTCACAGGGCGTATCGGACTCGAAAAGTGATTTTGCGGGTTTTTCGTGGCCGTCCTTTTCCTTCAGCTGGGATCCAAGGGCTGAGCTTCTTTCCTGCTTCCTTAAGGTCGAAAACAGAGAAAGTCTTCTCATTATGTTCTTGTCTTCATCTTTCTCAAAAACTTAGAGAGAGAAAGGGAAAGGAAGAAGGAGGAAGAAGGAGAGGGGCTGATTGATGGTGGAGCTTGAGAGTGTCAAGTTAAGATCCGAGACCATCTTTGCGAGGGAAAAGCTGTTGCGGTTCTTTTATAGCCAGCTAGGAGCTCATGACACCAAAACGATCTTCAAGGGTAATGACCTTTCTTCCTAGCCATGTGAAGGCTTCCTTTTTGTCATATACATGTGATTCCCCCACCAAAGGGTGACTGATGTTAGTAGTCTTTGGGTTGATTCATGAAATCCCTTTCGTTGACATATAGATCCGGAAATGAAGTACGGAATAGACATGCTGTGTGAAGCCCATCTGGATAGGTTGGTTTGGATTGGTGATGTTGCATACAAATCGGAGAAGACTCCGTGATAAACGTGTAGTTTAAGGAGTCAACGGGTTATGCCTGTGAAGGGTAGTAGCAGGAAGTACTGAAGTGGTAGTCCAAGAAAATATCCGTGTTATGCTTGTGCTATTGGGTCGTACCTGTGAATGAGTAACAGGAAGTACTGGTGTGACCAGGAAAGTCCCTTTGTAATGCTTGATGTCATAGGTGGTACTTGTGAAGAGAGTAGCAGGAAGTACTAGTGTGCCCAGGAAAGACCCCTGACATTTGTGATATTGCGGTGTCGTACCTGTGAACGAGTAACAGGAAGTACCGGTGTGCCCAGGAAAGACCCGTTGATGTGTGAGATGAAATGGGTGTCGGAGAAGTACTGGTGCGCCCAGGAAAACACCCAAGCTTGAATGCCAAGAATAGGATTGGTGAGACCGACCCGCGCCTTTGATTAAGCCGCGAGTACGTCGTACTCGGTGAAGGCAAGGCGATTTGAGCAACGGGGAGTGGAGGATCCGACCTGCGTTATGTCCGTCCGACGTGGACCAGAAGGTGCAGTCTGTTGGAGCGCATAGCGAGAGTCTTAGGCCTGCGTGTCGTGATACAATGGGGGGGCTACGAGCCAATCCCGGTTCACTAAGACTAGAACTCCGGCTGCACGCCATGGAGTAAATGCTCAAGTGAGTTATCGTTGGGTTGCGACTCTGATACGGTGGTGGGAAACTGGTTCGCCGGTACACCAAGAATGTGCCCTGAGTGCACAGATCGTCGGGCCGGGTGGCTGACGGTTGTGATGACATGTGTTTGCGTGAGAGCACATTTGTATGAATTATATACATGTTTGTGAATGCTATGCCTGCAGGGAAGAATACTGCTGCCCCGGGAAAGGGGTAGGGTCATTATAATTTGGTCAGCTGAATGCTGACCGTTGCCTCTGTTTGCCACCGTTGGGTGGATTGTCCCTGTACAAGTGCTGGAGAGCCAAGCGGGACGCATAAAGGCTGATGTCCCTGCTGCTGCTGCTAGCCCTCGAAGGCTAATTGGAATGAAATGTTGTGTTTTCTTTAATGTGGCCGGCCTGCACGCCAATGTTTTGGCCACTGTTTGAAAGTCATGTAAGGCCATAAGGCCAACTTTTATGTTGTACAACATTCCTATTATATATATACAATGTGGAGTTTTTTTATATCTTGGACATTCAATTGTGGAGTTCAAGTGCTAGCATATGCTTCCACTATAATGCAATGTGTTAGGATGCGCTGCACTTCTCTGGTATCATCCCGTAACTTCACCGCCTGTTTTGTGATATATGTTGTGGGGCCCCGGCCGGACCTTCTAGTATATACCATATGAACGGACGAGGTTGTTACACCATCATGACCTAAAAACACTCTATGGGTACTCTCTCAATTTTTCCAGTGAACAGTAACCCTTAATTTAATTTTAAATCAATAATTCCATAACCATTGATTATTGAAGCAAGTACTGTAAAAATTCATCTAATAATTATAACAAAATTTCAGGAGATAGATAATGATCTAAAACTAACCCTAACCAAGTTTTACAATTTTTCCAATACAGGAGGGGCTCTGAATCTGATTAAAAGAAATCGTCCAAATTTATAACTTTGTGAAGCAAGTACCTTTTCTAATCACCTAAAAATTATGAGAACATTCCAGAGCCTACACATGGGCGTAGAACACTCACTGACCAAGTTTCATAATTTCTATAGCAATATTGGGCTCCACATTTATTTTTGATCAGAAATCCACAATTCATAAATTGTAAAACAAGTACTTAAAATAAACATCTAAAAATTTCAATAAAAATAAAGAGGGGACCAACGTGATGTAAAACTTCCAAATACTAAATTTCACAACTTTTCAGTGGACAAAAATATCATAACAAGAAAAATAAACTTCAGAACACAACTAGGGTTATAAAGGAAGTACTGATTTTATTAGTCCAAAAATTCCACCAAAATTATTTTAGGGCTCTTTTTATCAGATAAATACCCTGCCCAAGTTTCAAGTTATTGTGAGGTGTTTTGATTGCCTAAACCCAAATATTGGGCTTTGTGCCCTAAACAAGGGTAGGGAATTGAGGAGGGTTAAAGGCTTCCAAATTTAATAAATCTTCAACCAGAGGACCATAGCCACCCTATGATCCCTTCCACCAAGTCCCAAGTCATTCCAAGGTCATTTGACCCCATGACCTTCAAACCCTAAAAAAATCTCCAAAAAAGTGTCTACCCTAGGGTTCTAGGGCTACCCTATCCCAAACAACCCCAAATATCATTGAAGGGTGTTACAGCCATATAAAATCAGTGGCCAAAATATGAGCCTCTGTTGAGGTGATTTGACCAACCAAACATCAGAAATAGCTCTTGACCTAAATAACCATATAGTGGTATACCTAGGGTTGGATCAATACCTAACCAAAACATCTCCAAACGAGGTGAAATTTTTACCAGAGCCTTAGCATGTACTCTAAGAACGCCCACCAAAATTTGGGGGAGTTTTGAGATGTTTAGGACACCTAATTAATTTATTCATGGATTATTAAATTTTTCTAAAAACTGTTGCAAAATGTTCTCCAAAAATTCTGATTTTTGGATAAGTCCTAGATATAGATAAGAGTAGCACATACCCCAAATTTCAAGTCTTTTGGAGTTCTGGTTTGGAGTGAGCATCCAATTTATTCTCTGGTCAGCCCTATGGATAGACTCCACCAAAAAGAGTGTTGAGGTCTAACCAGAGCTCCAAAGGACTTGAAACAAATTGTACAATAAACTAGAGACCAAGAGCTACAACTTTGATGCTGATCACATTTCCAGCAGGAGCCCCTAAATATTTTTAAAACTTTAAACAAAACACTGTTAATTCCTACTCAAAAAATCCCAAAAAATAATAACAAAATAGAGATCTTGCACAGATCTTAAAGCAAGATCAGCGGTAATGGAGTCATCTTCCTCCTTGAGCCAACGACTCAGATTAGCCGCGCCTGGAGCGTTTTCCAGGCCGAAATCCCGGCCATCCGGCCACCTTCCTGGCCGGCCACCGCCACCACCACCTCCGTTGAGGTGGTGGCTAGCGTTTGGCGGCGACCATGCCGCCGGAGGCGGTGGTTTCCGGCGAACTCAACACCACCATCTTCCATGAAAAATCCGAAAATATAAGCTCCCAATTAGGCTCAATTGAGCCCGATTTCTCTACCTAAACCGATCTAGATCTAGCACTAGGAGAGGGGAAGAGGATCAAACCTTATTTGGAGCGTTTCCTTGCTCCATTCGCCGGCCGCCATTGCTCCTCCTCAAAGCTTTCGGTGCCATGGTGATCCTTGCACAGAGGGCTCGAAATCTTCAGGAAAGAGGGGGTTTTATTCCTCTCCACTCCCTAAAGACGTTTAAAGAACCAATTGGGGAGAGGAGGGGTCAAGGCATGAATTGCCATTATCACCATTAATGGTGATTTTCGGCCTTAGTGAAATCCCCTTGAAATTCACCTCCCCTTGACCCCAATTCGTTTGGAAACTCACCAAAACTGATGGAGGAGATGAATGCTAATTAATTGGTGAAGAATGGAGGGGTGATTCACCTTCCCCACCATGAATGACCCTCTTTCTCACTTTCTCTCTCCTCCATTTTTGGGGAAAATTGAGCTCTCTCTCTCTCCTAGTCACTCTACACGAATTTGGGTGACATAAATGCTAATTTCAGCTCCCTTGGACTGTTGAGCCAACCTAAATTGAGTCTAGCCCAAGTGGATTGGGCTTGGTTGGGTCAATTTCAGTGATGTGACCTAATTAGGGCAAATTGGACTTTTGGGCAAATTGACCAAATGGGTGACCCCATGATGGGGTTTTTTGTGTCATTGGGTTCCTTATGACATTATGTCACTAGGGGTGGGGTCAGTTTCAAGTTATGGTGGTCGATTGAGGAAGTTAGTGAAGGATTGCCCCTTTTGACCTAAGAGGGCATTTTGGTCAATTGGCCAAATTGGAGGCCCCCTTGTTGGATCCCTAGTTGATTTGGGCTAGGTTCACTGACTTAGGATGTGACCCATCATGTATAGTCTGGGTCAAGTTTGTGTCTTAGAGTCTAGGACAGTCCTCTATCTCAACTTCAGATGGACCAGCCTTCTTCAAGACCTTCAGGAACTCCAGATCTATCAAATTTGCAGACTAAGTGAAATGAGTTCGACGTTCGTCGAACTCAGTTCGACGAAGGAAGTTGTGCGCTCGACGATCGTGAGACAATTCGCAGTACTGAGCTCGACGAATACCAGATCTACTTCTAGCATTCTCAGGACTACAAAATTTCTCTAAGTCCAGATTCATGCTTCGGTCGACGAATTATTTTCTGAGCTCGACGAACTTGGACCTCAAGTTCACAGCCTTTCAGGTCGACGAATGCTAAATCTGTACTCGACGTTTTTTTTGTGCTCAGAGAATCTGTGTCGACACTTAGGGCTTGTGTCGACACCAGGCGATTTGTGTCGACACCCAGGATTTCAGTCGACACCAGCATGTGTCGACACCAGAGGATTTGTGTCGACACCTAGATCAATCTGTCGACACCAGAGGATTTGTGTCGACACCAAGACCAATCTGTCGACACCATTTTGTGTCGACACAGTTTTTCAGCAGATGCAGAGTATTTCGTCCAAGTCCAGAACTTTTCTCAGGTCGATGAATTTGGTTCTCTGCTCGACGAATGATGTTTGTCTGATATTGAAGATTGTCTATTCAACGAATGAAGACTGTCAGCTCGACGAACTCAGCGCAGCTCGACGAACCCAGCTCAGCTCGACGAACTCAGCGCAGCTCGACGAATTCAAGACTCTGTTCGACGAATTCTGTTCTTCGGTCGACGATTCCAGACTAGGTCTTCTTCCGTTCCCGTCTCATTTCATGGCGCTGATTCCTGGACAATTAATGACAGTTCTTCACAGAATACTACCGTTAGGATGCGCAGTTAATTCAGGATTATTTCATACCGTTTTCCCATGGAAACAGTTGGGGAAATAATTAATTGCTGCTTCCTTTCCAGGCCGTCTGTCATTACTGCTCGACATTCAAAATTCGAAGGCTCTCCATGACAGACAGACAGACATACAGAAACTAGAAGAAATTGAACAGTACACAACACCAGAACATCTAGAACAACATAGACAGTGATTTACACAACACAAGAAAAGGATTTCATTCTTGGCCCAGAGAGAAATTGATCTAGAAGAAGAAGAAGAACATTACATCAATATCAAGAGTCTTCTTCATCTGCTTTTACTCAGAAGAACTTCAAAACAATACATTCATATCAGTTGCAAGAAGTTCCTGAAGAATTTCTCTGGACCTGGAATTCTAGGTCTTTGAAGACCTATCACCCTGAAGCAGTGCTTCAGTTTTCTTCCTGAACCATTCCACATCTCAGGGGGAGCAAAGCTGCTAAACAACATTCCACAAGTCTTCTCATTTGACTTGAGAAAGAGAAGACTTCATCACCCTCTCACTCCACCTCTGTACAGGGTTTAAATTCCCTTCAAAATTATTCTGGTTGCAAGTCTCCCACCAAAAGACTTGAGGGTTTGATTTTTGGGAACCTGATCAAAACCCCATTGGTGCCAGGACACCTGATCAACCCCTTCCTGCAGTGGATTCCTACCAGGGTGGTAGAAGAGTGGACTACCCAGATTTGGGGAACCACTATAAAATTCTTGTGTCGTCTGGTTGCTTTCTTTTCCTTTTTGTTTTCTGGCCTTGCTCTGTGATTGTGTTGTGATTAGTCTTTTGCTGCTTTCTGATTTATTGTGTTTGTTGCACACACACACACACACCTAAAATACAACAGTAGTTGTAAAAGTTTTAAAATCACCATATACTCTATTCACCCCCCTCTAGAGTATATCAGATCTAACTGCACTTTCAATTGGTATTAGAGCCAGGTTGGTTAAACATACCCTACCTGATTGGTTGTACAGGCTAACACCTGAACCCAAAGATCCCTTAGTTAGATCTCTTTGCTTTTATTCTGTTATTAGATTTTGTCTTCACAGACATGACCCAAAACAAGGATTATACAAGCATCAGACCTCCAGTGTGCAATCTTAACAAGTTTTCCATCTGGAAGGCAAGAATCAGATTATATATGAACTCCATTGATGAGGATATTTTCTCTGTCATCTCAACAGGTGTTCCTCCAGCTCCTACAACTTTTGCCAGCACATCGACTAATCTGAGTGCAGTACCACCTCCAGACAACACTGAAGCCTATAAGAAAGCCAAGATGGCTGATGCAAAGGCTATGAATATTCTGGCCCAAACAATGTCAGATGACATATTTCAGAAGGTGGCTGAGTGCACCTCAGCCAAGGCCATTTGGGACTCTCTCAATCAAATGGTAGCAGGCTCAGCTGATGAAAGAAAGGATAGGAGATCCAGTCTCATTTCTCTCTATGAGAATTTCAAAAAGGATGAGACAGAATCAGTGGCTGAGATGTACAATAGATTAAGTTCAATTATTAGTGAACTCAAGACCCTTGACAAAGACATCACCTTAACTGAGGTGAATGATAAGATACTGATGTGTTTCCCCAGTTCATGGGACTCCAGAATCTGGCCAATCAAAGAAGCCAGAAGCCTCAATGAGATCTCAAGAGAGTCTCTGCTAGGCAAGCTGAAGTCATATGAGCAGCTTGTCAAATCAAGAGAGGCAGCAGAACAGAAGGCAACTACACCAGTTAGGAAGGAGCACAACTTGACCCTCAAAGCTTCTGAAGACAATGAAACATCTACCTCCAATGAAGAGTTAATGAGCCTCTTTGCCAAAAGATTCTACAAAATGGCAAGAAAGAATTTTAGAAGAAAATCATCCAGGCAGGATGATAAACTCAAGTATGACAAGACACCAACTAAGGAGGTTGTGTGTTTTGGTTGCAGAAAGCCAGGGCACTATATTTCAGAATGCCCAGAAAATCAGAAAAAGGACAAGGGCAGGGACAAGGATTCCAGAAGAAAACAAAGCAGCAGACCTTCCTCCAACAAGTATAAAAGGAAGGACAAAGAATTTGTTGCTGAGTCCTGGAGTGACACAGAAGAAGAAACATCCTCCTCTAGCTCCAATGAAGAAGAGGAAGAAGCCAGATCCAAGGAGGTGTGCCTAATGACAATAGATGCCTCCAGAAGCAACTGTGGATCAGAAGAGGATTCTGAAGATGAAGATGCCTCAGACTCAGAGGCTGATCAAGTGATCTCTAGTTTTGATTTCAATTCTGATTTGTTTAAAGTAGAATTTAAAACTATGTGCATGGATTTAATAAACTCAGAGAAAGAGATAAAAACCCTGAGAACTAGACTAGAAAATCTAGAATCTGTCAGCACAAAAAACAGAAAACTAACTGACCAATTAACTCTAGCTAATGAACAGATAACCAAATTAAAATCTGAATTATGTGAGGTAAAACAACTTGAGCAATATCTCAATGGGAGAAGCCTCAAGATGATGGATATCACAAGCACAGTAAATTCCAGATTAAATGGCAGGCTGGGCTTGGGTGCTTCATCAGGTTTACCCCCCATAATAAAGAAGAATATACTCTCCACTCCCATAAAGTTTATCAATGCTAAAGGAAAAGAGAAACTAATTGAAAAACCCAGATCAGAAAACAAGTCAAATCCCTTAGACAATAGAAACAGAAAACAGAAGAAAGCTGTCAAAAACCAAGTTCAGCAAAATTCGTCGAACTTAGATCGACGAAATCCTGCAAGATCGTCGAACCCCGATCGACGAACGTTGAACGTAAACCTCAGAAATAATTATTCGTCTTACTGCGATCGACGAACTGTGTATGGTTCGTCGAGCAGAGGTCGACGAACGTGGGACGCAGAAAATGACCATGGTCATTCTCTGAGTGGATGTCGACGATCTCATCCCCATTCGTCGAACTCTGGTCGACGAACTTTGAATAATTCGTCGATCCCAGAACGACCAAACATAAATAATTTCTCCTATAGAAATGTTAAAACAGCTAACAAGGCATTTAATCCAGTGGCTGATTGGATAATTCCACCTAGGAGATATCACCCACTAGGGTATAAGTCTCAACCTGCATTATCAGTCATTTCTAGTTTTTCTTTTCAACCAAACCAAGGACCCAAGGTAACCTGGGTCAAGAACAATTGAGCTTTATTTTCTGATGCAGGTACATGTGAAGAACTGTCCAAGGCTAAGTCAGACATGGTACCTGGACAGTGGCTGCTCCAAGCACATGACTGGCAGCAAAGCAAATCTCACCAACTATAAGTCCAAGCTAGGACCAAAGGTGATATTTGGAGACTCAAAGAGTGGTCAATCAGAAGGATATGGAAGAGTAAGCATTGGAGCAGTGACCTTCAAAAAGGTGACATATGTAAGAGGACTTAAACATAATCTTATATCCATAAGTCAATTATGTGATGAAGGTTATCAGGTACATTTCAACTCTACCTCCTGTTCTATTATAAATGATAAAAACCAAACTGTTTTAATTGGACTTAGACAAGGAAACATATATTTAGTAGATTTCATTTCTGTCACAACTGATATTTGTTTACTCAATATCTCTAGTAACCAAAATGAGTTATGACACAAAAGGCTAGGACATGTAAACCTTAAGAATATATCTAGGTTATCTAAAAATAACCTTGTTAGAGGTTTACCTTCTGGTCCCTACAAGAAGGAAAGCCTATGCAAAGCTTGTCAATTAGGCAAGCAAACTAAAACTAGCTTCAAATCCATTAATAAAAGTGATTTACCTAGGATATTGTATCTGCTTCATGTGGATCTTTTTGGACCCATTGCAGTACAAAGCCTAGGAGGGAAGTCTTACACCTTAGTTATTGTTGATGATTTCTCCAGATTCAGTTGGGTAGCCTTCCTGAGAGCTAAGTCAGATACATTCAAAGTTCTTACAGATTTTCTCAGGACCATACAGATTGAGTTCTCTACTCATGTTGCATTGATCAGAAGTGATCATGGCACAGAGTTTGAGTCTCTTCTTATGCATGAGTTCTGTGAGAAGGAAGGTATCAGGCAGTGCTTCTCAGCTCCTAGAACTCCCCAACAAAATGGGGTTGCTGAAAGGAAAAATAAGACACTCATTGAAGCTGCAGGTACATTGTTAGCAGATGCCTACATGCCTCTATCCTTTTGGGCAGAAGCTGTAAACACAGTTAACTATGTCCTGAACAGATATCTTATACATAAACTAAAACACAAGACCCCCTATGAATTACTTAAACAAAAGAAACCTAAAATCACTTACTTTAAAGTTTTTGGTTGCATATGTTACATCCACACTAATAATAAAAGATACATCAGAAAATTTGAGGCTAAGGCTGAAGAAGGGATTTTTCTAGGATATTCCCAAGTAAGCAAGGCCTATAGGGTTTTCAATAAATCATCCCTTAAAATTGAAGAATCTGTCCATGTGTCTTTTGATGAAACTAACATGTCTTATAAGGAGAAAGACATTTCTACCAATAGTCCTTTGCAGGTTTCACCAATGTGTGAGTCTATGGAAGGACTAAACCTTACCCAAGAGGTTCCAACTCATCCCACTCCACAGGCTGCTGAAGATAGTGAAGAAGAAATCCAAGAGGAAGTAACTGAACTTCCATCAACAGCCAGCACCATTCCTCAAGAGGAATTATTTGCAGAAGCTGTTGCTCAACCAACTCCACCAACTGATCTTGTCACACTTAGAGATCACCCCAGATCTCAAGTGATTGGGGACATTTCAGTTGGTGTATAGACAAGACATCAACTCAATCAAGACTTGATGCATGCCTGTTTTCTCTCTCAAATTGAACCTCTCACCATCCATGAAGCTGAGCAAGATCCTCATTGGATTCTTGCAATGCAAGAGGAACTAAATCAGTTTGAGAGATGTAGAGTTTGGGATTTGGTTCCAAGACCCCATAACTACCCAGTTATTGGAACCAAATGGGTCTACAGGAACAAATTAGATGCAGAAGGGAACATAGTAAGGAACAAGGCTAGACTGGTTGCCCAAGGATATAAGCAGGAAGAAGTAATAGACTATGACCAAACCTTTGCCCCTGTTGCAAGGTTGGAGGCCATTAGAATATTTCTAGCCTATGCAGCATACAAAAAGTTCAAGGTATTCCAGATGGATGTCAAGAGTGCCTTTCTGAATGGTGTACTTCAAGAAGAGGTTTATGTAGAACAACCTCCAGGTTTTATCTCTCTAACTCAACCCTCTTATGTTTACAAGTTGCATAAAGCTCTCTATGGTTTAAAGCAAGCTCCAAGAGCTTGGTATGAGACCCTAGCTAGCTTTCTTTTAGAGCATAAATTTACAAGAGGAACCATAGATAAAACCCTTTTCACTAGTGTAACGCCCCCGATTTTCCAGTGATTTATTTAATTTCTTATTTGACGTATTATGACGTCAGAGCGTTATGTTAGCGCGTGTTGGTCATGTGACGTTGTTAGAGCGTGCTCTTAGCTCTTTAGGTTCCCTGCGTGGCTTGGTGTTGCCTGGTAGCAAGATTCCCTAGCGAGCCAGAGTCTGTTTGGTGACTCGGTGGAGCCTCTTGGGGAATGCTTGTGTTTTGGCTTCGGGAGAATTTTGCCCGAGTTTTGTTCG
The DNA here is from genome assembly GCA_039583875.1 of Platanthera guangdongensis. NCBI lineage: Eukaryota > Viridiplantae > Streptophyta > Magnoliopsida > Asparagales > Orchidaceae > Platanthera > Platanthera guangdongensis. Next base: position 1,243,615 of record CM077152.1, on the reverse strand, counting down.
TCGGATTTTGTTACCGACCTTGTTGTTAGCGCGTTTTGCGTTCGTTAGGTTTGACTGGCCAAATTTTGGGATTTGCGTCGGGAGTGGAAAATTTTATATTAGGAAATTAGATCGGCTAATTTTAGACTTGCTCGTCAAGTTTCGTCGCGTTTCGAGCATTTTTGTGCCATGGGCCGGGCTGTTACAACTAGACATCATAAGGACCAAATCCTATTGGTACAAATATATGTGGATGACATTATTTTTGGGTCTACTGATCCCAAATTGTGCCAGAGGTTTGCTGACCTCATGCATTCCAAATTTGAGATGAGTAGCATGGGTGAGCTTTTCTACTTCCTTGGTCTCCAAGTGAAGCAGCTCCCTGATGGTATCTTCCTCTCCCAATCTAAGTATGTCAAAGAGCTTATTAAAAAGTTTGGGATGAGTGATGCTTCAGGAATGAAAACACCTATGGCTACAAATGCTGTTGTGGATTCTGATGCAGCAGGGAAACCTGTAGATCAGAAACATTATAGGGCAATTGTTGGATCCCTATTATACTTAACAGCTAGCAGACCTGACATAATGTTTGTCACATGTCTTTGTGCTAGATTCCAAGTGAATCCTAAAGAATCTCATCTTATTTTTCTAAAAAGGATTTTGAGATATATAAAGAGTTGTCCTAGTTTAGGACTCTGGTATCCTGTACAGTCAGAATTTGAGTTAACTGGATACTCAGATGCTGACTATGCTGGATGTAGGGTGGACAGGAAAAGTACCTCTGGAACTTGTCAGTTCCTGGGTATGAGACTTGTCTCTTGGTTTTGCAAAAAGCAGACATCTGTGTCTACGTCAACTGCTGAGGCAGAGTACATGGCTGCTGGCAGCTGCTGCTCACAGATGCTATGGATACAAAACTAACTCCTAGATTATGGTATCAACTTAAATAATTCAACCTTATTTTGTGATAATACTAGTGTTTTTGCTATAGCACAGAATCCAGTTCATCATTTTAGGACTAAACATATTGAAATAAGACATCATTTCATTAGAGATAATGTGGACAAAAAGAAAATTAACTTGATTCACATTTCTACTGATCTACAGAGAGCAGATATCTTCACCAAGCCCTTGGATGAGAAAACACATCTGTTCTTTATAAATCAACTGGGAATGATTGATGGAGAAGAGTTAAATTAATTTCTGTCTGCATTCGACGAATTTTCTAGAGTTCGTCGAACGGAGTTCGACGAATTAGGGAAAGTTTGAGAGATTCTCGTCGAACGGAGATCGACGAATTCTCTGTGTGGAAACAATTTTCGTCGACTGGAGATCGACGAACCTTGTTTCAGAAACCATTTCGTCGAACTGGGTTCGACGAACTGTTTTCAATTCTTCTGAATGGGTTCGACGAACTACTCTCCTATATCTTATTTCGTCGATCTCAGTTCGAAGATTTGTCTCTTTTTCGTGGAACGGAGCTTGTCGATTCATATTCCGAAAATCTTATATCTAGGTTTTCTTCGACCTCCGTCCCGCGCTTTCAGTTCCTTTGCTCTTGATCGCCGTTTTCTCTGTAATTTTCTTTGCAGGTCATCAATGGCAATTCCTCCAGGAGCACTTGCAGCGATGAAGTTTGACGCAGCATTCTCAATGGACTTTGAGTCCTTCCAGCATTCCGATCCCATTTTTCTGTATATCCTTGAATTACTGGAAGAGCTGCATCTCAAGGACTTCATGACACGCAACATCAAGCTACACTCAACAGAGATAAGAGAATGGGTATACACTGCTACAATTTCTGAAGATGGAAATCTGACAGGAACTATTGGAAACACTGCCGTTTCCTTGACCCCAGCAGTAATCTCTGAAATATTTGGTCTGATAAATGGAGAAGACAACTTGGAAATGGACGCTGAGGAATATGCTGATATGCTAAAAGTCATGGGTTTCTCTGGCAACAACCCTAATAAGCTTCTGAAGAAACAATTGTCCGCCGCTTATCAGTTTTTGGCTGACATTGTCGGGAAAATTCTAATGGGCAAGCACTCGGCGCACGACTACATCACTCGCCATCAATTCCTGATCATGTGCGCAATGCTCAACAAGCGTCAGGTTGATTGGGGCATAGTTTTCTTTGATCTCATCAAGAAAAGGATTAGCAAGAAGGAAGTCTGCTATGACAGAATCCTGGGGATTTTCCTCCAGGAAAAGGCCAGTGAATGTCTGGTCTCCCCGACCACATTCATCAATGCCAGCAAGCGCCTCACCTGCGCCTTGTTTGGCAGATGGGAGAGGACAATCTCCAAACCCTCCAAGGGTTCCTCCTCCTCCTCCATCAATGCTTCTGAGAGCACCAGGACCGTCAAGGTCACTCCCCACCCTGACTCTGAAGAGATCATTCCCCCTACCAAATCTCTTCCTACTCCTCCTGCACCTCAACTGCCTCCTCCTCAACATCACTCTCCACCGCCTGATCTTACACGTATGCCTACACCTCCACTTTCCCCCACTGAAACGAATATTCCCTCTCCTCCTCAATCCCCTCTTCCACCACACCTTTCCTCTATTCCCTCCTACACCATACCCACTGCACCACAACCTGTTCTACCTCCCCTATCCCCTCCACATATTCTTCCTTCATCCTCTACTATTCTTTCTCCACCTATGGATTCTTCCACCATCCCCACCATCATCTCTCTTCTGACTCCTCTTATTAAATCACTCATCACAGAGGCCATTACACCTCTGGTGAATTCCATTGATTCCTTATCTGCCAAAATCTCAGCTCTCTCTGCTGCCCCCTCTTCAATCAGGGGCCTGGCTCCAGGTTCTCCTGAACCCAGGCAGGGGGAGATGCTCCATGATGAAGCTGGTGCAGCAGCTGCAGAAGTGGATATAGTTGATACAGATACAGATACTGCAGATACAGTTTTTGACACTACATATACAGTTATTTCAGTGCTTGATAATACATATACAGTTACAGATACAGCAATAGATTTTCTTCAATTCATGGAGACTGACAGTAGCTTTGATGAGTCAGTAGATTCAATAACAACTGCTGGTGATTTCCTTATAAATCTCACAGTTAATTTATCTGAGATTCTTCAGAGTTTTGCTCATGTATATATGAAGCTTCTTTCAGTAGAAATTGCTAAGCCATATTTGGCTATTGTCCAGTATACCTCTCCAGCAAGTCCAGCAGTTGCCAGACAACTTTGTGCATCCTTTGCTGCTCCCTCTGATGTTCCAACTCCTGTGTCTATCCCAGAAATCTGCCCTGTCCCAAATTTTGTCATGGATGATTCTCCCATGCCTGATCTGGATGAGCTCATTCTGGCAGACATTGAGGAAGAGAACAAGGCAGCAGCTGCAAGTTCTGTCTCTACTGCTGTTGTACCTTCCCCCCTGAACCTTCTATTCCCCCTCAAGACAAACCTCTTACCATTCCTGATGCCACTCTGAGGAAGCTGAATGCTTTGTATGATAACCCTCAGAGTTCAAATTCTGATGATGATGATGATGATGAATCAGATGAGGAGGCTGCTAAGAATAGAAAGAAGTTGCTCTCTAAGAAAAGGAAGGCCCCTCCTCCTCCTGCTCCCAAGCCTAATCCCACTGCAGACACTCCATATTATATTCTGCATAATGTTGCTCCTTACAAAGGGATGCCTGCATGGATGTGGTTATCTAAGAACCAACAAAAAGAGAGGAAGAGGAGTAGGAGATACTCACCTCCCCCAGTTCATAGGTACAGAAAGGATCCCCCTCCTCCTCCTCCTCCTCCATCTGCAGGTGCCTCTGGCTCAAGCTCCCAAAGATCTACTCCTATTCAAACCTATCAGAGACAAACAGGGAGATCCTCTGGTAGTGGTCAGCCAAGGCCCCCATCTTCAGGCAGTCAGCTCCATCAACAACAACAGCAGCAGCCCCAGGAATCTAAGAAACAGGAAGCTGAAAGGCCCTATTCTCCTCCTCAAGATCCAGAAACAGCCAATACAGCCAGAATGACAAGATTCCAAGAAATCATTGGCCTATCTCTTATCAACAAAGCTAAAGCTGAAGGCAAGGACACAACAGGCTTAACCACTATGTGTCAGTACAGAAGAGATGAACTGAAAAGATTTGGGAAAGCAAACAAGCTACTAAATGTTGATGAATACATGAATCTTCACCCAGAAGCAGTTGTCCCCAGAGCCACTTCACTGAACATTATAGGGGCAGCTGACTTGACTATGACCAAGGCTGAAGCTTCAGATCCCAATAGGGAAATCATTTTCAAGAAGCCAGGAGAAAAAGCACCAGAAGTCAAGCCAAAACAGAAGAAATCAGAGAAGTAATTTTGTGTTTTCTCTTCATTTCTGTTTCTGTTTCAGTTTACTCTTTTGCATTAAAACAAAGCCAGTATGTATATATATATCTGTTGCATGTGTTGTAAATTCTCTGCCAGATATATCTCTTTATTTTGCTTTGTTTTTCTATTTGTTCTTTGCTTGGAGTTTCTGTTAGTGACCTCACCCAAATAGGGGGAGATTGTTGGATCCCTAGTTGATTTGGGCTAGGTTCACTGACTTAGGATGTGACCCATCATGTATAGTCTGGGTCAAGTTTGTGTCTTAGAGTCTAGGACAGTCCTCTATCTCAACTTCAGATAGACCAGCCTTCTTCAAGACCTTCAGGAACTCCAGATCTATCAAATTTGCAGACTAAGTGAAATGAGTTCGACGTTCGTCGAACTCAGCTCGACGAAGGAAGTTGTGCGCTAGACGATCGTGAGACAATTCGCAGTACTGAGCTCGACGAATACCAGATCCACTTCTAGCATTCTCAGGACTACTTCAAAATTTCTCTAAGTCCAGCTTCATGCTTCGGTCGACGAATTATTTTCTGAGCTCGACGAACTTGGACCTCAAGTTCACAGCCTTTCAGGTCGACGAATGCTAAATCTGTACTCGACGTTTTTTTTATGCTCAGAGAATCCGTGTCGACACTTAGGGCTTGCGTCGACACCAGGCGATTTGTGTCGACACCCAGGATTTCAGTCGACACCAGCTTGTGTCGACACCAGAGGATTTGTGTCGACACCTAGATCAATCTGTCGACACCAGAGGATTTGTGTCGACACCAAGACCAATCTGTCGACACCATTTTGTGTCAACACAGTTTTTCAGCAGATGCAGAATATTTCGTCCAAGTCCAGAACTTTTCTCAGGTCGACGAATTTGGTTCTCTGCTCGACGAATGATGTTTGTCTGATATTGAAGATTGTCTATTCAACGAATGAAGACTGTCAGCTCGACGAACTCAGCGCAGCTCGACGAACCCAGCTCAGCTCGACGAACTCAGCGCAGCTCGACGAATTCAAGACTCTGTTCGACGAATTCTGTTCTTCGGTCGACGATTCCAGACTAGGTCTTCTTCCGTTCCCGTCTCATTTCATGGCGCTGATTCCTGGACAATTAATGACAGTTCTTCACAGAATACTACCGTTAGGATGCGCAGTTAATTCAGGATTATTTCATGTCGTTTTCCCATGAAAACAGTTGGGGAAATAATTAATTGCTGCTTCCTTTCCAGGCCGTCTGTCATTACTGCTCGACATTCAAAATTCGAAGGCTCTCCATGACAGACAGACAGACATACAGAAACTAGAAGAAATTGAACAGTACACAACACCAGAACATCTAGAACAGCATAGACAGTGATTTACACAACACAAGAAAAGGATTTCATTCTTAGCCCAGAGAGAAATTGATCTAGAAGAAGAACATTACATCAATATCAAGAGTCTTCTTCATCTGTTTTTACTCAGAAGAACTTCAAAACAATACATTCATATCAGTTGCAAGAAGTTCCTGAAGAATTTCTCTGGACCTGGAATTCTAGGTCTTTGAAGACCTATCACCCTGAAGCAGTGCTTCAGTTTTCTTCCTGAACCATTCCACATCTCAGGGGGAGCAAAGCTGCTAAACAACATTCCACAAGTCTTCTCATTTGACTTGAGAAAGAGAAGACCTCATCACCCTCTCACTCCACCTCTGTACAGGGTTTAAATTCCTGTTGAAGTTGGTGACCGGGCGGTCTGGCGGTTTGTCTTGGCGGGTTGAAGACCGCGCGGTCTGGCGGTTTGTCTCAGTCGGCTTGGAGACCGGGCGGTCTGGCGGTCTACCCTGGCAGTCTCTCTTCCTCTCTGGTGGTAGCCGTGCGGTTAGCCCTGCTGTCTAACCGCGCGGCTTGTGCGGTTTGTTTTGTATAGTCCGCTTGTCCTGTAAATTTTAGTCTCACATCTCTTATTTGTATTCTCTCATCTCTCCTCCATTCTATATAAAGGAGGGCATACCTTTGTAATAGATACCTTTTTTGGATAATAAAATTTCAATTATTCAAAAGTTTATTCGCTTGTTCTCTACTTTTCGCTTCTTGTCTCTACTTTCTAACATGGTATCAGAGGACACGGTCATTTCCTCCTGATTCTGTGCGCCCTCTGTTGTTCGCGACCTGTTTTTCGCGTTCTGCGACTTGGTTCGCGGCTTGCCCTCTCTTCTATCCGCGCGGCTTGTTTCTATCCGCGCGGCTTGTTTCTGTCCGCCGCCCAGTTCGCGCGGCTTGCTTCTTCTTGGTTCTCTTCTCCTACTACTCTTTGTCGCAGCGACCTGTTTCGTTGTCGCCGCGCTCCTTGTTCTTTCTTGCCTCTCCGACTTCCTAGTCGTTGCGGTCTGTCTCTGTCCGCGTGTCTTGTCTCTATACTCGCGGTTTGCTGCTGTGATCTGCCTGACCGTGCGGGTTGTTCCTTTTTCACCCGCATCTTGGTCGCGGTCACCTGCTCTTCTCTTCTCTTCTGTTCGCTCGGTCTTCTCAGTCCGCGCGACCTCTTCCCCGCTGGACCTTTGCCTGCTTTTTCGCCGCTTTCTTCTTGTTGCCTTCTACCCGCTCCTGCTTGCTAGTCGCCTCGGCCTCATCTTTAGCCGTGCGACTTGTTCTCCTCTGTTCGCCCGACTTTTTCAGGTCGTGCGACTTCTTCCCCTCTGCTTTGCTCGGCTTCTTGGAAGCGGCCTTTCTAGCCGCCCGACCTATTTTCTGGTCGCCCGGCTTGGTGCTCTATTCTCTTCTCGCGGCTTGTTCTTCTCGTCGCGGTTTGCTACTCTCTTGCTTCCATGGCTTTCTCCTCCAGCCTGTCCGCCTCCGTGGTCACCTCTTCTGGTAGTGCTCATGTTGTGACTCGCGGCGGATGGCTCATCGACTCTGGTGCAACAAGTCATATGACCGGCAACCCTCAATGTTTCTCTCTACTTGACACACAGGCTCAGTTGCCCCCGGTCATTGTCGCTGATGGATCTCCCTCCCCGGTCCATGGGACGGGCATGGTTCAAGTCACTCCATCTCTCTGCTTGGCTGATACCCTCTATGTGCCCAAGTTTCCGTGCAATTTATTATCGGTTACTTCTTTATGCAAGCAACTACGGTGTTCTGTCACATTCACCCCTACCTCTTGTGTTTTTCAGGATCCGGACTCCCAACGGACGATTGCTACCGGGACTGAGAGTGGTGGCCTCTACTTCCTCGACAACGTTTCTGCTCTATCCGTCTTCTCCTCCTCCTCTACAGATCTTCTCCAATGGCATCTTCGCCTTGGACATGCTCCTCCCCGCATTCTACGTCAGCTCCTGCCGCACCTCCCTCCTCATCATCCTCCTCTAAACTGTGATGCATGTCAACTTGGCAAACATCACCGCTCCTCCTTCCCACCAACGCAAAGTCGGGGCTCTTCCCACCCGTTCGACCTCGTTCACTCTGACATATGGGGTCCCGCTCCTACCCTCACCATCGGTCGGGGCAGTTCCTATTTTGTCACCTTCATTGATGATTTCTCTCGGTCTACGTGGGTCTATCTTCTTAAAGATCGCTCCGAGTTGTTCTCTGTTTGGACCTCCTTTTATTCGATGGTTAAAACTCAGTTTGCTACGTCTATTAAAATCCTTCGTTCTGACAATGCTCAGGAGTATCTTAGCCACGACTTCTCCTCCTTTTGCACTCACCATGGTGTTATTCGTCAAACCAGCTGTGTCTACACTTCCCAACAAAATGGGGTGGCGGAACGCAAAAACCGTCACCTCCTTGATGTCGCTCGCACTATGATGAATCAAATGCATGTTCCTCGCTCCTATTGGGGCTATGCTTTCCTTCTCTCCTGCTATCTCATCAATCGCCTTCCCTCCACCGTTCTCCACGGTGCTACCCCCTTCTCCATTCTTTATCCGGACAAGGATCCCTTTCCTCTTCCTCTACACATCTTTGGGTGCACCGCTTTTGTTCACTCTCCCGCTGCCACTCGTGATAAACTCTCACCCCGTGCCACCAAATGTGTCTTTCTGGGCTACTCTCCCACTCAGAAAGGCTATTGTTGCTTTGACCCTGTTACCCGCAAGCAATTTGTCTCTGCGGATGTCACCTTCTTTGCCAATGCATCTTACTTCTCTCCCGCTTCCTCTTCTCCTCCTCCTGCTCCTCCTTCTCATACCAACCCATCCCTTCCCTCTGCTCCCACTGAGGTTCCGCCCTCTCCACCCACTCCACCGCCTTCCCCATCCTCCTCATCTCCACCCTCTACTCCGCTTTCTCCCTCCACTCCGCTGCCATCTCTCTCTAATCCCGGGCCAGCTCTCTCCACCACGGATACTCCGGAAACTGAGGCTCCTGCTGACCTGGATCTCCCGATTGCTCTTCGCAAAGGGGTTCGGGCTTGTACCCACCATCCTCTTGCTGCGGTTGTTTCCTACGATCGCCTTACCCCTGCTCGCCGAGCCTTTGCCCTGGCTATCTCGGCCACTACCACCCCCCGTTCCTACCAGGAGGCCCTTACTATTCCTCACTGGAAAGTTGCCATGGATGAGGAGATTGCTACTCTCACTGAACGGGGTACCTGGACCCTTGTTCCGCCTCCTTTCGGCACCGATGTTGTTGGTTGTCGCTGGGTCTTCGTGGTGAAGTTTCTCCCGGATGGTAGTGTGGATCGTTATAAGGCTCGCCTGGTTGCCAAGGGTTTTACCCAAACTTATGGGGTTGATTACTTTGACACTTTCTCGCCCGTGGCTCGCCTCAGCACTATTCAGGTTCTTCTCTCTGTAGCTGTCAACAGGGATTGGCCCATCTCGCAGCTAGATGTTAAGAATGCCTTCTCTATGGAGATCTGCAGGAAGCTGTTTACATGGAGCAACCTCCTGGGTATGTTGCTCAGGGGGAGACACGGGTATGCCGGCTAAAGAAGGCTATCTATGGCCTCAAGCAGAGTCCTCGTGCCTGGTTTGACAAGTTCAGTGGCATTGTTGCGGCCATTGGTTTTACACGAAGCTCAGCAGATCACTCCTTGTTTGTTCGGAAAACCGCCTCTGGTCTTGTTGTTCTTGCGGTTTATGTTGATGACATTCTTCTTACTGGCGATGACCAGGATGGGATACTGATGACCAAGAAACACCTTCGTCAACATCTGGTTACAAAGGATATGGGCTCCCCGAAATACTTTCTGGGGATTGAAATCTCTAGAAAGCCCAACTCCATGGTCCTTTCACAACGGAAGTATGCTCTTGATCTTTTAAAGGATGCAGGACTCACTGGTGCTAAACCTGCACGTTGTCCTATGGCTGCTGGAGAAGACAAAACTTGGACAGATGACTCACCTCTTCTCTCTGATCTTACGAGATACCGGCGTCTGGTGGGCAAGCTCATATATCTCACGGTAACCAGACCCGACATCTCCTATGCTGTTGGCAAGGTGAGCCAGTTCATGCAAGCTCCGAGGGAGTGTCATCTACAATCTGCTCTGAGGATATTAGAGTATATTAAAGCTGCTCCAGGGAAAGGACTCCTATTTCAGAAGAATGGTCACCTAAGGGTTGAAGCTTACTCTGATTCAAGCTATGCGGATGACAAAGGGGACCGCAAATCGACTTCAGGTTTCTGCACATTTGTTGGAGGCAATCTTGTGAGTTGGAAGAGCAAGAAACAGTCTGTCGTTTCCAGGTCTAGTGCAGAGGCTGAATATCGTAGCATGGCATCGACTACATGTGAGTTGAAGTGGTTGCGGGCTCTCATGCTTGACTTAGGAGAGGTTTACAACTATCCTCTTCCTATGTTCTGTGACAATAAGGCCGCGATACACATTTCCAAAAATCCGGTCTTTCATGAGAGAACAAAACACATAGAAGTCGACTGTCATTTTATTCGAGAAGAAATATTGAAGAAACAGATTTGCACTCCATTTGTCACGTCCGACAACGAGTTGGCAGACGTCTTCACCAAGCCAGTGTCCGCTTCCTTTTTCCACATCTGTGACAAGCTGGGCATGATCGATATATATGCTCCAGCTTGAGGGGGAGTGTTGAAGTTGGTGACCGGGCGGTCTGGCGGTTTGTCTTGGCGGGTTGAAGACCGCGCGGTCTGGCGGTTTGTCTCAGTCGGCTTGGAGACCGGGCGGTCTGGCGGTCTACCCTGGCAGTCTCTCTTCCTCTCTGGTGGTAGCCGTGCGGTTAGCCCTGCTGTCTAACCGCGCGGCTTGTGCAGTTTGTTTTGTATAGTCCGTTTGTCCTGTAAATTTTAGTCCCACATCTCTTATTTGTATTCTCTCATCTCTCCTCCATTCTATATAAAGGAGGGCATACCTTTGTAATAGATACCTTTTTTGGATAATAAAATTTCAATTATTCAAAAGTTTATTCGCTTGTTCTCTACTTTTCGCTTCTTGTCTCTACTTTCTAACAATTCCCTTCAAAATTATTCTGGTTGCAAGTCTCCCACCAAAAGACTTGAGGGTTTGGTTTTTGGGAACCTGATCAAAACCCCATTGGTGCCAAGGCACCTGATCAACCCCTTCCTGCATTGGATTCCTACCAGGGTCGTAGAAGAGTGGACTACCCAGATTTGGGGAACCACTATAAAATTCTTGTGTCGTCTGATTGCTTTCTTTTCCTTTTTGTTTTCTGGCCTTGCTCTGTGATTGTGCTGTGATTAGTCTTTTGCTGCTTTCTGATTTATTGTGTTTGCTGCGCACACACACACACCTAAAATACAACAGTAATTGTAAAAGTTTTTAAATCACCATATACTCCATTCACCCCCCCTCTAGAGTATATCATATCTAACTGCACTTTCACCCCTGATGGGGCTTTTTGGTCCCCTAGGTCTCTCATGATGCCTTTAACCTAAATATGGGGTCAATTCCATGTTGTGATGGGCAATTTGGTTAATAGGTGAAGAATTGACCATTTTGACCTAATTAGGGCTTAAGGTTGACTTTGGTCAACTTGACCTCTTTGGTTGGCCCCAATGAGTCTTAGGTGTCACTCTGGACTCCTTGATGGCCTAGGGGTGTTGGGGTGGGGTTAAGGAGTCGAGTTGGAGCCCTAAAGTCAAACCCTAAGTTGGGTATTTAAAGTTTACTATTTGCAGACCAAGGTGCTTTATCACCTTTTGCCTAGGTTTACAAAGGTTTCTAAACTCCCTGGATTTTGTCATGACTTAGTCATGATAAAATCACTCTGGGGGGTCTGGCTGTTTGGGGGATGTTACAGTATAGTCGATACAAACGCATTGGAACTTGTTGCGCCATAATCTGAAGTCCAACAAATATGAGTGTTTTGACTGTTTTTGTCCTCCGCGACGCACAAATTTTACCTTTTTAGCAAACAAACTCTGATTCGTCCCCGATCAGTGACATTGAGTTTGTATGGTCAATACGAAGTCAACAGAGTTTGTCCCGGTATATTTCGACGACAGGTGGTCAAATTATGTGCAGTCGTGCACCGAAAAGCGTGCGCACACCAATTATGACTCGACACCCCAACGTTGACCCGATCCCCGATGACTTGAAATTACTTCGACTTTAACCAGCATGAGGGACCAACTCTAGGATTGACTTTGGTCAAACCCCCTCCTTTTTCTCTTTTTAGGAATTTTTCCCAAAGTGGTTACACCCTCTCCCTATGGTTTGTTTAGGGATTCTACTCCCCTCACTTCTTGGGCCACCAAACCAGACATCAAGTATGATGGGGAATGGGCCAAGGAGGAAGCCCACCACCCTTCTATTCCTCTTTTTCTTAAGCCCAAACCCAATCCAATCTCCTCTCCCCTTTGGATGCTGTCATCTGGCTTGTACCAACTCCCCATGATGAAGCCCTCTGGCCACCACAATTGGAGGAGGGGGATAACAATTCCTCCTATGGGGGATTAGTCACAAGCCACATGGCCCCTCCTCCCCGGCTATATAAGCCCATGCCCCCCATGATCTCCTCCTCACCAGCTCAGAACGAGCTTCCCCTACCTTGCCGGAACCCTAGCTCGCCAAAAAGCCAACCCGCCACCTTCTTACTCCACATTCAATGGCGGCCTGGTCGGTGTAACACCTCCCCTGTAATGACCGTATAATATGGGTCTGGCCGGGGCCCTACAACATACAGACACCACAACTTCAGTATTATAAGTTGATATAACTACCCAATCTCAAAACTCATAGACACAACACATCGGAAACAACAAATAACACTAGAAGTTATCCACACATATGAGAGTATCGAACGCGGCCTTATGGCCTTACAACAAAAGTGAGTCCAAAGCTCAAATAATAACACCAGTCATAAATGTGCATAAGCACCCATAGACTACCTCGACATGCAAGCCAGAAAACAAGTACATCAAACATACAATGTCTCAAAAGTAAGGCTAAAGCAAAGATGGTAACACTTCATGAGGCTTAGGCCTTTCTGGCCGGCGAGCTAGCTCCTGCTTGCTACCCTTGCCCTGTAAAAATTGTTTGTAACGTGGGTCAACAAAGACTGACCTCAAACTGTGTAACAAACACATCTCCTCCCGGCCGCCCCTAACGGACCCCGGGGTACCCCTCCAACCTGCAAGTCAGCACTTCGTATACAATATACATAACAAGTAAAACACTAATGAACAGGCTTGGATGTCTCAAACAACATACACGTTCTCTATTGTTGAGCATATAATAAAAAGAGGCCTACTATGCAACATGAATGCAAAAATCTAGGCTTCACCCAAGGCACCCTATAGCGTATGCATCTAGCACATCATCACATCATCCGATTACTTCCAATTTCCCCAGTGGCTTAAAGCCTCAAACAACATGGTACTGCATTTCCCCTAACGGCATGCAAGCCGCCACACAGAACTCTTGCCAAGGCCCCACCCGCTCATGGCCTCAAACCCCGGCTTACCTGCAAGCTCTGACTTCTCATGTCAGGATTCCGTCCAACACACTGACCGATTCTAAGAACCCTTGTCGGACCCCGCCCGCTCATGGCCTCATTGCCCGGGCTTGCCCCATGCTTGACGTTCTCGTCAGTCTCACAGAAGGGGACTAGTCTCGCCGGGACACTCTCCACACATGACTTGCACGTCACGGGATAGCCAGCCGACCACGAAGACAAAGCCACGCCTTGGCACATCACAATCCAACAACATTTCCACACTAATCCCTCATGTGTACTGCAACGTCCCCGCACACCAAGGAAACCATCTACCACCCCTGCGGAGCTAACATTGTCCACCAAGGAAACCATCTACCGCCAATGGGGAGCTAACCTTGTCCGGTTTCGGCTACACGTACTCACTCGAGAAAAGGGGAAAAACATCACAAACATCACAAACATCACAAACGACATCTTGCCGCAACAGATTTCTACCAAATCCTCAAAATTCGTATGCAACATCACCGGGTCAGACTAACGACCGCGACCACGGCTTCACCCACAATGCCTAATCCACTAACGGAGCGGATCTCTAATGCAAAAACATGCCGGGGACGGACACAATCAACCCGGAGGTTCCTCTTGAACCTTGGCGACCCAAGCCTCTCTCATTTGAGAGTTTGGTGCCCAAAAACTAGAAAGAAGAGATGCTAGAACGCGCATCCTAAAACCGAGAGGAGAAGTGTCGTTACCTTCCGATCCCTCTTCCTAGCCATGAAAACTTTGCCAGATGAAGACCTTCGCAACGATCTTGCCTCCACGGATCCGGACTCAGCTCGCGATTTGGAGCACCAAAGCTTCTCCAACAGCCGGATCTCTCCTTCAACTTCTTCCTTGCTCTCCCTTCTCTCTAGAACTTAGAAAGAGAGTGTTTGAAGAAGAATGAGAGTTTCTAAACCCTACTCCCGGACTTAACTTAGCAGGAACAGCCCTGGACCATCAAATCCCAAAAGGAGTAAACGAACGGCCACGATACGAACTGAAAATCAAACTACCTGGGTCGAACACGGCTTGTGACACGCCCGTGTCCAAGGCCGTGTGCCCCATTCGACGCCGAAACCGTCGCACCCAGAAAAGGACACGAGCTCTGAACACGCCCGTGTCAAAGCTGACATGCCCGTGTCGCGCAGTACACGCCTGTGTGCCTAGGCGCGTTCCTTCATCGACACAGGACCAAAAACAACCCGAGGAGGACACGGGTAGGTGACACGCCTGTGTCACATTTGACACGCCCGTGTCGCACAGGAACACGCCTGGGCTCCAGGCCGTGTTCATCCCCTCACACGGCACGACTCACAACCTGTGAAGGACACGGCCTGGGACACACCCGTGTCTCAGGCCGTATTCGAAGTCTCGACGATCGTCGACTGCCTTTGTGCCGACACCGCGAAAAATTCGTCGAACATGCTCGACACGGCCTGGGACACGCCCGTGTCCGAGGCCGTGTTCACTGTCTCGACACATCGTCGAGTGCAAAACGTCGACTACACGGGCTCTCGACGAACCCGACCACGACACGGCCATGGACACGCCCGTGTCCTAAGCCGTGTTCCCTGTCTCGACACTTCGTCGAGTTCAGTTTGTCGACCACCGAGTTCTTCGCTAAACCCGAGCAAGACACGGCCTTGGACACGCCCGTGTCCTTGGCCGTGTGACCCCTTACCAAAACCCAAACTTGGCCAAAACGTTGATCATCCCTCACTCGAAATTTGGGGCGTTACAGCCGGGACCTTCCCGAGCCCCCCAAATCCAGGTGGAGCCTCTTCTCTTCTCCCTTCCCTATCCCTTGGACGTTCTACATGTCCCCTCCGGCCGTCGGAGTGCCGCCGGCGCCACCGGATCCAAGCTCTAGGCTCCGGCTTCGGCCGTGTAGGAGAAGTGCCACCCGACACCGGGAGTGGCCTTGGGGGTGATGTTACACCTACAGAGGAGACCACCCCCAGTGGTGGAGGGCGGCGGTGCCGCCGGAAAATGCGATTCCAGCAGTACCAGTAAAAGAACATGTTTTTTTTGTTAATTTTTTGAGGCGGCGGTCGGAGGCGCCAGGCAGTCGGACAACCGCCGAAGAGGAGCCCGACCCCTGACGTGCCGGCCAGGGGTGATGTTATGGCTGGGTAGCCACCAGAGAAGCGAGGCGGCGCAACATCGCTAGTAGCAGAGTAGCTGCGCCACCCCGCTCTTGGGATGAAGAAATCCGGCGGCGGTCGGTGGCGTTGGGCCGCCGGACCACCACCCATGAGTTCGTCGGCCCCCGACAAGTCGACTGGGGAGAACACCAGCGTTTGACAGCCGCTAGCCGGCGATTGCACATGCCACCACCTTGTGCAATGTCGGGGATGAGTAGATGTCGTCCGATCTTCACGATGAGATCAGATGGTTGTGATATCATTAATCCCTGCCCCCGCCTCAGCATCATCGCCCCCCACCGCGAATCTGTGCCTGATCCGCTGTGGGGGACAAAAGGACCAATTTCACCGCCTGGGTCAATCTCAGCCACGGGATCCTGATGAAATTGCTATCGGCAGACCAACACATTAATCAGAAAGTTGGGAAATTTTTTGAGAAAAATCTAGGGTCATAGGGAAAAAGTTTTGAACATCAAAGTTGTTCCCCTTGATGAGAATCTTCACAAAATTTTTGGGAATTTTATGAATTGATTTGATAACTTAAAAAGCCTAAATAAGAAATATTTGACCAATTTATATGCCCAAAATTGCTTGGAAAATTTTAGAAAAATTACTAAGCTCTTTTTAAGCCCTCTTAATGGTTGTATTAAAATTTGTGAATCTTGGGATAAAAATTGAAGATTTTCCAATTTCTTGGAGGCTAGGATCGCGCCCGAAATTTGTTATGTTGAAATTTCGAAGCACGGGTCATGCTCTGACGAGCAACTATTGTTAGGTTGAGCCTTAGTTGAGGATAATGAAAGTTGCGATATTCCTCCAAGATTAACCCCAAATAAAGTGTTCTCATGCTTCTTGTCTAAAGTCGAGCAAAATGCCATTTTTCCGAATAATTTGAAGCATAGTAGGGCAGACCGCCGCAGACCCGGTGTGTGCCAACAAAACTGATTAGATTGATTGCTTGTAAATTACTTGCGGTAAATCGTGGCGGGTCTATCACTTCCACAAACCGTTCGTACCGGTACGGGAAGTTCGACGACTCATGGCAACAGGGAGATGAGTACCATGAGTGACTGACCATTATATTTCTCCCTGATGGGTTTCCTTCACTAGCCGGCCAAAATTGTCGGATGTCGCTCACATCCAAGAGTACACGAGGATGTACGTTGGGGCCTGGGCTATACAGTACGACCATCCCTAGAAGTGGCAGGACTGACCATTGACACGGATAACCACATTAGTGAGACCCGCGAGGCTCGCTACCCTGCTTGAATAGAAATGGTTCATACTATGCCGACATAGGGTGTGTGCGTGACTTGAACGTCTGCGGTGCGTTGTCAGATTTGAATACCAGCGGTGCGAACACGAGTTGTGAATATCTATTGTGTTGATAGCTAATGAAGCGTTTATTATAATTGAGGTTTAATGTTGTTGTTTTTCCAGTTGTACTATGCTGCACTTTCATTCGAAAGTTACTCCTAGCTCATATATGAAATATTGTACTAACCATCTCATGTTTCAGCTATTTACTTTTGTTGTATGTGTGAGCTCGTCCACAGGATATGGATCCGGGAGGAGATGTGTTTTAACTTAGCTCTGTGATTAACGGTTATTTTAATAATCATTCACATGAGACGGAGCATCATGATGTCTAGCTGACGCGGGACGATACACCAGACGATAGGACTACCCGAGCAGAGGCACCCTCATCATCTCCAGAATTTCGAGACGTGAGTACTAACGAGCAGACTTGAGTGTGAGGAGTAGTAATGATAGTACTTTTGCAGCCTACGAGCTAGTTGTATTAAACAGTGGCTACGATATATATATATATATATATATATATATATATATATATATATATATATATATATATATATATATATATATATATATATATATATATATATATATATATATACTAGCATCTTCGAACGGGCTTCGCCCGTTCTCGATGCGTCGCTGCGGGCTTCGCCCGCTTGACCTCCCGGCGGGCGTCGCCCGCCACCCTCTCATGGGCTCACCCCATAAAAACATATAAATTATTTTATTTAAAACATTTTAATTATTTTATTAATTATAAAAACATATAAATTATTAAATTAATTATTAAATAAAAAAAGGAAAAAAAAAACAATCCCATCCCGCACTCCCGCCCCCTCACGGGCTCACCCCCGCCGTCGCCGGCGGCCTGCCCGGCGCCCACCGGCGGGTTCGCCGACCTCCGGCGAACTCGCCGGGGGTTGTCCGGCGGCGAGAGGGCAGGGCCACCGCCGACGGCGGGGGTGAGGCCGTGAGGGGGCGGGAGCTCACAATGGGTATCGGGATTTTTTTGGCAGTGAACAGTGATTTTTTTGGGAGATTTGGATATTGGCAGGCCCTTTGTTGAGATCCAATGGCCAGAAGCGATTTTTTGGAGATCGGACGGTCCAGATGAGTTTCATGGTGTGCTTTGAGATATGCTTATTGTTTTATATAATAAAAATATATATATATAGTTATATATATATATAGTTATATATATTTCCGTGACTTCCTGATGATGTTTCTGCAATACTCTGTGATGTGATGTAATGTTGTGATTCAGGCCGTGCAAGTCTGTCAACAAGTACTTAGTGGAGTGAAATGTTGCCACTTGGGTAGCACTGGGTGAACGTCTTGGGCTGTAAGATCCCCTCCGACCTGACTCAAGCAAAGGTTGGGGGGGGGGGGGGGGGGGTCTTACAGATGGATGGTGCTTCGCAGCAAAAACAGGACGAGATCGACTGACAGTTCTTCACAGCAGCGCTAAATTGTATCCTGAGCCACTCGGAGAGTTGTCGATGGAAGGATCTCTCGCCGGTGAGTTTTCGCAGGAGCCATTCACGGATGTGCACAGTGAACGGTGGATGAAATTGAAGTTCGGCTGAGGTTCTGGGCTTTATGCTAGGTTTTGTGGAGCCCTAATTTAATTTCAAAACGACCCCTCAGGAAAATAAATAAGACAACGAAAAAGATTATCTAGATTTTAAAAACAGGAAAAGTATAATGAGGATGCAAAGTGAGTATAATAGGAGACTTGTGTGATGCAAAGTGTCAAAGAGTATTAATTGGAGGGTGTAAAAGTGTAAAAGAGCATTAATTGGAGGGTGTAAAAGTGTAAAAGAACATTAATTGGAGGGTGTAAAGTGTCAAAGAGCATGATTGGAGGGTGCAAATTATCAAAAATTTGACAAACAAAACACAGGAAAATTAATGCAACAAAAACAAAATTTATGCCCAACTCATGATGAAGAAATGGTTCGCCTTTTAAGCACTCATCATGTATTTTGCCTAACACAAGAAATTGAAACCGTTTTTGCAAATGCAAAAGAAAAGAAAAGTTTTTATCTGAAAAAAAAAAGATTAGGAGCAAAAGCTAAAACATCCAAAGGCGGGTTGAGTGGATATTTGCACACATCTCAAAGCATACCTTAGATCTATTTGAGATGTGTGCGGGCATCTCGTCGTGTATTTTGCGACCAACAAAACTGCTACTCGAACTACTACTCGTGCCTCTGCATTTCCTGCACAAGAAAATTTACATGAAGATTACTTATTTAGGTATCATCATGCTCTTTCAAGAAAATTTAAAAATTTGATTACCATCAACAACAAATTCGTGAAATTGAGATCATCCTTGGTTGCAAGTTCACTAGTAGACCGCTGCTCTGAATTAAATGTATTGCTATGTTATACTTGAAATAATATAAGGATTAGTTTCTTGCATTTTAAATAATATATTTGATATGTAGCCCTTTTATTTATAAATTCGTAGATTTGCTCGAAGATCTCCTTCGAACCTTGGAGATCTCCCACCTCGAAGATCTCCTTCGAAAATGACTCGAAGATCTCCTTCGAAAAAGACTCGAAGATCTCATTTGAAGACGGCTCGAAGATCTCACTTCGGCCTTTGAAGATTTCCCTCTCCTTCGAAGATCTCCTTCAAAGGCGGCTTGAAATTGACATTTTTGCATCATATTAAAATCTCATCATAATGACCTGTCACCCTTGAGAATTCAATTGTTTGTAACACTCAAAGAAGTAGTGCAATTTGGTCAGCTTCGATCTGACCCCGTTATTTTTCACCATTTCTAGGTTTTCACGTAAAAATTTCCTCGCCAACTGTTAGTTTTTTTAATGTCTGTTTGCGTGCTCGGCTCTCTCTTAAGGTGCGACAGCTCAATTTGACCGGTCTATAAGAGCGTTAGGCGACCGACAACAGTTTGATACCGTCTGTGGGAACGGTGTTCCCAAGAATCGAAAGAATTTTTGAAGACAGTATTTGCTCCGCAACAACACTCGTGACTAGCGAGAATGAAAAGGAGCGGTACCAGTACTACCAAAGGGTCAATCCCTGGGAGACACGCAGATCCAACTCTCTCTCATTTGCTTATAAATGTACCTCTCGCAGAAGAGGCCATGATCGCGCCCATGACTACATTAGAGGGATACATGTTCCAGATGGAAGATCACCAGGCCGAGATGCTCTCCCCTTCTAAGAAACTTAAGAGCTCCTCGATCCCCCAATCCAACTCCCCCGAATCAGGCAATCTGCCTCCGCCAACTCGGAACCGTGCTCCGACTAAGCATGCCACGCACAATCATCACGCCACATAAGAAGAGTTCTCTGACGTGTCTACATCAACAAATCCATTCCAGCCAGGCGGGGAACCCGAGGCCAACCATCATTATCGCCGCCGGAGAGCAGCAGGCTCCGGTCATGCAATTGGAGGTATCACTCGTGAGCAAACCCGAGGCGTGATCATAGAAGAATATGGACAAGTCGGACGATGGGCTGCTTTTGCCCGCCGCCCTCTACATCACGGCTCTCCGTTAACAGCCCAGGTCCTCACGCATCTAATCCCGCATGGCTTTAAACTCCCTCACATCGAGATGTTCGATGAGACAAATGATCCACTTGAGCACATCAACCACCTCATCGTCATAATGAGCATCTACAATGCTCCGGACTAGCTGCCGTGTCAAGTGTTCCCAACAACATTGAATGGTCAAGCGCGCACCTGCTTCCATTATCTACAAGAAGGTTCCATTGAAAATTTCGCGGAATTGACCCAGCAGTTCACAAACAAGTTCATAGTCATCTGCAGAATTGTCCAAGACCCCTCCCATCTTTCAGGAATCCACTAGAATGAGGGTGATACCCTTAAAAACTTTTTACGCCACTTCACTACCAAGGCACGACAAATCCCATGGGTCGATTATGAGCTTTTGCGAGGCATTTTCCTAGGGGGTTCTGCCCAAGCGACTTCTATTCAACACTGATGGGGGAGACATTACTGAGCTATCCAGACCTCGTGCATTGGGTCGAAGCTCAAATAGCCGCTAATGAAGCCATTGAAGTGCTCCGCCAGTAATTCGAAGGAACCCAAAAGAGGAGGAAGGGGCAAAAGCATGCCCCCAAAAGACAAACGACTCACAACATCCAATTCGTGGTCATAGAGTTGAGCTCCATCTACAATGCCATCTTCGGAAGACTACTCCAATACCTCCTTGGAGCAGTCCCCCATCCATTCCGCACTTGGCCATGAAGTTCTTGATCACCGGAGAAATATGGGTTGTATGGGGAAATTAACCAAAAGGCAACGCGAACCTGCTACTTGAAGCATACCCAGCCAGCGAAGGCGACCGCCCTTAGCATCGACAACTTCGACCTACAAGATGAAGTTACTCTGCAACGTAGTGCTCCCGTTGAAGGTCTTGTGGAAGTGTCGCTCTCCCAGCGGGATGCGACCAGGGTGGTACAGATCGGATCCCTATTATCACAAGAAGAGCAAGAAGAATATGCAACTGTCCTCCGCGCAAACAAAAAGTCTTCGCCTAAAGCTCAAAAGACATGCTCAGGATAGCCTCGCAAGTCATACTACATTCCTTAAATATTAATCATACTTGCATGCCAGTAATCAAGAAGAACTCTGTAAACAAGCTCATTCTTAGCTGTGAGGGTGTTGGAAGAAGTATTGTTTCCTGCTGTCCCGTTGAATTTGAACCAGTTATTTAATATTGCATTATGCAATGTTAAATAATTCTGGCAAACAAATCTGTATCTGTTATACCAGTGGGACTAATCCTGTACTTTTGTATAGTTACCATAGGATGAGGCAACCTTAAAAAAAGAAGAAGCTGCTGCGACGGCAGCAGCAGCAGTAGAGGAAGAAGAAGCAGTAGTATAAGAAGAAGAAGAAGAAGAAGAAGGAGGAGGAGGAGAAGTGATGATGGAATGACGATGAAGTACACAGTGGATAGAGCAACGGAAGATATTGTTAGAATCAAAGAGAAGGCAGCCAGCTTTATTAAAACAAATTCATTTACCATTGGTTGAGTGCTGTCTGTCTCAAGAGCAAAGTAAACCAGAAATCTTCCATCTAAGAAACCAGTCTACCAATTTCTTCTTCCTAATCCTTCAATTCAAACCACTCATTAATATCTTCGTACCACCGCCGCTCTCCTCTTTTTCTCCCCCTCTAATATGATCAGTTTTATATTTCCCTAAACATTTATCTCAGCATAATAACAGTACGCTGGCAATCCAAATGAAAAACCTCCCATCCACCAGCATTATTTGTAGAAAGCAGCAGCTTACCGAGGAGCCATCTCCTTCCACCAGCATTATTTGCAGAAAGTAGCAGTTTACCGAATCATCTCCTTGGCATGCAATTTGAATTCAGATCAGCTGTCTGATAAGAACTCATCTCCATCTCCTCTTTTAGGAAGGAGGTTAGCCAAGCAGCAATACATTCTACAGAACTCCATCATCAGCTGATAACTACAACAACAACAACAAGGGATTAAAATATACGAAGATGAGATCTTTTTAAGTTTTTTTACTTTTCACCGAAACCATTGCAGCAGCGCGAATAGACATAATCAGATTTTTGGAAAACCAAAGGTACAGGAAGCAGGAAATGCAGATTATAAAAGATATGAAGATGAGATCTTTTTATTATTCGTTTCTTTCTTCGACATGAATTAAACAACAAGAAGGGATTGCATAATCAAACAAAAATTACACTTCACAATCCGCTGCCTCAGCTGCCCGCCGCAACATGTAAATCAAATGTACATTTTGACAGGTGAAAGCATCCGTCGAGTCGACGCTGAATTGAAAAGAAAAAGAAAAAAAAACCTGATAAATTTGGGGGGAACGAAGAAGAGCTATTTGGCATGAGATCCTCCTGTGACTTTGCGATGGGGATTACATTCCGGCGAGTAAAATTTGTTCTTCTCGATCAGAGATTTCACAAAAAAATAATGAGATGAATGGTTGGGCTTCCTCGGATTCGCGGTATCAACCGCGCCACCGGGGGCATCCAATTCTTTTCTCGGCGAATCCGAAGCAGGGGGGATCGAAGGTGGCCGAAAACATAGATATAGAGAAGAAGGACTGCCGCCGAAATCCTCTCCATCATAAGGGAAAGGAGCGGCGGAACGGCGGATTATAGTATCGGTTGCAATATTCTTCGTGCCATCCAGGTGTTTGCGGAATTTCCCGATGGACGAGAGGAGTATTTGGTCAGCCTTCTCTTGCATCTTCCTTCTATTGATTTTCGAGCCCTCTTTTTTATCATTTTCCTTGGTATTCGTCTTCCCCTTTCGCCGATCCGTGGTGGAAATCCCTGGTTTCTGTTGCTGCTGCTGCTGCTGCTTTCCGCGAGGGATCTGACCGTCTCCGCCATCAATTTCGTCGGTGTGATGCAGATTCCGGCTGCAGCTTGGTATCAGCTCATCCTCCTCCCCACTCCAAGCTTCCTCTTCTTGTCTCTCTCCACTGTCAGACATGCAACGATTGTGTATAGAAACAGGTAAGAAATTAGAAGCGAGAGAGACTGAAGGAGATGGAAGAGGAAGGGGAAAGCAGGTGTAGATCGCGCCGGACAAAAAAGATTTGTTGCCGGCGTACACTAGAAGAAGATGAGGCCGGGCCCGGGCGGAGGAAACGCCGAAGGGTGTTGCAGGAAAGAACCGCCCTCTCTTCTTTTAATCTTTAATTAATTTAATATATATATATTATTTATTTATTTATTTATTTAGTTTTAGTGGATTTTTGATATTTTGCACTTACAAATTATTCTATTATGATACTATGCATTTCAAAATTTTTAAATTGATATGTTGTACTCACTAATTATAACTTTTTTACATTTTGCACATAAATGATGAAATTTCAGGGATATTTAAATCCGGGCACCACCCAAAATGTTTATTTTGATACTTTGTATTTGAAATTATGTTATTTTGTCTATTTAAAAAGTGTCAAAATGAGCATTTTAGATGATGCCCATGACTAAATACCCATAAAATTTAAGTCTTGGAGTGCAAAATGTCAAAAATTTATAATTAGTGGATGCAAAGTGTCAATTTTAAAAATTCAAGGTGCAAAATGCCAAAATAAAATGATTTTTAGGTTCAAAATGCCAATAAGCCTAGCTTTCTTTAAAGATTGAGCATAGCCTATAATATATATATATATTAAACTATAGGGAGAGAAAAAAGATATTACATTATTATGGAGGAGAGATCTACAAAATAAAATGATTTTTTTTAAGAAGTCAATTTTTTTTTAAAAAAAAAAAACTCATTTTCTTGAGTACTTAAAAGTCTTTTTTAATTATTCTAAGTGAATAAAAAAAAACTCAAAATGTAATACCCACCTAAAATTTAAGTGTTGTTGCCGGTCACTTTACTCAATCATCCAAATTCTTCTCATGTACTTTGTTGGCCGTTCTCTTTACTCTATCCTCCAAACCCGCAGCATGTTCATTGGCGACCATGTTTTTCTGGAAGGTAGGTCCCCCGCTCCTGACTGGAACCACGACCTCATCTTACCAGAGCAACTATTGTTACGCGCAATAGGCTCGATCGATCAAGTCTGTGCTCCGTTGGATTGTTGAGGTTGAACATAAATTGATATGTTTTGATGTGATTTAAGTGTTTGTTTGTAGAATCAATCAAGGTAGCAGCAAAATCGGCTCCAGCATGTGGTTTAAGTATTTTCATAGGAAATTAATTAGATGTGGTTTAAGTGTTTTCATTTTTTATTTCTAGTGGATATATTGAGTACATTTTTATATTATCTTATCTCTTATAATATTTATTTAATGTTGTTAATGTATATTTGAATATATAACGGGTTCTAACCCCAGGATTGCCTATAAAACTCAAGTTAGGGGCAACAGGGAGAGAGTTCCACTTTTACCACCACCCGGGATGCTTCGAGTGACTCAACAATCTCAAAGCTTGCCTTAGCCGCTCGAAAGCCCAAAAACCTCATGCGTCCCCGAGTGACTCAACCATTTGAATGCGCTCGATAAACTGATGATATACTTAAAGCACACCCAAAAATATATTTTATGTTACAATGGTTATCCTCCAGTTCTTGAAGGATATTCTGATGTAACATCATGCTCAGAAATAAACGACAGCAAATCCACTAGTGAATTTATTTTCACACTAGGAGAACCAGGTGTATCCTAGAAGTGCAAAAGGCAATCATGCATTGCTCTCTCTTCTATGGAATCTGAACTATACGCTCTAACTTTAGTAAGAGAAGAAGCATAGTGAGTACGAGATTTGGTTATGGACATTCCAATGATAAGCCTGAAACTGAGTTCTGTTGCAATTTACTGTGACAACCAGACTACAAAAATGATTGATATGAACACTTTGTTCAATGACAAAAGAAAACAACTTAAGACAAAACAAGCATGGTTAACCTCACTCATAAGTCAAGGGATTATGACCCTAATTGATGTGAGCTCAAAAGATAATGTTATAGACGGCTTGACAAAAGACTTAAATAAAGTTCTCACAATCAAAATATAGGGGAGATGAGATTGAAATTCATGAAAATATGAAATTTTATGTTTTGATGGTAAGAATCTATAGTCGTAAACATACAAGTATCTAATAACAGACTTAAAAACTAAAATAGTCTCTTGATGAAAATTCGAGATGGTTAGATGTTAGTCATTCCACTTTTAATAACTTAACATCTTTCTCATTGCAAGGACATTCAAGGATTATTCAACTGGGAATAAAAAATCATTGTAAAAGTTAATCTAACATTAATGATCATAATACATTATTCCACTCTTAATAATGTCGTAAATGATGATGTGTCAAATCATTCCACATTTGATGATAATGCACATGATGATCACTAATGAATAAGATAATCATATTTGATTTATTAAAATCATCACTTGACTGGTCCTAGTTGGACTAGATAGAGATGTTGATAGTGTTACTTCACTACTACTATAAGTACTAAATTTAATTAGGTAGAGCTAGCTTACTTTAAATATTACTGCATATATTTTATGAATTCGTAAAGTCTAAACTTGTGAAATTCCTTGCAGATACTGGTGAAGATGGATGAGAGAGTAATTTTTGACATGGATGCTGATTGTACAACCTCGTATTCGCAGGTTTTGGGTTTTAAGCTTTTGAAGTAGGTGTGCGCTCTTTCAGGCAAGTTTAGCCTAGCCCTTGGAATATACTAGTAGGGGGAGGAAAAACCTGCCTCCCCCCAGTGACCCTTTTTTTTTGGGGGGTGGGGGGGGGGGGGGGGGGGGGCGGGGGGGGGGGGGGGGGGGGGTGCGACAAGTTGGCTGGCACCCACCCCGACCTGATAAGTGCGAGGTGGGAGGCAGCGGGACTGGCCGGGAGGCCGGGGTCTCTCCCCTGCCCCTCATGTTCCGCGGCCTGGCGGGGCGAGACCGGCCGGGAGGCCGGGGTCTCGCCCCTGCCCGTCCCTGTTCCGCGGCCTGGCGGGGCGAGATCGTCCGGGATGCCGGGGTCTCGCCCCTGCCCCTCCTGTTCCGCGGCCTGGCGAGGCGAGACCGGCCGGGAGGCCGGGGTCTCGCCCCTGCCCCTCCTGTTCCGCGGCCTTGCGGGGCGAGACCGGGCGGGAGGTCGGGGTCTCGCCCCTACTCGTCCCTGTTCTGCGGCCCGACGGGGCGAGACCGGCAGGGAGGCCGGGGTCTCGCCCCTGCCCCTCCCTGTTCTACGGCCTAGCGGGGCGAGACCGGCCGGGAGGCCGGGGTCTCGCCCCTTCCCCTCCTGTTCCGCTGCCTGGCGGGGCGAGATCGGCCGGGAGGCCGGAGTCTCGCCCCTGCTCCTCCTGTTCAGCGGCCTGGCGGGGCGAGACCGGCCGGGAGGCCGGGTTCTCGCCCCTGCCCCTCCCTGTTCCGCGGCCTGGCGGGGCGAGACCGGCCGGGAGGCCGGGAGGCCGGGGTCTCGCCCCTGCCCCTCCTGTTCCGCGGCCTGGCAGGGCAAGACCGGCAGGGAGGCCGGGGTCTCGCCCCTCCTGTTCTGCGGCCTAGCGGGGCGAGACCGGCCGGGAGGCCGGGGTCTCGCCCCTGCCCCCTCCTGCTCCGCGGCCTGGCGGGGCGAAACCGGCCGGGAGGCCGGGGTCTTGCCCCTGCCCCTCCTGTTCCGCGGCCTGGCGGGGCGAGACCGGCCGGGAGGCCGGGGTCTTGACCCCGCCCCCTCCTGCTCTGCGGCTTGGCGGGGCGAGACCGGCCGGGAGGCCGGGGTCTCTCCTCTGCCCCCTCCTGCTCCGCGGCCTAGCGGTGCGAGATCGGCCGGGTGGCCGGGGCCTCGCCCCTGCACTCTCCTACTCCGCGGCCTGGCCAGGCGACCGGCCGGTAGGCCGGGGTTTCGACCCTGCCTCCTCCCGCACTTGGACCTCTTTTGACTATGTTGTTACCGTTTTACCCTCGTGGCGGAATTACCTCTTTACCCCCCGGTGTGGCTGTTTTCTATTAGCCCAAGGCCTATTTGTCGTAGGGGTATTTCTGACATTTTGGTCCATGAGATTGGGAAAACTATAAATAGACTCTTCGAGGTGCCTTGGAGAGCATTGCATTCAGAGCCACAAAAATCCTTTTGCTCTCTTCCTCCAAGGCACCTAGCTCAAGCTTTGGCTAGGGAGGTGGAGACTTCAAAGGTCTTTCGGGTGTGAGGTGGAACCTCCGCGTTAGAGCCGAGAGTCTGTTTCTAGCTTTTTGATCCTTTGGTCTATGACGTTCACCTGAGTGTAATAGGTGCGAGGTCACCCCTTTATAGGGACCCCGAACTCCATAGAGGTCATTTTTGGCTTCAACACTTTTGGTGCGGCGAGCGTGGAGAGTGACCAACACAGAAGATCTCGGGAGAGTGTCATGACTGGAGGTCAGGGAGGTAGTGATGATCTCAGGCGAGCTCCCCTGTCCAGGACCCTTTGTGGGGAGGCAAGATTTCATGGCCTCCATCCAGGGCATCATGGAGATGTTGCAAATCATTGATCCTCAGGGTGACAGCTCCACCCCGACCCCCAGGAGCTAGCTCCTCCCCTTCTAGACGAGTCGACTCCCAAGGGGGTAGGCGAGATGACCCCAGCAGGGGGAGACTTCAACTTCCGGGTGTGAGGTGGGACCTCAGCGCTAGAGCCGAGGGTCTGTTTCTAGCTTCTTGATCCTTTGGTCCGTGACGTTCTCCTGAGTGTAGTAGGTGCGAGGTCACCCTTTTCTAGGGACCCCGAACTTCACAGAGGTCATTTTTGGCTTCAACACTTTTGGTGCGGTGAGCGTGGAGAGTGACCAGCATAGAAGATCTCAGGAGAGTGTCATGACTGGAGGTCAGGGAGGTAGTGACGATCTCGGCGAGCTCCCCGGCCCAGGACCCTTTATGGGGAGACAAGAGTTCATGGCCTCCATCAGGGCACTTCAAGGAGATGTTTGCGAAGCATTGCTCCTCAGGGTGGCAGCTCCACCTCGACCCCCCAGATTTAGCTAGCCCCCCCCCCCCCCCCCTTCTCGACGAGTCGACTCCAAGGGTGTTGTAGGCGAGATATGACCCCAGCAGGGGGGCAAAACTTCAAAGGTCTTCCGGGTGTGAGCGTGGGGACCTCCGCGCTAGAGGATCCGGGGGTCGGTCTGTTTCTAGCTTCTTGATCCTTTGGTCCCGTGACGTTCTCCTCAGTGTAGTAGGTGTCGAGTCACCCCTTTCTAGGGACCCCCGAACTCCACATGGTCATTTTTTGGCTTCAACACGGATGATCTATTCATTGAGTAGAATTATTATTTGTTGATCCATTATATCTATTTTTCAGACTTTTACCTCATGTATTGTATTTTTTATGCGTGTAATGTTTGTTTTATTATGCAAAACTCTTTAATATGCTTTAGTGTCATATTCTCTAGATAACGAGTAAAGTCTGAAATTTGATGTTATCTACTTCCTGCTGCACTCTGAAATGTAAACGTTTATATTACCTGAAATATATAAGAAGATGTTAATGTATATTTGAATATATAACTGGTTCGAAGGCATAACGGATAGGGTTCAGATACCGGGATATTCAATACTTGTTCTAACCCTAGGGTTTGCTTATAAACCCAAACTCCTCGGACAACGAGGAGGGAGTTTCACTTTGACCACCACTCAGATGCTTCGCGTGACTCAACAAATACATCATGGTCGGTGTATTATAAAGTCCAGATTCAGCTGTGATTCTCTTAGTGGACTGAACTCATTATCGCCTCTTTTGTTGCACTACCTCATCTTCCCATCATCCATCTTCTCCTACCACTTTCTTGTTTGTCATTTGCGATCCATTCCATCATACTCCCTCTAATCACAAGTATTTAAGCCGGAAAAATTCCCTACTCTAAATGTTCTGACATAAGTGTAGCATAAAGTTACTGATTCTGCGGTCGAACGCCACAATTTGGGATGCGATACTACCTCTGGGAGCTTTGGATACTCTCCAATACTGGCGAGTTAAGTGAGCTACTTGTCCATGCCCGCTCATGCTCGCTCGTGCTCGCTCATGCTTGCTCGTGCTCACCCATGCATGCCCGGTGAGGTACGTGAATAGGGGTGGTCCTTAACTTCACTTCTGATCTCGATGAATTATGAGTTATACACAATTCCCACTTTTTTTAGCTCGACGCGAGTTTGAAAAAAAAAAGTAAGACCCGTAATTTTGAGAGATGGGTGCTAGATGACATGTTGTGTGAGGTCTTTTCCAGGAGCAGGGCTCAACTAAAGAGGGAAATGAGCTGACATTTCACAGAGTCGAGCTCAACTTGAGTGGATAAAACATCGACACTTCACATGAGCCGAGCTCAACTGGAGGTGGAGAGAAAAGTCGGTACGTGATAGGAGTCAAGCTCAACTAGAGGTAGAGAGATGGTTGACTCCTTATAGAAGTCGAGCTCAACCAGAGGTTTAAGAGAAGGTCGACACCTCACAAGTGTCGAGCTCAAATGGAGGTGGAGAGAATGTCGATATTGAAACCGAAAAACGGTCTCCTGTAGAGTTCACCATTGGGGAAGGGGTGATCACGCACCTACTTCACTCCTGCAAGCAAAACAACAAAAGAAACAAGGAGAACTGACCCAAGGGCTCGGCGGGGAGCACCCACCACACACCCGGAAGATCTTTTGAGCGCTTCCCCTCCTTAGCCAAAGGCCGAGCTAAGGTATCCTTAGAAAGCACTTGAGAGGTGAAGCTAGAGAGCACATGAGGCCTGCTTTCTAAGGTACCCCTTGGGTCATATTTATAGATTTCAAAATTTGAACTGCCAATAACCAAACTGAACTGGCCTGAAGTTACCAAAATACCCTTGGCTGGGTCTGCCAACAACCAAACTCCGCTGTTTTGAAGAGATATGGACAGACCAACGGGGCAAAACAGTAAAAGTACCTCGTAGATCTGGGCGAGCTGGGAGCTCGGCCACCCCTGAAGATCCGACTCGCCTGCTGTTGTCGAGCTCCTTTTGCGTGAGTACGAGCTGGGACGACAAGCTGGGACGACGAGCTCGCCCATCTGTCGGCTATCAGTAATCGATCTCGGTTCGACGAAAACCTGGAATGAGCTCGACGAATGCCGAGCTTGGGGTTGCGGGTGCCGAGCTCGGGCTTCTGATTTCCCTACCGAGCTTGCCTGGCCTCTGAGCGATCTACACCGCTGGGTCTAGTTCCTGATTCACCCCACTCGCCGGATACGGGGTTGTACATAATCCTCGCTCTTTTTGAACTTGGCAAAGCTCGGAAAGAAACATCCAACCCCAAGTGTTCGGCGAGTGCGGGGTGAGCCAGAGGGAATCTTCGGTGGGGTCCACCTTCGGTTATATAAATACACCTGCATACCGCCTGACTCTTACCATTCCCCTTGTCATAGCCCTGCCGAGATGCCGATCCCCAAGGAAATCCAAGAGCGCCTTAACCGAGCTCGTCCGGCCTCAGCTGCTCGCATAGCTGCCCTGACTGCGGTTCCGCCTGCTATCCCACAAGGCGGCTCTGTCGAGCCCAGCTCCAAGAGGGTGAAGCCGTTTCCTCAAGCGGCCGAACCCATTTACGATGATCTGAGAACCACCTTGGAGCACGGGAACGGCTCCTCCACTTTGCCTGCCCAAGAAAAGGGCAAGAATATTATCGAAATCTGTGACGACCCGGATAGCCAGCTTGATGGCATGGGGGAGCCCCGCGCCGCGAGACACCACCCCGCGAGCTAAGACCACCCTTGGGGACTCGCGATTCATGACTCCGGAGAACCGTCCCCGGGACCCGTCCTCTCCCTTCGGGACCTTGGGGGTGAGCTCGCAGAAGCCGAACTCGCCGTGCGCTCCCCCTCCCCTCAGCGAGCTGTTGTGACCACGGGGGCCGGCATGGAGACCATCCCCGTCCCGGGATTCGAGCTCCTCTCACCGGGAACGCGTGGTCCAGGGCGCGGGAAGGACCTGAGGTTTATCCCTCCCCGCACCTCCTTCGAGTTGTCGAGCTCGTCAAGTAAATTTGGCCTTGCATTCTTGTCACACGATTCTCCAGCACACCTCCCTTGCTGATGTTTTTGTTCCCACAGCTCCCCACAGTCAATCCGCTGCGAGGAATCTTCGCGGGCAGCCCATTACTCTCCCCTCCCCTCCCCGAGCTCGCTGGACTCTTACCTAGGCCCTGAAGTGGAGAACGATGAGCTGACGAGGAGGGGATCAAGCTCTTCAAGAAGCTCGTGCGCGGGGTCCACGAGGTGCAGGAGGTCAACGAGGCGCTTCAACGAGACTACGCGCGTCTCGCTGACGAGGTGCGAAGCGGCCAGGCTGGCGAGATGACGTCTCCTTCCCAACTCCTAGATGGGATAGATGACGACCTCTCGGTGGCGCAGAGGAATTCGGGAGGATTCGCGAGCTGCTCCGCGCGCGGTGCCTGGGGGACGGGGGATGCGAGGCCGGGGTTGATAAAAAGCGGCTCCCTTGCCGAACCGACCGTACTCGCCTCCTGGTTCCCCCTGCCCGCGCGCCCTGCTTTTTATTCTTTACTTGATTCCTGTAATAATCTGCGAACACTTTTAGGCTGGTACTTGATGTTTGAATAATAATAAATATGTTTCCTTATATTTAGCCCGGCGCGGGGTGGACGCGTCAGAAGTCGGCTAGCTGGGGTGGCGAGCCGGGGTGGCGAACTGGGCCGATTAGACGGCTTGCCCTCAGACTTCTTTTTTTTATAAATATCCCCCTCACCAACCTCATACGATGTATTAACTTCTCATCTTCTCTTTTTTCCTGCGTTTTTTTCTTTCTTACTCTCGCTCCACCCCTTCTTCTGCGAGCATGAGCAAGACCAACCCTAACGCCGACGGCCGCTTCAAGTGCGCCCAACACTTAACTGACTACTGCTTCTTTGATGGCACACAAGCGAGACCGAGCTCGCTGAATTTGTTGGCGACCATGTGCCGCCAGGCTTCGAGGCGCTCCGGCCGAGACAGGGGGAGACCATCAACACTTTTTATGATGACGAGCTCGCCTTCCCCATCTCGCACTTTGAGGTGGGGCTTTCACCCAAGGCACCCTAAATTATATGTTGCTAACACATCATCACATCGGGTACTTCCAATTTCCCCATCGGCGTTCAAACCGCAAACACAAGAGTACTCTAATTTCCCCCAAACGGCATACAAGCCGCCACACAGACATCGTGCTAGAAGCAGTGCAGGTGAAAGATGACGACGAATCGTCTCTTTACATTGAGGATGGATGTCAAGAAGACGACGTGTCTCGCAAGGACCAAAGAAGAGGAGGAAGCATGGTTTGTGGCACCGCAGGATGGGTCATCTGGGGTTCACTGGGTTGAAGCTCCTATCCCACTCCAAGATGGTAGAAGGTTGTCTATGATCTCGCCTCCTCAGAGGGTATGTGAGGCTGTACCAAAGGAAAGCAGAAGAGTGAAGCGTTCGAAGGTGAAAAGTCCCGGAGGGCGACAAGGCAGCTGTAGGTAGTTCATTCGGACATAGCAGGACCGTTTGAGACGACCTCAGTTAGAGGCAGCAGATACTACATTACCTTCACGGATGACTACAGTCGGAAGTGTTGGGTGTACTTTCTGAGAGAGAAGGCCGAGGCACTTGACAAATTCAGGGAGTTCAAGGCAATGACTGAGAAGGAGAGTGGGCAGCCAATGAAAGTGCTTAGGACAGATAGAGGTGGGGAGTACACTTTTAGGCTGTTTGATGACTTCTGTAGAGAGTGGGAATATCTCACCAGCTGACGGCGGCATACTCACCTCAGTAGAATGGAATAGCGGAAAGGAAGAACCTCATCATCATGAATATGGCAAGGAGTATGGTGAAGGGCAAGGGTTGCCTAAGAACTTCTGGGCGAAAGCAGTGCAGGTGGCTATGTACGTGTTGAACCGTTGCCCAACGAAGAGCGTGAAGTTCAAGACTCCATTCGAAGCTTGGTGCGGGTGGAAACCAAGTGTGAAGCATCTAAGGGTCTTCGGGTGTGAGGCTTATGCCCATGTCCCCGGACCAGAGGAGAAGGAAGCTGGATGACCGGAGCGAGAAGGCATCTTATTAGGCTACGCTCCGGCGAGTAAGGCTTACAAGTTGTACAACCCGGTGACGGAGAAGGCCATCATCTCAAGGGATGTGGTGTTTGAGGAAGACAGCTGCTGGAGCTGGGATGAAGAGATGAGGAACATCAAGGGGATGCTCTTCGATGATGATGAAGAAGAGGGTAGTCAGGGAGATGAAGCTGAGATGGGTGGAGCTGAGCCACCATCACCACCCAGCGGGGAGTCAGGGGGGGCTCTCAGCCCTTACTCAAGTGAAGCAAGTACGAACAGAGGAAGATCTGGTGGAGCAAGCACCAGTGGAACCAAGGATGGTCGTCCTTACCCTCGGACAAGGAGGTTGGAGGAAATCTATGAAGAGACGGCTCCAACTCATAATAATTTTTCTCTATACTGTTTGTTTGCAGATGTTGAAACCGCACTCATACGAAAAGAAGCCGCCCAAGAAAAAACTTGGAGAAAGGCGATGGATGTGGAGATAGCCTCCATCAAGAAGAATGACACCTGGAAACTTGTAGACCCTCCAGCTGGGCACAAACCCCTCGGGGTGAAGTGAGTCTACAAGGTGAAGAAAAATAAAGATGGAGGCGTGGAGAAGCATAAGGCGCGGCTAGTCGTAAAGGGCTACCGCAAGTCCAAGGGGTGGATTATGATGAAGTCTTCGCCCCCGGTGGCGAGGAACGACACTATCAGGATGATCATCGCACTGGCAGCTCATCATGGGTGAAGATCATGCAGATGGATGTGGTCTCTGCCTACCTGAATGGTTACCTAGAAGAGGATGTGTACATCGAACAACCCCCGGGATACGTCGTGAAGGGACAGGAGAAGAAAGTGTGCAAGCTGGAAAGGCCCTATATGGTTTAGAAGCAGGGGGCTCACGCCTGGAATGGGAGGATTGATGCCTACCTCCAGAAGCACGGTTACAAGAAGTGCCCATATGAGTATGCTCTGTACACCAAGGTGGAGAAGGGTGAGAAATGGTGATCATATGTCTATATGTAGACGACATGATCTTCACCGGCAACACCCCGTAATGTTTGAAGAGTTCAAGAGAACCATGAAGAAGGAGTTCAAGATGACGGGCCCTGTGAGCTCAACTACTTCCTGGGAGTAGAGGTGCAACAGAGAGAGGACGACATCATAATTTCGCAGAGGAAGTACGCGGAAGAGATTCTAAAGAAGTTCAGGATGGAGGGTAGCAAGGCTATCTCCACTCCTGCGGACCCTGGAACGAAATTGAGGAAGGATTCCGAAGAGGAAGGAGTGGACCCAACTATGTTCAAGAGCCTGGTCGGAAGTTTAAGGTACTTGACTTTCACTAGGCCGGACATCATGTATGCGGTCGGGGTAGTAAGCAGGCACATGGAGGAGCCCAAGCAGGACCACTTCACAGCAGCGAAAAGGATCCTGAGGTATGTGAACGGACTCGGGACCATGGCCTGAAGTACTCATCTGGAGGAGAGTTGAAGCTAGTCGGCTACTCCGATAGTGACTATGGAGGTAATGTGAACGACCGGAAGAGCACTTCTGGGTACGCATTCAACATGAGAACCGTGGCGTTCTCATGGAGTTCTAAGAAGCAGACTACTATAGCCTTATCATCTTGCGAGGCGGAGTACATCGCGGCGGCGACATGCGCCTGCCAAGTCATCTGGCTACGGAATCTTTTGGAGGAGTTGCATCATCCGCAGGATGGCCCGATGACTTTGTACGTTGACAACATGTCGGTCATCCAGCTCGCGAAGAACCCGTGCTGCATGGGCGGAGCAAACACATAGAGACAAGGTACCACTTCCTCCGTGAGCAAGTGGATATGAGACGGTTGAAGTGAAGTATTGTCCTACCGGAGAGCAAGTCGCGGATATTTTCACCAAGGCGTTGAAGGTGGAGACATTCTTGAAGTTGAGGAGCAAACTCGGCATGTGCTGCCAAGTTTGAGGAGAGTGTGTTGGACTTTTGTTTTGTTGACCAGTCAATGTTTGAATTTTAAATTATTTTTATGTATGAATAATTAATAGGAGAGAGTGTGTATTAAATAGGAGAGAGATGTGGTTGATTTTGGTTGCCTATAAATAGACATGTATGTATTTTCATTTGAGATTGATGAAAGTAAAAGTTTGCCTCCTTCTATTGTGAAGCGCTGCAGCGCTGGAAGTTTTCTTCGAACTTGTACGTTTTGTTTTGATTCTCGCAGCGGTTGAGAAGAGAAGGGGACGGTGAGCGTGAGTGCTGCCCGAATTTGGTGTTCTTGAAGGAGAGGAGCCGTCTCGCCCGGGTTGTCCCCGTAAAGCAGTCCGCCCGAAGCCGTCTCGCAGGGCACCTCGCAGGTAGACCTCGCTGGGCAAGGAAGGAACTCGTCGGGATTGTCTCGCCAGTCCCGTCTCGCCTCGCCAGGAGGGCTCCATCTCGTCCGTGCGTCTCGCCGGAGCTAACTCGCAGGAGGTCATCTCGGCAGCCCCACTCACTCAAGTGTTCGTCGGTCTCGCAGGACAACCTCACTCGCTTCCACAATTTGCTTGTTTGTCATTTGTGATCCATTTAATAAGGTTGCCAATATCCAGTGGTGCATAGACGGCTTATTGATTCCTTGCAGATAGATCGCACAAACGGTGTATGGAGGTTGTTGGCCGGCACTAGAGGAGTGGGTTGCGCCTGGGATTTATGGGAGGACAACATGTGAGAAAGGCATGCTGCGCATCTGCAATAGGGTCCGAGTCCGGGCTTGGAGTTCTTCTCTTGTGGTGGTCGAGGGTTGGTCGTCCGACGGCGACAAAGGTTCGTGTGTGATCCTTGTGCGTTCGACCTTCGATGGATTGCAGTAAATTTTCTCATTCCTTAACGAACGAAGGGTTGTGTGCGAGTCTTGTGCATTTGTTCTTCAATGGATTGCAGTATGTTTTTTATCCCTCAACGGATGAAGGTTCGTGCATATGCCTTGTGCGTTCGTTCTTCAATACATTGCAGTATATTTTCTTATTCCTCAACGGATGAAGGTTCTTGTGTGAGCCTTGTGCACTCATTCTTCAATGAATTGCAGTATGTTTTGTTATTTCTCAACGGATGAAGGTTCTTGTGTGAACTTTTGCGTTATTTCTTCAAAGAATTGCAGTAAGTTTTCTTATTTCTCAACGTATGAAGGTATTTGAGTTCACTCAGGATTCGCTCTTTATTGAATCTTGGTAATTTTCTGCATTTAATTGACATATAAACTACGTAGTTATCTCAATGGAATTGTCGAGTGTTTTATCATATATTGCGGCTGCGCGCGGCGACGCAGCCAAGTGGCCGTGCGGCTTTGCGGTCGTGTGCGCCCGTGCTGCCAAGAGGTCGCGCGGCCGTGTGGCGCCTTGTGGCCGTGCGCTGGGCGCACGCCGCCGTGCAGTTGCGTTGTCGGTTGCGCGATGCCGGGTGGTGGTGTGGCCGCACACGGTGGCATTGTGCGTGCAACTGGGCGGTTCGTGCGGGCGTGACTTTAGTGGGGTTGATTTTGGTCAACCTCGATTGACCTCCATTTTCCCACTAAGTTAATGGGATAGATGAGAATTATGACTATCTGCAACCCAGAATTTCTATAAACTGAGAAAACCCCTATCACAACTCATAAGCCAAAACAATGATAAAAAAAATTAGACTCCATTTGATTCCGTGTTTTTAGCCAGCCCGTTTTGCCAAAACGCAACGCGAGGTAAGATTTTCGTTGGTTTTTCCTCTTCATTTTCGAATTGCTGCTAAGCGGCGTCAAATTTTCCGTGTGCCGAAACTTGCACCCGGAGCTCCAGTTGAGCCCGTTTGGGAGAAGATCGCGATTCGTCGTCTCTCCCATCGCCGCGAGGAAGCATCTCGCCGCGAGGTCGATCCTTGCAGGTGCTGCGGTTGCCGGAGGTGGAGGAGTTGAGATCGGCTCCGCCTCCGCCAAGCTCCAGCACCTCCTCCTACTCCTCCATCCGATTTGAGAAATATTAAAATCAAATAAAACAATGTTCTTAAACGGAGAGCCTCCGTATGGTTGGAGTCATGCATAAAATAGCGTTGCGGAATCGGTGGTTTCAATCTCAACGCAGGAGAATGATAAATAATAAAAGCATTTGAATAAGGAAGGCGGCGTGGGCCAGGCCTAAACTGGGCCTGGCCCGGACGAACGTCTCTGGGAAAAGAGCCGTTAACAACGGCTCTTAGGTCCTCTTAAAGAGCCGTTGTCAACGGCTCTTTTCCTGCCACTTATTGTTCACCCTCACAGGCTCACACACGCTCATTCGAGATCTCTCACCCTGCTAATCTCATCTCTCTATAATTCCGCCCGTTTCCGGCTGATTTCCGGCCATGAACAGTCTATTGACGAAATCCTTTCTTAGCTATGCCGATCTCAAGAAGGAGGCGGATCTGGAGGCCGGCGGAGAAGAGTCGCCGGCGGTTGGGATCGAGATGGGCAAGACGCAGGACGAAAGCCTCGGAGCATTCTTCGAGGAGGCCGGGCGCGTGAAGGAGGAGATGGCGTCCATCCGCGGCCTTCTTTCTCTTCTGGAAACGGCCAACGAGGAGAGCAAATTGGCCCGCAAGCCGGAGGTATCGCGCGCCGTGCGCGATCGCGTGAATGCCCACATCACCGAGGTCCTCAGGAGCGCCAGACGCATTCGCGAACGGCTGGAAGGCATGGACCGCGCCAACGCCGTCAACCGCCGCCTCTCCGGATGCAGGGAGGGAACGCCCGTCGATCGGACCCGCTCCTCGGTGACCAACGGCCTCCGCAAGAAGCTCAAGGAGCTGATGATGGATTTCCAGGGGCTGAGACAGAGGATGATGTCGGATTACAGGCATGAGGTGGAGCGACGCTACTTCGCCGAGACAGGGGAGGTGCCGTCGGAGGCGGCGGTGGAGAAGATGATTTCCCAAGGGAAAAGCGCGGGGACCGCCCTGGCCAGTGGGCATGAGACCCAGGACCGACACGATGCGGCCAAGGAGGTGGAAAGGAGTTTGCTGGAGCTGCACCAGGTTTTCTTGGACATGGCGATTATAGTGGAGGCGCAGGGGGAGAAGATGGATGACATTGAGCACCACGTGAATAGCGCCGCCCACTACATCAAGGGTGGAGCCAAGCAACTGAATTCAGCAAAGACATACCAAAGGAGCGGCCGGAAATGGTTTCTCATAACCATCATCATCCTCCTCGTGCTAATCATGCTAGTTGTCATCCCTGTTGTAACCAGCCTGAAAAAGTCATGAATTTGATTGATGGACTATGCTGCGCTTCTTCCATTGATAGAGAGATAGAGAGAGCTCTCTCTGCTGGATTCTTTGATGGACTATGCTGCTGTTTATTTTCTTTTCTACTTGTTTTAGTGCTCTGTGCAAGGATCTGCTGTCCTTGTAAAGATTATTTTTTTTATAATCTTTAGCTGTTGATGATCGGATATTATTGTGTGAAATAACTACTGATTAATTAATTAGTGTTCCGTTTTAATGTGGTAATGTTTTTTTATTTTGTCCTCATAAATTAAGGAAGGGGCTGCTGCATTTGTGAATGCAACTGAACTTAAGCAGCAGGCAACAGTTATTCATTTAAATTTTCAAATGTATTTCCAAAATCCCAAATGGATATGTGAATCCACATCAAATTGTAATTATAAAAGGGCTGCCTGCATTTGTGAATGTACATCAGGAGGATTTGCAGAATCAAAACAGGTGCATGCATTCATTCTTAATTAGGGCCTAAACAGTTTACATGATTTTGTTTTCCATGGTCGTCTCATCGCGGTTAGGGGCAGTGGTGTTCGGATGTGCTTGTTTTGTTTTTTTCAATTAGCTTTTCTTATTAATTAATTAATAATATTGAAATGATTCTCATTCTTATTCCAGGTGTGTTTCCCATTTTCTGCTGTTACAGGTGGATTTTTCCCCAACTTGGCCATATTCCATGTTCAGGTATTCAGTGAAATTCCCGAACATTTCCTTCCAAGTTTGAAGACAATGTAAATGATAGTCTATGTGCGTTGTTTGGGTTGATTGAATGGTGGTGAATGGTGTTTATGTTGATAGGGTATATTGTGTCATATTCTTGGTGAGAGTGATTGAATAGGGGGATCCAAACTTTTTTTTTTATTACAAATGAATTTAGAAGATTAGTTGTTGGGTATTCATTTCAGTGCCGACATAGAGTTTCCAAGCAAGGTTGAGTTTGTTGAATGGGTTCGCAAGGTTCGCAGTGGTATTGGATTTGTTGTTATCAATTCAACGGATAGATAAACCTAACATCCCATGCAAGTCCTAGAATTTTATGTTGTTGTGATACCTCGCCTTAGCAAATACAACAAAGGTTTTGTTAAGAAAAATTTAAGGAAGAGTAGCTCAAAATGTTATGTTGTGGTTGTCCTTTTACTATTCAAGTCCGAAAAGATGCAAATGTGTGTGTTTGGAGAGCAAGTAATATGTGGTATTCATAATCAGTTAGATAAGAAAGCTCAATTTAATCAATATTTTGTGATCAGCATGTGCGCATCACCGTGCTGTAAGTTGAAGTAAAACATGAGCATGAGTGTTTAATATGTTAGTCAGTCTACAAAAAATCTATTCCTATTTTAGGAAGGCTTTTTGCCTATGCCCCAATGCTGGACCTCCAAATTCTGAGGTTGATTTCTGGAGCGGCCTCTAGGTCTTTTGAGGAAGGAAACAATCAAGTAACCCCCACCCACAACCCTACCACCCTAGGGATGCAATATTATTAGGTGTGCTATTCAATATTTTCATGTTCTATGTTTTTAATCAAGAGGATTTCCCAATTGATAAAAAGAACTTGCGAGTCCTAGGGATGCAATATTATTAGGTGTGTGATTCAATATTTTCATGTTCTATGTTTTTAATCAAGAGGATTTTCCAATTGATAAAAAGAACTTGCGAGTCCTCCTCATTGCCTGGTTCTGTACATGGAATAGCCAGCTTGATCCAAGAGGAATAAATCATATTGTGTTTGTCAGTGCAGAGTTATTCTTTGCCTTTGATCCAACACAAATAATACTTTACTATGGAGTGCAAAACAATGTCAGTGGGGCACCGCACCATAAGAGGGCAGGTTGGTCAAGTGCAACAACATCATTCATCATCAGTTGCAACAACCTCATCGCATTTTCCCATAGTTGGACTGCTGATGTTACTCTGTACCTGCTAAACATTTTACAATAGCTCGGGTATTGTTTTCGCCAGGCTTTTTCTTGTAGCAGAACTTCTTCATTTAGCTCTATGGGGGTATTTTTGTACATGCATGTTATAAATTCGGAAGAAAGATTTATATAATAAGGTAAACTGTGAGGGGGAGGTTTGGGAAATTTATGGTAGATTAATATTCAGAATCAAATCAAAGTTTCATAAGAGCATGTTCTCAGTTGGGCTGAAATGCGCTTCCGAATTGAAATTGCAGGTCCAATTCTAGTGAAAGTAGACCTCTAATTTTAATTAAAAGGCTCCGATTCGGTCCAAACAAACCGGCCTTAAAAAGTGCATGGCCTTAACATAGCTTAATCCATGTGCATCAAGGAGGCGTATACTACATATGAAAGACGCATCTCATGAGAGAAATACTCAAAACACTGGGGCATAAAAGCATGGAACATAGAAAAGATCACATGAAATCTTCAAGGAATCAACAGGAACATCCTGAATCAAGCTTAGAAGAGAGTGTATGAC
The DNA here is from genome assembly GCA_039583875.1 of Platanthera guangdongensis. Classification (NCBI taxonomy): domain Eukaryota; kingdom Viridiplantae; phylum Streptophyta; class Magnoliopsida; order Asparagales; family Orchidaceae; genus Platanthera; species Platanthera guangdongensis. The sequence goes on along the minus strand of CM077152.1, from coordinate 1,202,698 downwards.
GATGGGCATATACCTAAAAATGCATGTGCTGTATAATCGTATGTTTTCCAGCATGTAGATATATATCCATGAATCTAAAAAGAAATATCCCAAGTACTTCCTCCTCTTGCCTGCTTCCACCTTTCGTTTAATCAATTGTTTTAAATGACCACCTCCGACATGTCATTTTTTTACAGCAAAACGATATGTTTTTCTCAAAAAATAGATTATGTAATTTTGTAAAATATAGGCCGATGTTGAAGCCAGGAAAATTCCCAACCTCGAATTCGGACCAAAGCCGCCTAATGTTACCGACTCAGAGGTTAGATCAGACGGCTAGGATGACTAGGATGAAGAACTAAGTCAAACAGGATCCCAGATGTTGCGGCAGGAAGGTCCCACCACGTACCCGGATACTCGAAAAGAGCAGCCCCTTCTCAACCAAGATGGCCGAACTGGGTACGAGGGAGACTAGCTGACGACGAAGTCGCAAGGTCGCGACTTTATCTCTAAGGATATGGAATACAAAGACTCGGCTAGTATCCCGAAAATGAAGCTTGCCAGTATCCTGCAGAGGATTTCAAGTGTCTCACCTCGTACCCCTGGGGTCCTATTTATAGGGAAATCCAAGGAGGGGGGGGGGGGGGGGGGGGGTCATATTTATACCCCAACCCCTCGACGACTAGGCGACTTTCGGAGGAACTCACACAGGTTGGGAGAGTATCTCGCCTAGTCGCCTACCTGGCGAGTATGCGAGGGAAGCTCGTCATACTCGCTCAGGCCTTCCGCGATCTTATATGATGACTTTGACTTCTGTCTTAACTTGTTGAATTTGACTTCTGCTGACCTGACTGTGGTAGGACTCATTCTCGACGAATACGGGTTGTACAGCCGACATATCCGATTTTTTCTAATATGTCGGCCGACACAACTTTTAAATATAATACTTGTTGAAGTCAAAAATGGCCTCTGTGGAGTCAGGGGTCCCTAAAAAGGGGTGACCTCAAACTTACTACACTCGGGAGAACGTCACAGACCAAATGATCAAGAAGCTAGGAACAGACCCTCGACATGTTTTTTTTCCAACAACTGACATTTAAAAACGCAAACTGATATTTAGCCAACATCCAATATTTAAAACATTGGTTCAATCCCTCTCCTTTTCCCTATATTTTCTCTCATAAGGAGACACAAACATACTGGACAAAAAAGCCTTAATCAAGCCCTTGATAGCTTTATCACAGAACAATATATCACTACAAGAAAATTCTCATTTAGCAAGGTACATTAGGAAGACTTGATAATACTTCCTAATTACATCAAATTTAGCTAGGAAAATAATTTTTATTTCACCTACAAAAATAACAAGGGATTTTCTTTGTTGCAAAATTAGCAACAAATTTTTTTGTTGCTAAAATAGCAACAAATTTTTTTGTAGCAAATTTTTGTTGCAAAATAACAAAATTAGTTTGTTGCAAATATTTATAGAGAAAAAAAATTATTTTTTTGAAAAAATTTATCTCTCTTTCGCTTCGTTTGATTCAGTGGGAGCAGACGGATGTGTGAAAACGCCTCCGCCGTTCAGAGCTGGAGGGGGAGGTACGGATTCTAAACTAAGAGTTTTTGATCCGTTCCTCGTCTAGCGCGACAGGAGCACGCACCGCCCGTTTATTTTTCTGTCGTGTCGCGGTGTCTGCTCCTGCATTGGTGTGAAAACGTCTCCCAAATGAAGTCTTAATTAAAAATAGAATGTTTAATTTCCTTAATCTCTCTTATAAATTTCTTTTGTTAATATATATTTATAAATTATTTATATACATATATATATTATATAAAATATATATTATGAAATAATCATATATTTGCATAAATTATAATATATATATATTTCAATAAATAATTATATATATACGTGAATATCTAAATAAATTATATATATACATATATTTAAATATATATAGATAACTATATATATTATACAATTATATGTATACATAAATTTAAATATTATATAGATAACTACATATATACATTTATATTTTTCGTATAATTTTATAAATTATATAAACATTTTTTATGTGTGTGTGTGTGTATATATATTAACGCATTTTTAAACATATTAATTAGTGAGTGAGTTGGTTAAGTATAGTTTATTATATATGATTTGTTGAGGTTCGATCCTCAACCACAGTATTAAAAAACATATTTTTTTGTTAGCAACGAAACTAATTTCCTTGCTAATTTAGGAAAAATATGATACCTTGCAATTACCAAGCAATAAATGTCTAGCTAAAATTAGTTATGGTCATATTAGTTAGTGTTGAAGCCAAAATTGACCTCTGTGGAGTTCGGGGTCCCTGAAAGGGGTGACCTCACACCTACTACACTCGAGAGAACGTCACGGACCGGAGACTTAGGAGACTATGAACAGACCCTCGGCTCTAGCACGGAGGTCCCACCTCACACCCGGAAGGCTACCTGAGCTCTTCCCCTTCCTAACCAAAGGGCTAGGCTGGGCGCCTTGGAGAGCTCTCTCTACTCTACAAGAAGAAGCTAAGGAGGAGGAAGCTAAGAAAAGGCCCCCCCGCCAAGGCACCCAGGGGGTCTATTTATAGTTTTTCCAAGTCCTGGGGTAAAAAGACCGAAATACCCTTACACCCCAAAAAACCTCGGGCCAATAGAAAACAGCCACGCCGGGGGGTAAAGAGGGAATTCCCCCCGAGGCAAGAAGGTAAAACTGCAGGGGGGGGGCAAGGGCGAGACCGCGGCCTCTGACCGGTCTCGCCCCGCCAGGCCGCCAAGCTAGAAGGGGCAGGGGCGAGACCCCGGCCCCCGGCCGGTCTCGCCCCACCAGGCCGCCAGGCTAGAAGGAGCAGGGGCGAGACCCCGGCCCCCGGCCGTCTCGCCCCACCAGGCCGCCAGGCTAGAAGGAGCAGGGCGAGACCCCGGCCCCCGGCCGGTCTCGCCCCACCAGGTCCGCCAGGCTAGAAGGAGCAGGGCGAGACCCCGAGGCCGCCAGGCTAGAAAGGAGCAGGGGCGAGACCCCGGCCCCCGGCCGGTCTCGCCCCACTAGGCCGCCAGGCTAGAAGGAGTAGGGGCGAGACCCCGGCCCCGGCCGGTCTCGCCCCACCAGGCCGCCAGGCTAGAAGGAGCAGGGGCGAGACCCCGGCCCCCGGCCGGTCTCGCCCCACCAGGCCGCCAGGCTAGAAGGAGCAGGGGCGAGACCCCGGCCCCCGGCCGGTCTCGCCCCACCAGGACGCCAGGCTAGAAGGAGCAGGGGCGAGACCCCGGCCCCCGGCCCCCCCGGTCTCGCCCCACCAGGCCGCCAGGCTAGAAGGAGCAGGGGCGAGACCCGGCCCCGGCCGGTCTCGCCCCACCAGGCCGCCAGGCTAGAAGGAGCAGGGGCGAGACCCCGGCCCCCGGCCGGTCTCGCCCCACCAGGCCGCCAGGCTAGAGGGAGCAGGGCGAGACCCCGGCCCCCGGCCGGTCTCGCCCCACCAGGCCGCCAGGCTAGAAGGAGCAGGGGCGAGACCCCGGCCCCCGGCCGTCTCGCCCCACCAGGCCGCCAGGCTAGAAGGAGCAGGGGCGAGACCCCGGCCCCGGCCGGTCTCGCCCCACCAGGCCGCCAGGCTAGAAGGAGCAGGGGCGAGACCCGGCCCCCGGCCGGTCTCGCCCCACCAGGCCGCCAGGCTAGAAGGAGCAGGGGCGAGACCCCGGCCCCCGGCCGTCTCGCCCCACCAGGCCGCCAGGCTAGAAGGAGCAGGGGCGAGACCCCGGTCCCCGGCCGGTCTCGCCCCCCCCGCCACCCCCCCCCCACCCCCCCACCCACCAGGCCGCCAGGCTAGAAGGAGCAGGGGCGAGACCCCGGCCCCCGGTCCGCCCCCCAGGCCGCCAGGCTAGAAGGAGCAGGGGCGAGACCCGCCCCACCAGGCCGCCAGGCTAGAAGGAGCAGGGCGAGACCTCGGCCCCCGGCCGGTCTCGCCCCACCAGGCCGCCAGGCACCTATCGGGACGGGGCTGGTGTTAGCCAACTTGCCGCACCCGCCCCCCAAAAGAGGGCCACTGGGGGGAGGTAGATTTTTCCTCCCCCTACTAGTATGTTTCCGAGCTTGAGCCAAATTGGCCACCGAGAGTGCAAAATCTCCCAAAAGCTTAAAACTATACCGGGGCGAATACGGGGTTGTACACAATCCCCGTCTTTTCGAGGTTGGCACAAACTAGGAAAGAAATGTCCAACCAACGTATTCGCCGAGTGCAATTTCCTTGCACGCCTTTCCTGGGAGTCAACCTGCCACGCCAGCTATGGGAGCCTAGGTGGCGAGAGCTTCTCTGGGTAACAAACTTGGTGTCCACGAGAGATCAACCAGCCCTGCCAGCTAGGTGAGAGCCTGACAGCGGAATCCATCTCGGAGCAAAGGACTTGGCTTCCACGAGAGATTAACCTGCCCTGCCAGCTAGGTGAGAGCCTGACAGCGGAATCCATCTCGGAGCAAAGGGCTTGGCTTCCACGAGAGATCAACCTGCCCTGCCAGCTAGGTGGGAGCCTGGCAGCGGAATCCATCCCGAGTGAGACCTTCCCACCCTCCGAGAGATCAACCTGTCCTGCCAGCTAGGTGAGAGCCTGGCAGCGGAATCCATCTCGAGGTGAGACCTTCCCACCCTCCGAGAGATCAACCTGCCCTGCCAGCTAGGTGAGAGCCTGGCAGCGGAATCCATCTCGAGGTGAGACCTACCCACCTTCCGAGAGATCAACCTGCCCTGCCAGCTAGGTGGGAGCCTGGCAGCGGAATCCATCCCGAGGTGAGACCTACCCACCCTCCGAGAGATCAACCTGCCCTGCCAGCTAGGTGAGAGTCTGGCAGCAGAATCCATCTCGAGGTGAGACCTACCCACCCTCCGAGAGATCAACCTGCCCTGCCAGCTAGGTGGAGCCTGGCAGCGGAATCCATCTCGAGGTGAGACCTCCCACCCTCCGAGAGATCAACCTGCCCTGCCAGCTAGGTGAGAGCCTGGCAGTGGAATCCATCTCGAGGTGAGACCTACCCACCCTCCGAGAGATCAACTGCCCTGCCAGCTAGGTGAGAGCCTGGCAGCGGAATCCATCCAGAGGTGAGACCTACCCACCCTCCGAGAGATCAACCTGCCCTGCCAGCTAGGTGAGAGCCTGGCAGCGGAATCCATCTCGAGGTGAGACCTACCCACCCTCCGAGAGATCAACCTGCCCTGCCAGCTAGGTGAGAGCCTGACAGCGGAATCCATCTCGAGGTGAGACCTTCCCACCCTCCGAGAGATGCCCTGCCAGAGGTGAGAGCCTGGCAGCGGAATCCCAGGTGAGACCCCCACCCTCCGAGATCAACTGATCAACCTGTCTCGCCAGCTAGGTGAGAGCCTGGCAGCGGAATCCATCTCGAGGTGAGACCTACCCACCCTCCAAGAGATCAACCTGCCATGCCAGCTAGGTGAGAGCCTGGCAGCGGAATCCATCTCGAGGTGAGACCTTCCCACCCTCCGAGAGATCAACCTGCCCTGCCAGCTAGGTGAGAGCCTGGCAGCGGAATCCATCTCGAGGTGAGACCTACCCACCCTCCGAGAGATCAACCTGCCCTGCCAGCTAGGTGGGAGCCTGGCAGCGGAATCCATCCCGAGGTGAGACCTACCACCCTCCGAGAGATCAACCTGCCCTGCCAGCTAGGTGAGAGCCTGGCAGCGGAATCCATCTCGAGGTGAGACCTACCCACCCTCCGAGAGATCAACCTGCCCTGCCAGCTAGGTGAGAGCCTGGCAGCGGAATCCATCTCGAGGTGAGACCTTCCCACCACGAGAGATCAACCTGCCCTGCCAGCTAGGTGGAGCCTGGCAGCGGAATCCATCTCGAGGTGAGACCTTCCCACCCTCCGAGAGATCAACCTGCCCTGCCAGCTAGGTGAGAGCCTGGCAGCGGAATCCATCTCGAGGTGAGACCTTCCCACCCAGATCAACCTGCCCTGCCAGCTAGGTGGGAGCCTGGCAGCGGAATCCATCCGATGTGATGGAGCAAAGGCCAGCTAGGTGGGAGCCTGGCAGCGGAATCCATCCCGAGGTGAGACCTACCCACCCTCTGAGAGATCAACCTGCCTGCCAGCTAGGTGAGAGCCTGGCCGGAATCCATCCCGAGGTGAGACCTAGGCATCAACGAGAGGTACCACCGGCCCTGCCCAGCTAGTGAGAGCCTGGGCAGCGGGACCGTCTCGGAGCAAAAGAACTAAGCATCTCAATCAGTCCTTAGCAAATCTTACATCCTCAAATGGGGAAAAAGATGGGTTACATGACCCCCCCGACTCAGCTGGTCGGGGCTGTACTCAATACAACATAAGAAAAATACAGGACTCTACCGGGACGAGGCTTCTTCAGGGGGTCTGGGCCTGGTGGTCGCCATCCGCTTCCTGCTCACCAGACATTTCCATCCTGCTTAGGCTCTCCATGATCTTCTCCATCTCCTCTGCCTTGGCCAACCAAGAGATGGTGTTGACGGCCGTGACATAACACTGTCGTGCATCCTGGAGTCTCCCTTGACTCTGACCTGGATCCCTCCGGAGCTGAACTTGATGCATTGGTGGAAGGAAGATGGCACGCAACGGAAGGCGCTGATGAGGGGCCTTCCAAAGATGGCGTTATAGCTGCTTGGAGCGTCCACAATGACGAACCGGCAGTTTCCTTGAGACCCCTCCCAACTTTACTTGGAGTCCTACTCCACCTTCGACACTCCTTCCTTTCTCCTGAGAATCCGAACAGGGGTCCGTCCGAGGCCAACACCCTCCTTGGCTCTACCTTCATCTCCTCAAACGCCTTCCTGAAAACGACGTTGACGGAGCTGCCGTTGTCAACCAAGATTCGGGAGACGCTGTAGCCCTCGATGGTCCGTCTGGATGACCAGCGCATCACAGAACGGATCCTCATGATCCGGCAGGTCCTTCATCGAGAAGGTGATCTTCTCCTCCTGGGGCGGGGTCTGGGAGGTTGAGGCGACGCTCCTTCGGTACATGACATGGAGGCTTGCCTTCCGAGTGGCCTCAATCCCCACTCCACCATGGATCACCGCTATACCGCCTCGGGGTCCGACATCGACCCGGTCCTCACAAACATCATCACCCCTTTCTCCTTGGGGCAGAACCTCTTCAACCCGCACCGGTGGCTGCGGCTGGGCAGGACCTCTCGCCCCCCTCACTTCCAGGAACTCGGGGCAGGTAGCCGTGGCGTGCCCCTCCACCTGATGGAAGTCACAGTAGGGTAACTCTACCCTGACCCTTCTCCTTCCCTGGCGGTTCGTTCTCTCCTCTTACCTCTTCGACCCTCCTCGCTTGCTGCGGGTGGGGGCAGAGCTGCCTAGGGGCTTGCCTCTGGAAGTTGAACCTCCCTTGGCCCCCATGGAAGTTCCCCCATCCTTGGATGAGAGCCTCTTCCCGGACCCTGAGCGGGTCCTCCCTGCTGCCTCCAACCTGGTTCTGGACCCTCCTGAGCTCTCCGCTCCTCTCTCCTTCTTCCCTCCTGATGTCCTCGAGCCACCTTGCTCCTTTGCTCCACCTCTGTCAGCTTTGCCAACTTCTTGACAAACACGGGTTGGCCGCCTCCATGGCTATCTCCTCTGCCGCCCTTTCCATCAGCTCCTCGAAGGAAAGGGGGGCCTTCCGGGTCAAGCTCATCTTGAAGAAGCCCTCCTTCAGCCCAACGGTGAAGGCCATCTGGAGAGCATACCCTGGCATCTCTTGGACCTCCAGGATCTCCTCTTGGAACCTGTCAACGTAGCGGGCCAACGACTCCTCGGCCCCCTGCCTTATCAGGAAGATGGACTCAGGACTCCTCTTCCGCTTCTTGGAGGTGGAGAAGCGGAGCTGGAAGCTCTGGCTCAAGTCCTCGAACCCATAGATCGACCTCGGAGGGAGTTGATGGAACCAGTCCCTTGCCTTCTCCTTCAACGTGATCGCAAAGAGGCGACACTTGAAGGCATCCGTCATCGGCCTGATGGAGACGGCGTCCTCGAACCACTGCAGGTGCTGGACGGGGTCATCCTTCCCGGTATAGTAAGCCATGTCTGGCTCTCTGAACCCCTCGGGAATGGGAGCTGAGATGATCAGCTCGCTGAAGGGTGACCCCCTAAGGGGTGGTCTCGCCACCTCCACTCGCGCGACCTGCTCGCCTGGGAGGTTGGCACTCGCCGGGCTGGAGAAACAGCTCCCGGCCGGTGAGGTCTCGCTCGACCCCATCTCCCATCCTCTCCTTCCCGGGCCTTCTTCCTGGTGCACTTCCTTCTCCCCCCGCTGGGGTCATCTCGCCTAGACCCCTGGGAGTCGACTCGTCGAGGGGGGGAGCTAGCTCCTGGGGGGTCGGGGTGGAGCTGCCACCCTGAGGAGCAATGCTTCGCAGCATCTCCATGATACCCTGGATGGAGGCCATGAACTCTTGCCTCCCCACAAAGGGTCCTGAGCTAGGGAGCTCGCCGAGATCATCACTACCTCCCTGACCTCCCGTCATGACACTCTCATGAGATCTTCTGTGCTGGTCACTCTCCACGCTCACCGCACCAAAAGTGTTGAAGCCAAAATTGACCTATGTGGAGTTCGGGGTCCCTGAAAGGGGTGACCTCACACCTACTACACTCGAGAGAACGTCACGGACCGGAGACTTAGGAGACTATGAACAGACCCTCGGCTCTAGCACGAAGGTCCCACCTCACACCCGGAAGGCTACCTGAGCTCTTCCCCTCCCTTACCAAAGGGCTAGGCTGGGCGCCTTGGAGAGCTCTCTCTACTCTACCAAGAAGAAGCTAAGGGAGGAGGAAGCTAAGAAAAAGTCCTCTTCAAAGGCACCCAAGGGGGTCTATTTATAGTTTTTCCAAGTCCTGGGGGTAAAAAGACCGAAATACCCTTACACCCAAAAAACCTCGGGCCAATAGAAAGCAGCCACGCCGGGGGTAAAGAGGGAATTCCCCCTGAGGGCAAGAAGGTAAAACTGCGGGGGGGCAGGGCGAGACCGCGGCCTCTGACCGGTCTCGCCCCGCCAGGCCGCCAAGCTAGAAGGGGCAGGGGCGAGACCCCGGCCCCCCCGGACTAGCCCCACCAGGGCCAGCGAGAAGGCAGGCCGCCCGGCCGGTCTCGCCCCACCAGGCCGCCAGGCTAGAAGGAGCAGGGGCGAGACCCGGCCCCCGGCCGGTCTCGCCCCACCAGGCCGTCAGGCTAGAAGGAGCAGGGGCGAGACCCCGGCCCCGGCCGGTCTCGCCCCACCAGGCCGCCAGGCTAGAAGGAGCAGGGGCGAGACCCCGGCCCCCGGCCGGTCTCGCCCCACCAGGCTCGCCAGGCTAGAAGGAGCGGGGCGAGAGGGCTGGCCGCCCGGTCTCGCCCCGCGGGCTCGGCCGCCTGGCTAGAAGGAGAGGGCTGAGCCGCCCGGCCGGTCTCGCCCCGCGGGCTCGCCGCCTGGGGCGAGAAGGCTGGCCCCGCCGGTCTCGCCCCGCGGGCCGCCAGGCTAGAAGGAGCAGGGGCGAGAGGCCCCGCCCGGTCTCGCCCCACCAGGCCGCCAGGCTAGAAGGAGCAGGGGCGCCCCGCGAGCTCGCCGCCGGGGCCGAGAGGGCTGGCCGCCCGGTCTCGCCCCAAGGCCAGGCGGGGGCGCCAGGCTATCCCACCTCGAAGGAGCAGGGGCGACCACCTTGCCGGCCCCCGGGCCCGGGGGAAGATGTTGATTCTTCGTATGTTTCCAAGCCAGAGCCAAAATTGGTCCCGAGAGTGCCAGGCGATTGCCTTGCCACTCTTCGTGAATACGGGGTTGTAGTTATTTTATTTTATGTTATATTAGCTGAGCAGGGGACAATTAATACATTTATTAGAAGTTTTACCCCGGCCCCCGGCCGGTCTCGCCAATTTTGGCCACCTAGGCCGCCAGGCTAGAAGGAGCTAGGTGCGAGGTGGGATGGCGAGACCCCGGCCCCCGGGCCGGACCGGGCGGCCAGCCCTCTCGCCCCAGGCGGCGAGCTCGCAGGGCGAGACTGGGCGACCAGCCCTCTCGCCCCAGGCGGCGAGCTCGCGGGGCGAGACCGGGCGGCCAGCCCTCTCGCCCCTGGCGGCGAGCTCGCGGGGCGAGACCGGGCGGCCAGCCCTCTCGCCCCTGGCGGCGAGCTCGCGGGGCGAGACCGGGCCCAGCCCTCTCGCCCCAGGCGGCGAGCTCGCGGGGCAAGACCAGCGGCCAGCCTTCTCGCCCCAGGCGGCGAGCTCGCGGGGCGAGACCGGCGGCCAGCCTTCTCGCCCCAGGCAGCTAGCCCGCGGGGCAAGACCGGGCTGCCAGCCTTCTCGCCCCAAGAGGCTAGTCCGGGGAGGGTTCGCCCTCCACCCCCTAGACCCTTGTGGACCCTGCGGTTTTACCATTTTGCCCTCGGGGGGAATTACCCATTTATCCCCCGGCGTGGCTGTTTTCTATTGGCCCGAGGTATATTGGGCGTAAGGGTATTTCGGTCATTTTGGCCCATGGAATTTGGAAAACTATAAATAGACCCCCTGGGGTGCCTTTGGAGAGGGACTTTTCCTTGCTTCCTCCTCCCTTAGCTTCTTCTTAGTAGAGTAGAGAGAGCTCCTTCAAGACACCATAGCTCGAGCATTGACTAGGGAGGGGAAGTGCTCAGGTAGCCTTCCGGGTGTGAGGTGGGACCTTCGCGCTAGAGCCGAAGGTCTGTTCATAGTTTCCTAAGTCTCCGGTCTGTGACGTTCTCCCGAGTGTAGTAGGTGTGAGGTCACCCCTCTTTAGGGACCCCGAACTCCACAGAGGCCATTTTTGGCTTCAACATTATCAAAATAAAATTATTATATACTCTTAAATATATTTTACAATGTATTATTTTATATTTGTTAATAATATTTTATCTTAGTACAACTTCATTTTATTTTGTAATATAAATGTTTCATTTTTACCTTTTCTTTTATATTATTAACCTATTTTTATAATATATATTTATAGTTATTATATATAAAAAAAATTATTTATAAGATATGAAAATTCAATATTTTAAAATATCTCTTACATGTGTTCAACTTCCAACATCTAACATTTAAAAACTTAAACTGATATGTAGTCAACATCCAATATTTAAAACATTGGTTCAATCCCTCTCCTTTTCCCTATATTTTCTCTCATAAGGAGACCACAAACATAATGGACAAAAAAGCCTTAATCAAGCCCTTGATAGCTTTATCACAGAACAATATATCACTACAAGAAAATTTTCATTTAGCAAGGTAAATTAGGAAGACTTGAATATCCTTCCTAATTAGCATCAAATTTAGCTAGGAAAATAATTTTTTATTTCACCTACAAAAATAACAAGGGATTTTCTTTGTTGCAAAATTAGCAACAAATTTTTTTGTTGCTAAAATAGCAACAAATTTATTTGTAGCAAAATTTTTGTTGCAAAATAACAACAAATTACTTTGTTGCAAAATATTTATAGAGATAAAAAATTATTTTTTAAAAAAAATTATCTCTCTTTTGCTTCGTTTGATTCAGTGGGAGCAGACAGATGTGTGAAAACGTCTCCGCCGTTCAGAGCTGGAGGGGGAGGTACGGATTCTAAACTAAGAGTTTTTGATCCGTTCCTCGATCTAGCGCGGCGGGAGCACGCACCGCCCGTTTATTTTTCTGTCGTGTCGCGGTGTCTGCTCCTATACTGGCGTGAAAACGTCTCCCCAAATGAAGTCTTAATTAAAAATAGAATGTTTAATTTCCTTAATCTCACTTATAAAAATTTTTTTGTCTATATATATTTATAAATTATTTATATACATATATATATTATATAAATATATATTATGAAATAATCATATATTTGCATAAATTATATAATATATATATATTTCAAAAGTAATTATATATATACGTGAATATCTAAATAATTATATATATACATATATTTAAATATTATATAGATAACTATATATATTTATACAATTATATGTATACATAAATTTAAATATTTTATAGATAACTACATATATACATTTATATTTTTTTCGTATAATTTTATAAATTATATAAACATTTTTTTATGTGTGTGTGTATGTATATAAATTAACGCATTTTTAAAACATATTAATTAGTTGAGTGAGTTGGTTAAGTATAGTTTATTATATATGATTGGTTGAGGGTTCGATCCTCAACCAACACTATAATTTAGGAAGGATATGATATCTTGCTAAATAATCTTGCAAATTACCAAGCAATAAATGTCTAGCTAAAATTAGCTATGGTCATATTAGTTAGGTATTTTTTTTGTTCATAAATTCGTTGTTAATTAAAATTAGCAACAAATTTTGCAATTTAACAAGGAATTTTATTCCTTACTAATCAAGAATTTTCTTGTAGTGTATTACATATGTTTTGTTCTTTATTTGAAGTAACAAACGAAATGCATATTTATTGGAAGTAATAAACAAAGTGCTTATTTATTTGAAGTAACAAACAAAGTGCATAGTTATATGTTGATATGCTCCTCTCTAACGAAATAACAATCTACTTATATATGTTTTGTTCTTTACACGATTTTTAGATATGTAGATGATAACTTATTTATCACAAAACAACGATCAAAGTGGTATCATGGTCTAGAACAATAGTTGTGTTACATTAAAACAAAAAATAAAGATACAATCACGAGGGAACTCCTGCCAAGCATCCATAACCTGAGTCCTCCTAGACACTACACTCTCCAAGAGAGCCAACACTCAAGACTCCAAAAGATAATCATCTAGGCAAATTACCACTCTTATATATAGGCGAGTGGGAAAAATACAAAGTACAATAATGCTCATGAGCTATATTAACTCATAACAATGTGTGGCGGTCGCGCCGTATCAACACGCCTCGCTCGAAAAATGACCTTACCCACAAGGTCGAGGGCCAAAGAAGTCATCAGAAAATGTCAGCAGGTCTAATTCCCCATAATCTGGATCGGTATCTTCAAATCTCAGCAACACACATAAATTCCTAAATGGGCAGACGTGGATGGGCGAGTAGGGTTGCTCGCAGCAAAACAGAGTCCTTTGCGATAGAGTTGTTGGTACGACATTTGATGGGGTCGTCGAGGGGCTGGTGGATGTGGAGCTGGCGGGTGCAGAGGTGGAAGTGATAGCTTTGGCCCAGGTGGGGTAGATGGTCCATGTGCTGAATAGGTGGCGGTAATGGTCGCAGCGGTTGAGGCAGCCGAATTGAGGAGAGTGATTAATCTGGGTAGAATTCTGTATCGAGATACCTCGCCTGCTCCATTGCGCGTGAAAGATTGGTCGGATTATGTACCCATAGGCGCGCACACGAGTGACAGGCACGGCCAAGAAATCCGGGGGTCGGGGGCCGATGGCAAGCGTACGATCGTGAATTCACATGTAGGTCCGGCCACGAAGTTAAACTGGTGAACGGAGCTGAGGCGCTCAAAGGCATTAGGCTTCAGTGGTCTGAATCTTCTGTCACATGCAAAGATGGTAGAAGGTTTGCCGAATATCTTACCACCATAGAAGATCTGTGAAGCTTGTACGAAGGGCAAGCAGAAGAGACAGTTTTGACCCGGCAAGTCTCAAAGCAAGGACAACTTAAATTGGTTCGGACATTGCTCCGTTTGATATTGCCCGTTGGCGAAAGCAAATATTACATTACCTTCACTGATAATTTAGCGGAAGTGTTGAGTTTACGAAGGAGAAGTGACAGAAAAGTTCGGTGACAGAAGGAGAGTGGACATTATTTGAAGGTACTCAGAACTGGGGTGGGAGTACACCTCAAAGTTGTTTGATACTTTCTGCAAAGAGCATGAGATTACTTATCAGTTGACTGCAGCTTACTCACCTCAGCAGAATGGAGTTGCTAAAAGAAAGAACTTGACGATTCAGAATATGGAAAGGAGCATGATAAAGGGCAAGAAGTTGCCAAAGATGTTTTGGGCTGAAGCAGTACAATGTGCTGTGTACTTGTTGGACAGATGTCCGACGAAGAGTGTGAAGCACAAGACTCCATACGCAAGCATGGAGTGGATGGAAGCCAAGTGTGCAACACTTGAGAGTCTTTGGGTGTGTAGCTTATGCTCATATCCCTATGAAGAGGAAAAAGCTTGATGACAAGCGCGAGAAGTGTATATTTGTACTACCCGATGAGTAAGGCTTACAAGTTATACAATCTAGCAAAGAAGGCCTCTCAAGAGGACGAAGAAAGTTGTTGGAGTTGGGATGAGAAAGAAATAAAACATCGGAAAAGTTTTATGATGATGAAGATGAAGAAGCTAGTCAGAAGCTAAAGCTGCGGATGGTGGAGCGAACCACCATCACCACCGGCAGAGACTCAGGGGGTGCTTCTACTCCCGCACTAACTATGAGCAGGCACTTCTTAAATACTCAACCTAGGATTTGATACGAATTCACTTTACAGAATGTAGTCATAAATTAACTAAACGATGGAAAAATGTCATTTTAATAAAATGATACTTGGGCGTTGGTCACTCTGTCGGCAGGTATAAGCTATTGGTGTGAATGACTATAGAGTGAAAGAACAAGGATGGAGAAGTGGAGAAACACAAGGCAAGACTCGTCGCGAATGGCTATAGGAAAGTCCAAGGAGTGGACTATGACGAGGTCTTTGCTCTATAGCCGGATTGATACCATCACTGATCATCGCACTGCAGAGTTAAAAGATCTGTCAGATTAATTACTTTTCTGATGGATATTTGGAGGAAGATGTGCATATCCAGCAGCCGCCTGGATATGAAGTGAAAGGCCAAGAGAAGAAAATCTACAAACTAAATAAGGCGTTGTTGGGTTGAAGCAAGCGCCTCGTGTGTGGACCCGCATGAAAGAATGAAATGCATACTTTCAAAAGAACGGGTACATGAAGAGTCCGTATGAGTATGCACTCTACATGAAGGTGGAGAAGAATGGAGATATCATGATCGTATGCTTGTATGTTGACGACATGATATTCACTGACAACAACCTCTTATGTTTGAAGAGTTCAAGATGACTGATCTGGGAGAACTCACTTACTTCTTGGGCATTGAGGTCATCAGAGTGAAGATGAGATCTCCATTTCTTAGAAGAAGTATGCGAAGGAGATTCTAAAGAAGTTCCAGATGGAGATAGCAAGACTATCTCTACTCTTGTAGATCCGGGAGTTAAGCTGAGGAAAGATTCAAAGGAGGAAGCAGTTGACTCTACGATGTTCAAGAGCCTAGTTGGAAGTCTATGATACTTGACTTTCACTAGGCCCGATATCACGTATACGGTTGGAGTAGTCAGTAGATACATGGAGGAGCCAAAACAAGATCACTTCACAGCAGCGAAGAGGATCTTAAGGTATGTGAATGCGACAAGTGATTATGGTTTAATGTACTCCGACAGTGACTATGGTGGTGATGTGAACAACCGGAAGAGCACTTCTGGATACATTTTTCATGTGGGAACGACTGTGTTCTCATGGAGTTCAAAGAAACAGACCACAATTGTCTTATCTACTTGTGAAGCCGAGTACATTGCAGCGACAACCTTACTTGTCAGGCGATTTGGCTGAGAAATCTCTTGCAGGAGTTGCATCATACACATGATGTTCCTGTGACGATGTATGTTGATAACATGTCTGCGATAGCAAGCGAAGAACTTGTGTTGCTGGGCGCAACAAGCATATCGACAAAATACACTTTTTCGTGAGCGGGTGCAGCAGAAGGTGTGGAGTTGGTTTATTGCCTCACGGAAGAGCAGATTGCAGACATCTTCACAAAGGCAATGAAGACTGACATGTTTTGATATGCAAAGACAAATTTGTGTTGTCGTATTTGGCGGAGAATGTTGGCAAAAGGTGGAGTTTGATTTAATGGTCAAAGGTTTTTAAATATATATATATATATATATATATAGATATATATATATATATATATATATATATATATATATATATATATATATTTATACTATAAGCAAGAGCAAAAGAGTCATTAACATTTGGACCCAAAATACCCTAGGTGTAACATATTCCCTAAATACCCCTCATATAATCAACTCCCTTTTTCATTATTTGGTTTTTTGTATGAAAACATATGTTTTTTTACAAAGTAAAAAATATATCTATTTAGATTTTTTTACAGTACTCATAAATGTGGGGCGTAGCCCGCAGCGACACATATAGACGGGCGAAGCCGTGGGAGGCGGGCGAAGCCCGCCTGTATTTGAAGACCACCCAAGAGCTCTCCCCTCCTTTTTATTTGTTTGGGTCGGATCTTGAGTGGTCTTTTTAGTCATTTCTTCTTATACTTTGAGAACTCTTCTTATAGATGTGGTCGAAGATCACCCAACTGCAGACGACAAAATGATTCAGTCTGATTTAGCCACCCTGTTCGACAGATGGTAGATTTTGAGAACGAATGTTGCCCGCACGGGTCCCCCGTGCACGACTGCTTGTATATATATATATATATATATATAATATATATATATTATATATTATAATATATATATATATATATATATATATATATCACTCCAATGATCAAATAAGAGCATTTATCATGAGAGAGAGCATGAGCTGGGGAGAGAGTTGGGGAAAAAGAGAGGAGGGAGAGAGAGAAAGAGAGAGGGGGAGAGAGAAAGGGAGAGAGATTGCGGACGAGACAGATGCGTGAAATTAATGTTTTTACGACAAAACGTAATTTTTTCTATAAAATAAAAAATGTAATATTGATTTCTTTTTTTGCGATCATGGTTTAGATACTCATATGTATATATTGCGGGTACTGTCCGTCTTGATGTTCGTGCAACCCGCTTTGATGCAGGCGCATCCCGCTTTGATTCGGGTGCATTCTGCAACGACGGATCGAGCACGATAGGAGCCCGTGCGGAGAAGATGCTCGTGTGTAAATATATATATATGATTTGATAAAGTGGAAGGAGGGAGGAAGTGGAGCGTGAATAGCGCATTGTTTCAATATTAATGTGTATGGCTCTCTCTTTGTTGGCACGTGGCGGTTTTTTTGTTGGTTGACAAACCTTATAAATAGGAGCAATGCGTGAAAAAAAGCAGAAAAAAAGGGGTCGTGTGCAGAAGCATAGCAAGGTTTCGTGATAGGATTTGCGGTCTCTGCCAGGCGGATAGGGATTTTGGCAGACAGCATTTTCTGCTGCAGTGTTGGCGAGCAACAACCTGCGAACTGCTCTTGCGATCTTCCCCCTATTGAAGTTATTTTTGGCGGACAGCAGCTCCGCAATTAGAAGTGTCTAAGAGTGAAGTTTGTAATACCCAAGTTTAGGTAGTGTGAATGCCTTGCTTGTGTTGAGTTGTGAATCAAGTCTTGTATTTTTTTTGTAACCTTTTGGTAGTTTAATAAAATATGCCCAAAGATGTTTTTTTTGTTATGCCAGAGGAATCATCTTTGTTGAAAAGAATGACATTCATATATACATCAAGAATAAAAATTCCTTGGTTGGTATTTCATATAAAGAGAGTGATCTATAAGACCAACTGATGTGGATCAGCTCGGGGTGAACACTCTAAAGGCAATCTTATATGCAATGCAAGAGGTCCGTGATAAAATTGATATGGTAATTAATTACTATTAGACTAGCAGAGACACGAGCATTCACAAATGATAATTAAGGAGTAAACAAGCTTTGATCGCAAAGCAAGCAAAGTTCAAATAATTTTAAGCGCGTGCAAAATAGACCCTGCAAATCATATTAAGTACACTGCTACTAACAAACAACAATAACATCCACCAAAGATTAAGGTACTGAATACACAACAATAGATGAATAAAACTCCCAAATACAACTTAGGAGGATAACTTAGGAAGAGGGTAATTGAGGATGTGTCTACGATGACAGTGACAACTGGGAGTAGAAAAAAAGGGAACCAGCGGTGACAGAAAGAGGCAACGATGAAAGGCGGGTCATGGCCGGACGTTGAACGAATATAATAAAAAAATATCACTAGTTGCATTTGTGAGTCATATTTTTTTTTTGTTTCTAAAAGACAGGGAGAAGTCATTTATTTCCTTTAGAAAAACACAATCAAATCATAAAATGCAGAACGATTTGTCAAATACAAGCTTATCCTCAAACTAGAGTAGCGGGTACGCAGCGATACCAGAAATGTAGCCGGTCGAGAATATAACTGTGCTTCATAGGCAGTCGCCGCCCACCTTTTCAGTGATATAAATAGAGGGGGGATGAATTAGGATAAATCATTTGACAGGAACAAGTGAGGGAACTGATATTGAGGATGACAGTGAGGGAACTGATTAATGTGGCTCGCTTCCCCGGCCGAGACACCGACACACTTACAAGTGAAACAAACTGGCCCAGTAATAGTATTGGCAGTGAATGAAGAATATTTTTTGTAAATATACAAAAACTTTGGGAATAAAATTGCATGACTGTTTCTTGATGATGATGATATCTTAATCCAATTATATTATATTATATCAGAAGAAAGAAAATTTCATTACATCTTTCAAAGGGCAATCTAAACCAACAAGCAAAAAATCTACATAAATATATACAGAGAGAGAGAGAAGAATAATGGAGTGGAAGTCATATCAATGGAAGTGGTATTGGATTGCAGTTACTGAGCTTGTTTACTTTCAATATAGAGTGAGCGTAGTATTGGAGTCTCCACAACGTCATGTCATCCTATACAAAATATAAATCAAATTAGTTTATTATTATTATTATTATTATTATAAACTTTTAGATATGAAATGAAAAATGCATATAAATAATAATTTGACAGCATAAGCATACTATTATTAGAAGTTCCAAAATTGTAACAAAAAAAAAATCCACCTGTTTTTCCAAATCAACAAAGACTTGGGAAGGGTGTCCTTTTGAAAGGTTCCCCCCATGTTGAATGATTTGGACCGCATGATCAAGTGCCTTTTCCGGAAGCTTCTTGATCAGTCTACCAAGCTGCTCTTTCTCGGCTTTAGTCATTGGTCTGTCAGCAACAGCACAAATAAGTAAGACAGGGGCGGAGGATCACAAAATTAATTTGTGTAAAATACCAAACTGCATCTCAAACTCTATATACATCTAATATCAAATGTTTGTTGTTTTTCTGAAATAAAGAAATATTAATCATACAGGTGCACGTTCAAAGGCACTAACTAATGAGTGCTTTGAAATCAAACCAGGACAAGAATTTTGATGAGCAGTCTCTCCCTTCGCCCCGCGTTCGTAGGGATCATATTCACCCTCTTACACGTGGGTCGATTAGGAGTGAGCATTGTGATGACTGTCCGGAACCCTATAGAGGTCACCAATATGTGGATAGTTGCACGCGTTGGGATCGCCCAAGTGTTCCACCAATTGATCGCCCAAATGTTCCACCAATAGAGATACTTGAAGCCGAATTTCAGCGATTGGTACTTAAACAATTTGACGTCGCGCATGCTCAAATGGATTGCTTGAAATCCGCCTTAGGGGGAACTTACAGAGCGACACATCAGGATTTAAAGTACTCTCATAAACACGACCGTTTTGCCATCTGATGTTGGTATTCCTTCTCTTGGTGAGCCTCCGGCCCCACATGATTTTGATGCAGATTCTGAACACGACCTTGTATTTCAGGTGGAGAGCGCATCATTTAGCATGCTTAGTGGGCTTGGTCACGAGAGTGAGGCTGAGCGACCCAGTGACACTTTGAAGGTCTATCCATCTTCTATTCCTCATGTTGGCCCTCTCGTCACCCCCTTGCTTATAGACCCCTGTCTTGACACCTCACCAACTAACCCCCACTTGAGTATGGATTCTTCTCACACTCCCCTTAGCCTTATTTCGAGTCATGTCATAACTGAGAGCCTCGAGCTTCACGTCAATATCTTGGCGGTTGTCCCACATGCTTTTGGGAACACTACCCTTGTTAGGGGTATCCACTTGGAGGATGATGACCCTACGGTTGGGTCCTTTAATGATTCCTCTCACAAGCCTCTGGATGAACCACCTCTCCCCTGTGATTGACGACCCGATGGGCGATTCATCCATGAGCGCTGCCAAATTGACATCTCTCCAACTCTCATCCCTTATTTTGCTTTGGAGAGAGGATCTTGAGCATAGCAATGAGTGTATAGAGCATTTCCTAAGCATACTTGAGCACCCTCCCGATGTACTGAGAACTGAGCGTATGACCCACCCCACCAATGATGAATTCTTAGACATACCGCCTACTGACCCACCAGATGAGTTCTTTCCTACTAGCGACACTCACCTCACTCAAGTGTCTCATCCTATTATTGATGTCTCTGCTACTCACTCGGGTGACCGTCGCCTTCGCGACGAATTTTCATACAAACATCCTGATGAGACACCTGATACGTCACACTCCTCGAGAGATGAAAGGAACCCTTTGAGTTTGTATTGGAGTGGGGGTGTCTCACTCGACCGCTTTAATACTCATCGCACACTAATTGATTTCGATTACACTCCTCCTGACGAACCTCCAGTTAAACCACCCATTTCAATGAACATTTGCCACATAAAGCTTGTTGAATGTCAGTGTATTGTGTTTGTCGTGCTTTTCATGCATCATTCATGCAAGCATGTCATCTTTTGGGTTCATCATCTGCAAAAGTCTGTTGAGTCGTTCATTCAGCTCATACATGCACTTCATGTCATCATTTGGATTCATCATTCGCATCATTGGTCTGTTGAGTCGTATGTTTATCATATGCACGCACTACATGAGACAGTACGGAGAAAGATCGCGATCAGTAATGAAATTTATAAAGCTCAGGCTGATCTGCACAGGAGGGAACAAGTTTATGACATTAGAGAACAGGTTATGATTCGTCTTCGACCTGAGAGGCTCCCGCAGGGGGGAGCAAAGAAGTTAAGTGCACGCCGAATGGGCCCCTATACAGTCACTAGACGGATTGGTGTGAACGTTTATGAGGTTGATATCCCACCGGCAATGGGGATTCATCGGGTCTTCAATGTGGTGGATTTAACACCATACTATGAGGAGCAAGTGTATGTGGACCCCTTATATCTACATACATTTGAGCCACAACTTGACCCTCCCATCTTTGGTGCCCCTACGCCCACATTTCCCAGGGTGTCATGAACGGTTGAGCACCGCTCGGAGGACCCCACCTTCTAGTCGGCAGTTCCAGTTGCACCACATTCAAACGGAGATGCATTGCTACGACAGTCGTCTGCGCCTACCGGAGATGCACAACAGATCGTTGGTACGATGGGTGGTTCAGTGATCCTTGGTACTTGGTCCATTGGCATGCCCGTCCGACTTCTGATGACCCTTGGATTTCCACTGAGGAGCTCGTGAGACTTCCCCCAAACTTATGCCAAGAGTACGATCATCTTTACTCACCGGAGATAAATGCTTTCAAGTCGGGAAAGTTGATGGCGATCGACGGCACGCACGCATCTATTCCTGAAGGAGGCGGTGTTTGGCGACCAGTTTGGGCGATCCGAGCCCGCGGATGCGCTCGTAGGGTCGTTCCGAGTCAGTTTCATATATTAGATTTTATTATTTTGATGTATTTGGCCCCCGATCGGCCCGAACAGTTATAGTCGTCCGATCGGGAGCCCTATTTTTGTTTTTCTATTTCCCTACTATAAATAGGCATGCATGTGGCAGGCCAAGGAATCGGAGGTAGCCTTATTGCAACCGGCTGGTCAACCTCGGTGGACTCCGAGTACCGCTCTCCCGTGAGCGTGTCCGGCGACCTCCCTCCCTCTCTATTCTGGTAATCCCCGCCTCCTCTGCAGTCGTTCCTCCCCAGTATGCCTCTTCCAGCCCCATCTCCCCCCACTCCTCTCTAAGACCCGGGCATCCCCAGCCCACCATTCAGCCAACCTCCGTGTCTCCCACGCCGGAAAGACTTCAGCCTCGCTTCCCCAGCCCGCAGCCACCGCTATTCCCCTTTCCCAGCCCGAAACTCATCCTCCGGCCATCTCACCCCCGATCCCCCACACCCCCAGCCCCGACCTTCCGTCTGGCATCTCTCTCGCACCTCTCCTCAATCCAGATTCCTTACCCAACAGCCCACATCCGGGCTTCCACCACCAAGCATACTCCTCCCCTACTCCTGCAGCCCTCCCAAACCCCACCACCAAGACTCGTGCTACTTCAAAATATCTACTAGCTACAAGCCTGCAATTGATTTTCAAGCACTTCATGATTTCAGCGCCTAAAGACCTTAAATAGAATCATCATCCTTATTTATTTACAAATTTAATTTTTCATACAGCTTAGGCTTCGTTTGGCATGGTTGTAGCGGTCGTAAACGCATGGGTTTTGACCGTCATTCGTTAAAAATCATCTAACAAACATCATCCGTTTCAACATAAAAGTGGATGAAGTTCCTTAGGTGGGCATTAACAAATAACAATTTAACGCCCATGTTCATGACCGCCACCACCGTGCCAAACGGAGCCTTAAAAATATTGATTTTAATGAGAAAGAATAGTGTATGATAAAGGTCAAGTCAGCTCTTAAAGTACTAATTTTTCAGAGACAATCTAAATGTTTGTGCCTAATCAGGAAAACAGATAACATACCTGCACTTGGAAAAGATGATATTCAGAAAATCTTCAAGATCTTGCTCCATCTTATCTAGCTAAATTATAACAACTTTAGTTAAATGTATCATACATGGAACAATTCTCTAGCTAAATTCAAGAAAAAGAAAGGCTGTGTTATATCAATAGAAAGTATCCACACAAAAAAACTGTCATAAAAGAAAAATAAAACTGTCAAAGATAAACAGAGCATGTCAAATTAAATAATTTCTAACGGATATTGTTGTATCCCCCAGGTTTGGTAAGCTATTATATGGGTTCTCAATCTTCAATAGAATGCAAGACTATAGAAATTAGTTCAATCCATAGCATAAGAATGAAATCACCCCTGCATGTAACACAACAGAATACTCTTGCAGATTTTAAGACCAATTCCAGCTTTCTCTCGAAGAGCTATAGTATCTAGGATTGACATCGAGTCGAGTTCGATCGATTTTTGCTCAGCTTGAAATCAAAATTTTGAGCCAAATCGGAATCGATTTCATACTGAGTCGCGCGAAAATCACTCGAATATTGAGCCGAAATCTATGAAAAAAGAAATGAAAAAAAATCTACATATATCCATAGATTTTACATTGCCTTTTATAAACTATAGATAACTTCAGGCACAAAATAGTTCTAATCAAGTATAAGCAATTCCAAGATATGAAGAACACAAGGGTTGTTGCGGCCAAACTCAACCTTCTTGGTAGACCGGAATAAATTACACCGTCTTAATCCGGGAGCGGTCTTGAGCGCAAACTGTTACAGAAAATTGAAAGCTGACAAGACAATTTTTGTTGGCATGGAAAATCCGTCAACTTGGTGAAAAACCACGTTGTCCGATCTGTGCCGGCCAAACTTTCACTATTTGTTGGTTATAGTACAGGGCCTTTCAAAGAACTCGAGGGCGACTGGCCGCCACTCGTTACAATTGATGAGAGTGAGAGAAAATAAGTACTGGGCTCGGAGGGTGACAAACAACCTCTCGCAGAGCTAAGTATTTTACTTGCAGTTGTAGGGGGCTTCACGCTTCGGATGCTCTGTAGCCTGTAACTGTTATTTGGAGACGGGAGCAGCTTGTTGAATTCGTTCTGATGTCCGGGGCTTGAAAGCTAAGGTGGTGCACTATGTACGTCTTATTCTCTGCGGTTTGTCTCCTGTCGTGTTTAGAGGAGAAGTATGGGGCAGTTGTCATGTCGGTGGTAGAAGCACTTGTTCTAGAGCGCATGGGCCGCTTGCTGGCGGAGAGCATAAATGGTGCTTGTTGGAGGAGAGCGAGCGGAGCGCTTGCAGGCAGAGAGCGCGATGGGTGCTTGTTGAAAGAGAGCGAGCAGAGCACTTGTTGGCGGAGATCGCGCGGGGTGCAAGCTGAAGGAGAGCGTGTGGGACTGTGCGAGGAGGTGAAGAGTGCGGGAGCGCGCAAGGAGGTGGGGCGTGGGATCGTGCAAGGAAGCGGGGCGCGCAGGAGCGCGCAAGGGAGAGACGTGCGCGGGAGCGCGAAAGGAAGAGGCGTGCGCGGGAGCGCGCAAGAAAGAGGCGCGCGCGGGAGCGCGCAAGGAAGAGGCGTGGAAAGAGACGCGCGCGGGAGCGCACTCGGAAGAGGCGCGCGTGGGAACACGCTAGGAGATGGCGCACGGGAATGCGCAAGGGAGAGACGCACGCGAGAGCGCGCAAGGATGAGACGTGCGCGGGAGCGTGCAAGGAAGAGGCGCGTGCGGGAGCCGCTAGGAAGAGACACGCGCGGGAGCGTGTGGGAATCCGTAGTATGAGAAGAGAGAGAATCCGTAGGAGGATTTTCCAAGGAAGAAGAGGATGAAATGAAGAAGGGCCTGGGGATCTATTTATAGGCCCCAAAGATAGTTACGGTGGTTATCCGGTTAATCGCAGACCGTAACCACCGTAATTACTAATCGCAGACCGATAATATAACGCATTAGCGCACATTATTCTATTAATTTTATTAAACGCAGACCAGTTCTATTTTTGGCAACGCACTTTCCCTACTACGGGAGGTCATGTGGAGGGTTACATGGGTGGTTACCCACATAACCGATGGCGGCGATCGCGGGAGTGTGATCTGACGGTGGAGAGTTGGCGTCAGCCAAAAATCCGGCCGGCCCCGCCGGCCGGCAATGGAGGCCGGCCGAATGGAGGAGAAGGCCAGCCGAGAGGAGAGGGGGAGGCCGGCGACGATGAACGCGGTGTCGGGAGGCGATGGTGGAGGCGTTGGTGGAAGAGAAGGGCGACGACGGTGACGTCGGCGGCGGAAGAGAAGGGCGGCGACGGCGGAGAAAGAGAAGGGAGACGTGGCGGCGTCAGTGGATGAGAAGGGCGACGGAGGCGGCAGTGGTGGATGAGAAGGGTGACGGCGGCGGCGGAGGTGGTGGATGCGAAGGGTGACGGCGGTGGCGGCGGTGGATGAGAAGGGAGACAACGGAGATTGTTGCAGCGATGGCGGCGGTGATGAAGATGATGACGGCAATGGCAGCGATTGCCGCGGCAACGGCGGCGGTGATGAAGATGATGACGGCGGTTGTCGCGACGATGGCAGCGATGACGGTGGCGATGAAGATGATGGCGGGGATGGCGGGGGCGATAGCGGTGGTGATGGCGGTTTCGGCGCTAGTGGTGTTGACTTTCTCAACCTCACTTCCTCCATCAAAGGACGTGGATGGTTTGACTACCCACAACCCGGATCATTTCAGGAGGACCCTATCATCTGCCCCCAAGTTCCCGGGATCCGAATCTGAAGTGAAAGGATAACGAGAACTTTCCCCCCTAATATGCGTGTATGGTCAACTCGGAGATGAGTAGTGCACTAGTGGCCTGAAGGGAGGTGCTCGGAAGGTGCATGGGAGCAGAGACGGCGAGAAGGAAAGTGCACACGTGCGCAGTCGTGCGCGCACGGTGCACGCTCCCGAAGCGCGCGCGGGGGGGGTGGGGGGGTGGGGGGGATCAAAGCACTGCGTGCGCGCAGTGGGCGCACTTGCGCTCTGCGCAGGCGAGAGGTGCTTCCGCGCGTTGGTGGCGCACTTTGTGCGCGTTGAGGGCCCTCATGCACGCCTTGTGTGCTCAGTGTGCGCCCGCGCTTTTTGCACGGGGTATGTCTTTGCATTTTGCGCGAGCGCGGGGCTGCTCGTTTGTCCTAGGGCGTGTGTGCTCTTGCTCGCATACTTGTGCGTGGCGCGACGTTGGGCGCTTGTTGTGCGCTATGCGCGAAGGGCACAATGGTCATTGTGCATGCAGGGCGCAATGCGCGCTAACCGGTGTGAAATACCTGCAAGGTTGAAGGTAAATATTCACTTGGTGGCGTCGATGTGTTGTTGCGACGCAACCGAATCTGATGTTGGAGATCCCTCCAAAAATGAGTGTATTGAATTTGTTGAGTAGGGGTAGACTCCAGCTTTGTTTTATCTTACTTTGATTGTGCTTGTATTGTTTTGATGGCGTACCTGTACTTGGACTTTGCTTCCTCATTTTGTTATAGCAGCTTTGTGTGTTTTGTCTTCCTTTTGGTTGATTGTCCTATTGTGGTATTGAGATCTTCCAGAGAAGTTTGTAACGTTGGCTTCGTTGTCTTTGTGCGGGCAACTTTGAGGTACCCGTTTGAGATTGTTTGGTAGAGGACGAGACTCAGACAATGTCAAAACCTACTGCAAGGGCGAAGTGCGGACTCTTCTAGTCGGACAGTGAGAGGTCGGGTTCACTAGTCCGGGGGATATCACTGGGTGTGGTGGTGAAGGGCAGACCTTCGAACCTGGGCATTCGTGGGAGGTTGCAGGAGTGTGGCCCTGAAGAGACGATGAAGGGCGGTCCTTCATCGTGGAGAAGGGTAGACCATGGCGAGAACGAGGGGGCAGGCCCTGGCGACGCCGCAACCTACTACGGTGGAGAAGGGTAGACGTTCGATTGGCGGCAATGGGAGGTCGCAGGGAGTGCGCTACCAGGAGGCAGGTGCTGTTAATGAGCGCACTGCCCGGAGGCAGGTGCTGTTAATGAGCGTGCTGCCCGGAGGAAGGTGTTGTTAATGAGCGCGCTGCCCGGAGGCAGGTGCTGTTAATGATCGCGCTGCCTGGAGACAGGTGTTGTTAATGTGCGGGCTGACCTGAGGCAGGTGCTGTTAATGAGTGCGCTGCCCGGAGGAAGGTGCTGTTAATGAGCGCGCTGCCCGGAGGCAGGTGCTGTTAATGAGCATGCTGCCCGGAGGCAGGTGTTGTTAATGAGCGCGCTGGCCGGAGACCGGTGTTGTTAATGAGTGTGCTGCCTGGAGGCAGGTGCTGTTAATGAGCGCGCTACTCGGAGGCAGGTGTTGTTAATGACC
Source organism: Platanthera guangdongensis (assembly GCA_039583875.1). Taxonomy (NCBI): domain Eukaryota; kingdom Viridiplantae; phylum Streptophyta; class Magnoliopsida; order Asparagales; family Orchidaceae; genus Platanthera; species Platanthera guangdongensis. Next base: position 1,175,846 of record CM077152.1, on the reverse strand, counting down.
GCGCTACCCGGAGGCAGGTGTTGTTAATGAGCACGCTGCCCGAAAGCAGGTTATGTTAATGAGCGCGCTGCCCAAAGGCAGGTGTTGTTAATGAGTGCGCTGCCCGGAGGCAGGTGCTGTTAATGAGCGCGCTGCCCGGAGACAGGTGATGTTAATGAGCGTGCTGCCTGGAGGCAGGTGTTGTTAATGAGCGCACTGCCTGGAGGCAGGTGTTGTTAATGAGCACGCTGCCCTGAGGCAGGTGCTGCCAATGAGCGCACTGCCCGGAGGCAGGTGCTGTTAATGTAAACGGACGCTCTTCCATTTGAGTGAATTGAGTGCGTAGTCCTGACAGCGCAGGCGATGTTTGCCCTATACAAGCCTAAAATGAACAAACTTTAAAATTTATTAGAGTCACGGTGGTAAGTTACACGGCATACATGGAAAAATAAGGTTGGTAAAACATGTCGGTGGCGTGGTTAGAGCCTCGTTGTTAGGTATGGAGCTTTCTTCTGGGATGCTTGCCTTAGGCTTTGCCCCCTCAGTCCTGCCTGGTGAGCCGCTGGTTGATCTCCTGTTAGCTGATTCGGTAACTGGCTTCGTAAGAATTTCGCCAGTGAGCCTTGTTTAACGAGACACTCGATTTCATCCTTAAGCTTGGAGCAATTTTTTGTGTCGTGTCCTCGTCCATGGTGCAACTCACAGTACTTTCTCTGGTCCCCCGCATTCCTACCGAAGGATCTGGGCTTGCGGAGCGCCTCGTTGCCCCGGATTGCATAAAGTATGTTGGTTCTGGAAGTATTGAGGGGCGAGTATCTCTGGTGCTGCCAAGGTTGTGGGTTGTCGTGGCGTTCATCATTCTTCCCTAAGACTGGTGAAGCCTCTCGCTCCCTCCTTTTCAGGTCTCTATCGAATTGTCGTCGATGTGTCTTGATTGCTTCGTCAGCGGCAATCTGTACTTTGACCCGTCGTACCAGCTCAGGGTAACTTGGTATTGTTTCTCTCATTAACGTTGAGTAGAAGCTTCTAGGGCGGAGTCACTGCTTCTCCAGTATCCTGATGTCTTCAAGGAACCCCGATTGTTACCTCATCGGCGATTCCGAGACCACAAGATCAGATTGAAGGAAGGGACCGAGTCGACCAACATCTGACTCTACGGTTACCCGTATATACAGAAGGTAGAGATAGAACAGAGCGTGAAGGAAATGTTATCCACAGGGATCATTGGACCCGGAACTAGTTCGTTTTCCTCACCCATCATCATGGGGAAGAAAAAGGATGGATCATGGAGATTTTGTGTTGACTACCGCACTTTAAACAACTCTACCATCAAAGACAAGTTCCGCATTCCCATGATCGAGGAACTCCTGGACGAAGTATTCAGAGCAACTTGTTCACTAAGTTGGATTTGTGTTCGGGGTACCACCAAATCAGGATGAATGATGAGGATATCATCAAAACAGCTTTTCGGACACATGATGGTCACTAAGAGTTCGCCGTGATGTTGTTTAGGCTCTCCAACGCACCCTCTACATTTTAAGAAGTGATGAACGAGATCTTTCAGCCCCTCCTCTGCAGGTCTGTATTAATTTTTTATGGCATTCTAATCTACAATGCCAACTGGGAAGAGCATCTCCAACATGTGGAAAAGTGCTCATGATACTTCGGCAACACCAGCTCTATGTCAAGCGCTCCAAATGCTCCTTTGGTCAGGAAGAGGTGGAATATCTGGTTCATATTGTCTCTGCACAAGGAGACAAGGTCGACCCCAGGAAGGTGGAGAGCATGCAAACTTTGCCTAGGCCGCACACTGTCCATGCTCTCTGAGGTTTCCTCGAATGACGGGCTACTACCATTGTTTAAATGTCATCCGACATGTCATTTTTAAGAGCAAAACGATATGTTTTTCTTAAAAAATAATTTATGTCCTTTTGTAAAATATATGCAGACATGTCTGCTTTTTTCCGATATATCGACCGACTTTTAAATATAACTCACGCTATTTTTTTTATTTTATATTAGCAGACTAGCAACATATGTTTAAATCATATATATATAAATATATATATATATACACACGAGGCCCTCGTGCCTCGCGCGACAGACGACAGTACCCAGTCGCATCGTCGGGCTTCGCCCGTCGCCCGGCGGGCTTCGCTCCTATGTAATATAATATATATTTATATAATATATTATAAATATATATAATATAATATATATATATATATAATATATTTATAAATATATAAATATATCTCACCCAACCCCCATTTTTTTGTCCAGCCCCGCCGTCCCCCTCTTTCCACTGCCGCCGGCACCGGCGCCGACCGGCGGGTTCGCCGGACTCCGGCAAACCCTCCGGGGATTGTCCGGCGACCGGCGGGCAGGGCCCCCGCAGATCGTGGCCCTGCCCGCCGGTCGCCGGACAACCCCCGGAGGATTCGCCGGAGTCCGGCAAACCCGCCGGTGGGCGCCGGTCAGGCCGCCGACGGCATAGGAAAGAGGGGGGAGGGCGGAGCTCGGCCAAAAAAAGAGGGGGCAGGGCGGGCCTCGGGATTGAGGAGAGAGGAGGGTTTTTTTGTAAATTTTATTTGCAGTCCAGATCTGATCAATCCGACGGCCCAAATTGTTTGAATGAATTTTTAATTCATGGTTATTTGCAGACCTTCATATTTTTTTTTGAAACTATATATATATATATATATATATATATATATATATATATATATATATATATATATATATATATATATATATATATACTAGCATCTTCGAACGGGCTCCGCCCGTCCTCGATGCGTCGCTGAGGGCTTCGCCCGCTTGACCCCCGGCGGGCTTCGCCGCACCGGCGGGCTTCGCCCGCCCCCGGCGTGCTTAAAAGTATAATAATTATTAAATTAAAAGTATACTTTTATTAATTATAAAAATATAATAAAGTAATTATTAAATTAAAAAAAAAAAAAAAAAAACCCACCCGCTGTCCCGCATCGCCCGCCCCCCGGCGGGCTTCGCCCGCCCCCGGCGGGCTTAAAAGTATAATAATTATTAAATTAAAAGTATACTTTTATTAATTATAAAAATATAATAATTAATAAAGTAATTATTAAATTAAAAAGAAAAAAAAAACCCTCCCGCTGTCCCGCATCCCGCGCCCCCCGGCCTCACCTCGCCGCCGCCGGCGGCCTGCCCGCCGCCCACCGGCGGGTTCGCCGCCCTCCGGCGAACCCGCCGGGGGTTGTCCGGCGGCGAGCGGGCAGGGCCACCGCCGGCGGTGGCCCTGCCCGCTCGCCGCCGGACAACCCCCGGCGGGTTCGCCGGAGGGCGGCGAACCCGCCGGAGGGCGGCGAACCCGTCGGTGGGCGGCGGGCAGGCCGCCGGCGGCTCTGCCGCCGGCGGCGCGGTGAGGCCGGGGGGCACGGGATGCGGGACAGCGGGAGGGGGCAGGTATCGGGTTTGAGATGGAAATGAACAGTAACAGTTTGTTTGGTTTGGATAAATGCAGGCCATCTTGTTTTGATCCAACGGCCAGAATCCATTTCCTGGAGATCGGACGGTCCAGATGCTTTTCATGGTGTGATCCAAATATGACTATTGTATTATATAATAAAGATATATATATATATGTGTGTGTGTGTGTTTAAATCAATTAGATTTATTGTTTCAATTTTAAATGTTTTATTCTAACAACCAATTTTGTATAATTGTTTCAAAATTTCTAATTTCATATTGCAAAAAACTTGAAAATATTTAATACATTTATTAGTTGATTGTTTCAAGTTTTTAATATAAATTTATAAATTTGAAAAGACTTATAATCAATCAATAATTTTTAACTTTTAAATTTTATTTATTTGTAATAAATTTATTGTTATCAAAGTAAAATTATTGTATACTATTAAATATATTTTAAATTTTATTTATTTGCAATAATCTTATTGTTATCAAAGTAAAATTATTGTATACTATTAAATATATTATACAATGTATCATTTTGTATTTGTTAATAATATTTTATCTTAGATACTATTCAATTTTATTTCAAATATAAATGACTCATTTTTTATGTATTTGTTATAATATTTTTCTATTTTATAACATATAATTATAATTAGTATACATAAAAATAAAAATAAAATTTATAAGACGTGGAAATCTGATATTTTAAAGTATCTTCAACTTACGACATCCGATATTTAAAAACTCAATTTGATATGTCGCCGACATCCGATATTTACAACATTAGCTACTACAGGCGGTTTGTGAAAGATTATGGAAAGATAGCTCAACCATTGACTCAATTGTTACATAAGGATGCATTTTGCTGGCAATGAGAAGCAGAAGTTGCATTCCAAGCTCTCAAGATTGCCATGGCAACAACACCAGTGCTAGCTCTTTCCGATTTCACCAAAGAATTCATTATGGAGACCGATGCTTCAGGCGTAGGGATCGGGGTCGTGCTCATGCAAGAAGGTCAAATGATAGTGTTCTTCAGCAAGGCGCAGACACCGCAGAAGTCGGGCTTGTCGACCTACGAGAAGGAAATGTTAGTCATCATGCATGTCATGACCTTGTGATGGTCATACCTTTTGGGCAGACACTTTAAGGTCCAGACCGATCACCAGAGTTTGAAGCATTTTTTGGAACAATGGGTAGCTTCCCCTTTACAACAGAAATGGGTGACAAGGTTGTTTGGCTATGACTACAAGATAATCTATAAGCATGAGAAGGAGAACGTGGTGGCGGACGCACTGTCCCACATACCAGAGGGGACACACCAACAAATCTTAGGGTCGTAGATTGGCGCTTTGGATGACATACAGAAGGACCTACAACATCTTGAATTATGTCCTATTGTAGAGGCACCCCGACAGGGACAGGACACCCCTCCCGGGTTTCGACTGCTGAACGGGCACTTACACTTTCACGACCGGGTGGTCATGCCCTTGTCGTCGCCATGGATGGACACTACTCTACAAAAGTTCCACGGCTCACCGGTGGGGATACATGCATGAGTTCTTCGTACTTGCAGCGGGTCAGATCCAATGTTTTCTAGAAAGGTCAACTTACAATCGGTGATGAAATCTTTTTAAAACTCCAACCATAAAGACAAACATCAGTGTCCTAGAGAACTAATCAGAAGTTGGCTCATCGTCATTATGGTCCCTTCAAAATCATTTAGCGGGTGAGACCGGTTGCGTACATATTGGATCTTCCTGCGGGCTCGCGTATTCATCTCACATTCAATGTCTCCTTGTTAAAGAAGAAACTCGGGGAAACAACTCAAGTGTGCCCTACCCACTCGGAAGCAACCAACAAGTGGAATTGCAATCACTCCCTGAAGAGGTGTTGCTCATCAAATGGAAGAAACGCGACGCAAAATATTGTCAGGAGATCCTCGTCAAATGAAAGAACTTATTTACAACACATAACACATGGGTCGATCTGCTAGAGTTTCAAGAACTATATCCAGATTTCCACTGTGGGGGCAAGCTAGTTCTTGAAGGGGGAGGGAATGTTATGAATCCTGATAATGGCTGGTTTGCGGGACAGCAGTACCAAAGACGGCGGAAGGATGTGGCATTAAACAGGGTTGAGCCTCCAAGGTATTTCCTCCTCTCTCTCTCTCTCTCTCTCTCTCTCTGAAACCCTAGATTTCCTTCTCCCCAAATCTCTCTCGCTCCCATCAATTATCCAAAGTGCCTAAATTTTGGCGATGTTTATACTACCTTGACGAGAGATCCTCCTGAGCCCCGTAAGGATTTTGTGATTTTAGATGGATATCTATTCTAAGGCTCTTGTCTCTGTGTGTCACAGACCTCCCTCAGAGACTTTTTTGGAAGTTACATGCGGGCGGGGCCGTGGGCCATTTCGAGCGGGACAAAACGATTGCATTGGTCGAGGAACACTTATTTTGGCCTTTCCTGAAGAAGGACGTTATCCTGGTCGTTTGTCATTGTTGCATCTGCCAGACGGCGAAGGGATCACGACATTCTACGGATATGTATACTTTGTTACCTATTCCGCACAGACCGTGGACAGATATTAGTATGGATTTTGTACTCGGGCTTCCTCGCACGTTGCGGAAGTTCAACTCCATTTTTGTCGTTGTGGTTCAGTTCTCGAAGATGACCCACTTTATCATGTGTCGTAGGACCTTTCATGCATCCCACGTGGTTGCTCTGCTCTTCAGAGAGGTATTCAAATATCATGGGTTACCCACTTCCATCATCCGATCGCGACGTCCGCTTTATGATTTACTTCTGGAAGACATTGTAAAAGAAGATCGGTACGACACTGAAGTTTTCCATCGCCTACCACTCACAGACGAAAGTCATCAATCGTAGCCTTGGGGCCCTTCTGCGTTGTTTCGTTAGGGATAGTCCATCCACTTGGGATTTCGTCCTTCCTGTTGCGGACTTTACATATAATAGTTCGGTCAACAGGACCACAGACCTGACTTTATTTCATGTAATACTAGGTTACGAGACTGGGAAACATGTGATATGAACTAGAAAGAGAAAAAGAGGAGAGATGGAGATTCTAGAGAGAAAGAGAGAACTAGGGTTAGGGTTGAGGGAAAGAGAAGAGAAAAACCTGAGAGATCTTCAATAATCCTTCCCAAAGCAGCCCCGGGTTATAAATACCGGGGAAAGGAGGGGGCCGGCTGCCCCCCCCCCCCCAAGTGGGGCTGAACCGGAGTGGTTCAGCCCCCTTCTGGCCGATTTAATGAATGGGGGCTGAACCGGATGGTTCAGCCCCGTTGTCTTGCGCGCGCTCCTTGACCCGCCGCGAGTATTTATGCCCCGAGAACCCAAGCGGATGTGGGGGCATAACATTCCCCTCCCCATCAAGCACCAGCTTGTCCTCAAGGTGGAAGTCCGGAAACCGCTCGCGGAAGTCCAACAAGTCAACCCAGGAGTTATGCACTGTGTCCATCTGCTTCCATTTGACGAGCACTGCCGGCCGATATTCCGTGCCGGACTTCTTCCATTTGGTGAGCAAAATGGCCTCCGGTGACGGACGCAACTCACCCATGCTGGTCGCCTCGGGAAGTGAAGGGCTGGCCTGAACGGAAGCCCCAAGCTTCTTCTTCAAAACAGATACATGGAATGTCGGGTGGATGCGAGATCCCGCGGGGAGATCCAAGGTGTAGGCCACGGGGCCCACGCGACGAAGAATGCGGAATGGCCCGTAGTAACGTGGGGCTAGTTTCTGATTCGTCCGCCGAGAGACTGACAGCTGGCGGTAAGGTTGGAGCTTGAGGAAAACTTCATCGCCCACGGCAAACTCGCGCTCTGTCCGGTGCTTGTCGGCATGTGCTTTCATGCGGTCCTGCGTGACCCGCAGGTTGTCCCGGAGCAAAGCTAAAGTGCGATCTCTGTCCTGAAGTGTCTGTTCTACAGCTGGAAGAGCGGTGCTGGAGGGTTCATACGAACTCAAAGTAGGAGGAGGGCGGCCATAGACCACCTCGAAGGGGGTGAGCTTGCTGGCTGTGTGGAAGGACGTATTGTAACAGTACTCCGCCCAATGCAACCAACGCGTCCACGTGCGCGGCTCGTCCATCACAAAACACCGTAAATAGGTCTCCACCCCCCTGTTGAGGACCTCAGTCTGTCCGTCCGTCTGGGGATGGTGGGCGGTGCTCATGCGCAGTGTCGTGCCCTGGAGTCGAAAAAGCTCCCGCCAAAAACTGCTGATAAAGACCGGGTCCCTGTCGGAAATGATGGAGCGTGGGAGACCATGGAGGCGCACAATCTCTCGCGCAAATAACTCTGCGACTGTCTCCCCCGTGTACGGATGGCTCAACGGAAGGAAATGACCATACTTGGAAAGCTTGTCGACCACCACCAGTATGACGGATTTGCCTTGGGACTTGGGCAATCCGTCAATGAAATCCATGGAAACGGTGTCCCAGACCTGGTTCGGAATCTCGAGCGGTGTAAGAAGCCCCGCCGGTGATGTAGTCTCATACTTCTGCCGCTGACAAATGTCACACTCCCGCACAAATTGTTGGACATCTCGTCGCATCCCCTTCCAGAATACATTTGCTCGGAGCCGCTGAAGCGTTCGTAGAATCCCTGCATGGCCTCCTGTGGGTGAAGCGTGAAACTCCTGCATCATCGCCGTCCGCCACGGCGACGCGGAAGGGATGACCACTCTGCCTTGAAAGTACAGCCGCTGACCCAGAAGATGGTAACCCGGCTCTGTAGCTTGACCCTGCTGTAGTGTCTCGATAATGGTGCGTAACTCGGGGTCCTGGAGTACCACTGCCTGCATCTCGTCCAATGTGGTAACCACTGGTCCCGATACGTGAGAGAGAGAGCTCTCAGGGAGGCGGGAGAGAGCATCGGCGACCACATTTTCTCTGCCCTGCTTGTACACAATCTCGTAATCGTACCCCATCAGCTTGGTCAACCACTTCTGCTGCAGTGGAGACGCCAAGCGCTGCTCGAGGAAGTGCTTCAAACTCTGGTGATCCGTACGGACCTGGAAGTGCTGGCCCAAGAGATAGGGTCGCCACATCTCGACTGCATATATAATAGCCAACATCTCCTTCTCGTACGTGGAAAGCCCCAACGTCCGTGGGGCCAAAGCCTTGCTGAAATAAGCGAGCGGGCGGCCCTCCTGCATCAAGACTGCCCCAAGGCCGACGCCGGAGGCGTCAGTCTCCACCACAAAGTCCTTGCTAAAATCCGGTAGCGCCAACACCGGTGTAGTGGTCATGGCCTGCTTTAAGGCCCTGAAGGCCTCGTCCGCCTCAATACTCCACTGGAACGCATCCTTCTGCAGCAACTGTGTCAGAGGTCGAGCAATCTTGCCGTAGTCTTTGACAAAACGGCGGTAGTACCCCGTTAGCCCGAGGAAGCCACGCAAGGCTCGAACCGTCGTGGGCTGGGGCCACGACACCATACTCTCAATCTTTTGTGGGTCTGCCTGGACCCCCCGGGCGGACACGAGGTGCCCCATGTACTCGACCTGATTCTGGCCGAAGGAGCACTTGGACTTTTTGGCGAATAACTGGTTCTCCCGCAGTATAGTAAGGACATGTCGCACGTGCTCCAAGTGGTCGTCCCAAGTCCTGCTATAAATTAGTATATCATCAAAAAATACCAGGACATACCGACGAAGAAGTGGGCGAAAGATCTCGTTCATAACAGCCTGGAAGGTGGAGGGAGCGTTGGCCAACCCAAACGGCATCACCAAGAACTCGTAGTGACCGTCGTGGGTCCGGAACGCCGTCTTGTGGACATCCTCCTCCTTCATCCGAATTTGATGATAACCGGACCGGAGATCCAGTTTGGTGAACAAACTCGCTCCATGCAGCTCATCCAGCAACTCCTCAATCATAGGAATGGGAAACTTGTCCTTGATGGTGGAGCTATTCAACCCCCGGTAATCGACGCAGAAGCGCCAGGAGCCGTCCTTCTTCTTGACCAAGATGATCGGAGAAGAGAACGCACTGGTGCTGGGCCGAATAATGCCCGTCACTAGCATCTCCCGGACGCTACGTTCGATCTCTGCCTTCTGCACGTACGGGTAGCGGTAGGGACGTATATTGGTAGGGTCCGTCCCTGTCTTTAACTGTATCTGATGATCCCGGAAGCGTGAGGGAGGCAGAGTGTGCGGCTCCTGAAAGACGTCCTCATACTGGGCTAAAAGAAACTGTATCGGGTCCGGCGCCCTCTGCGTGTCGGCCCCCTCCGCCGCCATCCCGAGTATCACGACCATCATACTACCCTGCTCCTCCAACCTCTGCAGGCTCCGTAGGGAGATCTCCTTGAGAGGGGAGGATCGGATACCCTGCAAACAGTAATCCGTCCCCTGCTGTGTGAACTCCAGTGTCATGCGGTCCCAGTCCGTAGTTACCCGCCTCAGTTGGCGGAGCCACTGTACCCCCAGCACCATATCAGACCCTTTAATCGGAAGGAGGTAGACGTCGGTGCGGCACACATAACCTGTAAGTTGTATCTCCATGCCCTTCAGTGCCCCTTCGCACCGCAGTTTGCTGCCATCCGCGACCATCACCTGAAACGCCGCGTTCCTGTCAACTGGGTGTCCTGTCCTCAGTGCCACCTCAGGGTTGATGAAATTGTGGGTACTCCCACTATCAATGAGAATGGTGACCCGTTCCTTGCCAATCCTGCCCTTGATCCGCATGGTGGTGGGTGCCACACACCCCTCCATAGCCTGAATCGAAACACCAAACTCAGCCAGATCCAACTCCTCCTCTGCCTCGAGGCTCGGGTGGTCCTCCTCCTCGTCCTCCTCCCGCAGCATGAAGACCTGCACCTTCTGGCATCGATGCCCCGGTGCGTATTTCTCATCGCAGTTGAAGCACAATCCTTTCTCCTTCCTGGCCTGCAGCTCAGGCCACGTAAGTCGTGTCACCGTCGGCCGCGCTGCCGGTGCCTGTTCCCGTCGGCCCGTTGCAGGGGCGGGTGGAGCCCTTGGTGGGGCTCGAGTTCTTTGGCGGTTGAAGCGCTCCTCCTGGATGCGGGCCAGACTGATAGCATGGCTTAAACTGCGGGGCATATACGCGTGGACCTCATCCCTCAAATGGTCCCGCAGTCCGGATATGAAACAACTGAGGAGCGTTTTCTCCTCCCAATTAACCCGGTTTGCGAGCTTCTCGAAATCCGCTCGGTACTCCATTACTGTGCCCTTCTGACGGAGTTTTTGTAGCGTAGCCTCCACATCCTCGTACTCCAACGGTCCGAAACGAGCCACAAACCCTTCCACAAAATTCGCCCATGTTGCGTACCCGTAGGCCCGTATGAACCACTGAGCCCACTGATATGCATCTTCCTCCAGATGGAAAGAAGCCAGCTGCACCCACTGATCATTCGGTATCTCCTGGTAAGTGAAAAATAACTCCGCCTTTTGCACCCATTCCAAGGCATCCCCGCCGCGGAATTTCGGAAAATTCATGCGAGTTCTCTTCGGAGGCATGTAGGGCCGTTGTTGCATATCTCCATGCCTCCCGTTGTACTCCAGTCCATGTTGTGGTCGGCCGAATGGGTCGTGGAAATTAGCTCCCCCTTGGCCGCCGCCCCATTGTTGTCCCCCACCGTGAAATCCCTGACGGCGTGGCTGCTCGGCCCATGTCTCGCCGTTTCCAAACCTCATTGGACCTCCCATGTGCTGCGGCGTCGGTAGAAGGCCCGTTCTCCCTCCGAAATTGGCGTCAACAGCCCCCGGTGGTCGCAAGGGAGCCGCTGGTGCCTCCCGGTTCCTCCATAGGTCGGCCCCGACCCCTTCCTGGGCAGCGGACGGGCCGCCTGCCCCGTTTTCGGCCGGAACGCCCGAGATCGGCGTGGGCTGGCCGATCCAGGTCGCAGGCGGGCGTGCGGCGTAGGCGCCCCCTGGCCGGCTTCCGCCGGTCCCGTCGGCCACGGTCGACCAGCCGTGGTGCGCGTGCGGTGCTCCCATCCAGGCGGGGGCCGATCCGGTGCCCGCTGGTTCCGTGCGGCCTGGATCGGTCCCGATTCCGTCGGGACCGTAGTGTCCCGACCCCGTGCTTCCTCTGTTGCCCGTAAATCGGGCATTTTGTGGTGCTTCGGCTTCAGAATCGCTTCCTTGAACCGCCTTGCCCTTCAACGATTGCGTCAACAGCGCCTTGATCTCATCCATGCGTTCCTCCATGTTTTTTGTGGACGTGTCCAAGCGGCCTTCCATGGCCGTCACCGAATCCGCCAACCCCACGTAGTTCTCCTCTAGGGTAGCCAATCGTGCGGTCTCCGCCTCCGAACGTGTCACCATGGTCGCAGGAAGGATGCTCTGATACCAAATGATATGAACTAGAAAGAGAAAAAGAGGAGAGATGGAGATTCTAGAGAGAAAGAGAGAACTAGGGTTAGGGTTGAGGGAAAGAGAAGAGAAAAACCTGAGAGATCTTCAATAATCCTTCCCAAAGCAGCCCCGGGTTATAAATACCCGGGGAAAGGAGGGGGCCGGCTGCCCCCCCCCCCCCAAGTGGGGCTGAACCGGAGTGGTTCAGCCCCCTTCTGGCCGATTTAATGAATGGGGGCTGAACCGGATGGTTCAGCCCCGTTGTCTTGCGCGCGCTCCTTGACCCGCCGCGAGTATTTATGCCCCGAGAACCCAAGCGGATGTGGGGGCATAACAACATGTCGACCTGATTAACGTCCCATTAGAGGCCCGACCTAGCGAGTCTACCCAGTCTTTCATTCAGCACATACAAGCACTTCATGAGACAGCCTGGAGAAACAACGCAGCTAGTAATAAAATTTATAAGGCTCGGGCAAATCTGCACGGAAAGGAGCAGGTTTTTGACGCTGGAAAGCAAGCTATGATCCATATTTGATCTGAGAGACTCTCACAGGGGGTAGCGAAGAAGTTAAGTGCTCGTCGAATGGACCCCTACACAGACATTTGACGGATTGGTGCAAACGCTTATGAGGTTGATATCCCTCAGGCAATGGGAATCTACCGGGTATTCAATATTGATGATTTAACTCCTTACTACGAGGTGCGAGTGAATGTGGATCCATTATACTCGGCTACCCCTGCGCCACGACTTTCCATATCCCTCTCTAGCTCTCCTACTCCTATCATTCCCATGCAGTCTCAGACGGTTGAGCACCACTCTGAGGACCATGCCGCCCTATCGGCGGTTCCACTTCTCCCACTTTCAGATGGAGATAAATTGCTTCCACTGTTACATGCGCATAGCGGGGATGAACTACAGATCATTGGTCATGACTTCACTACAATGGGCGGCTGAGTTGTTCTGCGGTACCTAGTTCATTGGCTCGCCCATCCAATTTCTGACGATAGCTAGATTTTTGTCGAGGAGCTCGAGAGACTCACCCCAGACTTACTCTGAGAGTATGACCGTCTCCACTCACCAGAGATGAGTGTTTTCATGTTGGGGGAAGTTGATGGTGATCGACGACACACGTTTTCCCGCGGGAGGCGATGATCGGCGACCCATTTGAGTCCGTGGATGCACCCTGATGGTCGTTCCGCATCTTTTTTGTATATTATTTTATGTATTTCATGTTTTATTTGGCACTAGATCGGTCCGAACATTATTAGTTGTTAGATTTGGGCGCTCTAGCTCTTTTATTTCCCCTCCCCCCTATATATTCATACAGGTGTGGCCGATTTAGGGATCGAAGATTGCGATTGTGCAATCTGTCGGTCACTCTCGGTGGACTCCGAGCGGTGCTACTCTTTGGCGAGACTTCCACTACCCATTCCCACCCCGATCAGCCTCTTCCAGCAATTCCTCCGGCCCATCGCTGCCTATTCCCTCCCGATCGGCGGTCTCTTCCAGCAATTTCGCACCCCACTGCTTCTCCTTCCATGATTGGCCTTCTCCAGCGATCCCTCCCCCCCTCCCCCCCCCCCCCCCCGTCAGCCATTCCTGCTTCGTACATCCATCCTCCCACTCTACCGCCACCTCCCTCTTCCTTCTCAGTCCTATCCGGCCATCCTCCCACTCTACCGCCACCTCCCTCTTCCTTCTCAGTCCTATCCGGCCATCCTCCTGCCCTACCAGCTTCCCTCTCTTCTCTCAGCCCCGTACAACCATCCCCCTCTTCTCCCAACCCCGTACAGCCCTCCTCGAGAGCTACAGTCACCAGCCCACTGTCGTAACCCTCTCCAATCCCCCTTTCACGTTTATTGCAACCGTCTGTCATCATCTTGCCCCACCCACAGTCCCTCGTTGGAGCCACCCGCAAGTTTGAAGCCATTGCAACTAGCATAACCTTTTCCTAAATCTCGATGTCGCATGCATGAGCAAATCTTAGCATGGGTGTCATTTATTTCACTTTATATTGACTCACCGGACTATTGTTTGTCGGATCTAACTGTTATGTGTGTTTAATACAATTATTCGTTGCTTGATTTGCGGATTTTATTCGGTGCACGCTCAATTAAAATTTGCGCCTCATTTTATTGGTAGATCACACCCCGTTCTATGACCGACTTAAGTTGTTTTCAAATGTGCAATTGGCTTAAAGTTTATTAAATTTTATTACTGTTGTTTAGATCTTAATCTGGATTGTTTGTTCATTCATCTCATTTGCATTTAGGTTGCATCATAGTTGTTCGAGTAATTGTCAGCCTACACCGGCATCACTTTGTGTCAGTTTTGAAAGATAGCGTAGAGAAGCAGGTTTACATATTTCGATCTCATGTTCTCAGCTCCTCTCTCCAAAGTAATCTTCCCACCAATCTCTTTTTCAATTTGAGGAGAGGTAGTCTTAGATACTCAAAAAAATCGTTCACACTTAAAGAACAACTTCTCATTATTTTTTATTGATATTGATTCTAAGAAATATTATCTTATGAATACTCTCTTTCTCATTTTATGAAAATACCTAATTCTGTAAACTAAAAAAATATTTCACTTTTGGGTACATCATCTCTATAATGAAAGAGCGATGGATAAGATACTTTTACCAACTCTATAATGAAATAAAAAACAATGAATTGAACTTGAAAGAGTTAATTAAATCAGAGGAGTATAAAAGTATAACGTTTTATCGTAAAATTCAAGTATCAGAGGTAAAAGATGTTTTAAATAAGATGAAAAATAGAAAGGCGGTTGGGTCAGACGATATATCCATCGAAGTATGAAAATGTCTAGGAAATAAATAAATTTTGTGGCTTATATATTTTTTCAATAAGATACTGAAGTCAAAAAGAATGTCAGACCAATGAAAAAAAAGTATCTTGGTACCTTTGTATAAGAATAAAAAAGATATACAAATTTGTGTTAATTACAGAGGAATTAAATTGAATGGTCATGTCATGAAACTATGAGAACGAGTAATAGAAAGAAGAATAAGACGGGAGACTAACATCTCGGAGAATCAATTTGGATACATGCCAAGGCGGTCGACCATGGAAGTTATACATCTCTTGAGGAAACCCATTAACAACTATCGAGAAAGAAAATAAGATTTGCATATGTTGTTTATTGATCTTGAGAAGGCTTATGATAGAATTCCAAGAGAGAACTTATGGAGAGTCTTAGAAAAGAAAGGTGTAAATGTATCATATATTGACAAAATCAAAGATATGTATACAAATTCAATGACAAGGGTGAGGACATTTGGAGGATTAACACAGGAATTCACTATCATTCTTGACTTACATCAAGGTTCAGCTTTAAGCTCTTATCTCTCTACCCTTATCTTAGATGAGCTCGCCAGACATCCAACAAGCAATACCTTGGTGTTTATTGTTTGCGGATGATATCGTTTTGGTCGATGAGACGTGTGAGCGTGTAAACACAAAACTTGAATCTTGGCGAGATACTTAAGAAAAGAAAAGTTTTAGGTTGAGTAGGGAAAAGACAGAATATATAAAGCTTAAATTTAGCAGTACAAGAAGGACGGATGACTTCGCTATTAAGTTGGGTGATCAAGATATTTCTCGTAGTGAGTTTTAAATATTTTGGATCGATAGTTCAAAAAGGCAAAGGTATTGATAAAGATGTGACACATAATCCAAGCGGGTTGGTTGAAGTGGAGAGGCGCGTCAGGGATCTTATGTGATCATAAAGTACCACTAAAACTTAAAAGCAAGTTTTACCGTACTGCAATTAGACCCGCGATGCTCTATGGTTCCGAGTGTTGGGCAGTGAATTGTGTACATGAGCAAAAAATGGGAGTTGCAGGGATGAGAATGCTTAGGTGGATGTGTGGACACATGAGGCCGGATAAAATTAAGAATGAATGTATCAGGGATATGACAGGGGTAGCACTAATTGCAGAGAAGATGCGAGAAACTCGACTAAGATGGTTTGGACACGTACAAAGTAAACCATTAGATGCTCCTGTTAGGCGTTGTGAGAGTCTAGTCACTAGGCATGTTAAACGAGGAAGGGGTAGACCAATAAGGGCTTGGAATGAACTATAAGGAAAGACATGATGTACTTAGGCATTAATGAGATTATGACAAAAGATCGGGCACAATGGCGACAAAGGATCCATATAGCCGACCCCACTATAGTGGGATAAAGGCTTGAGTGTTATTGTTGTTGTTGGGTACATCATCATTTTATTTCCCGTCTGCTATTCATATGAGTTAATTTCATGCACAGTAAAAGGGCAAGATGCTTGTTTAAGGGAATTTAGATACAAGTTTACACTAGTACAGAGTTCAAGATTTCAGAAATCTTCTGTTCAACCATCAGATCAGAGAAAACACTAGGAGCTAAAGGCTATAGAAGTTGCCTAAATTTTCATAATCAGTCAAAATGTAGCACAAAATTTCTACCATACAAGCACAGTTCACAATTTAAAAGACAACAAACAAGGTCAAACATTTAATTGGCAGTCTTCTGATGATTTAAATCGTTAGTACAACTAACGTATAGCATAATGTAACATTAAATACAAGGCAAATATATTATTTGCACAAAAATAATTATAATAACAGCGTACCTTCCCGACCAAATTTTTATTCGGAACGTTAGCACTAAGAATGGAAGATGCTTTGCGCTTTCTATTGCGGGCGTTAATGTGTTCATCTGTTTTATGTGACTGGGGTATTACCTTGCCTATATCACTTGGATCCAATCCCATATGAAGCTTTGATATAATTTGATCAGTAATCTGCATTGATGAGGACAGGCAACTAAAGTACTTGCAACTTCTGTGAAACTTCATACATTAGCAATTACGCTGCATATAATGATCCCTCCACATAGACATGTGATATAAGAACAAGCAACTCTAAGGAAAATATGATAAGAAAAAGAAACTCTAGAGAACATAAAAAAAATTTCGAGTTATATAATAAAACTTTCGAGTTATATATTAAAAAAAACATTGATGGTTAAATAATTATACGAATAATATCAAGATCAATCACATAAAAGAATATAATTATGGCCAAGTAACTCCATGTATTTATGCCCACGGGATTAAAAAAAATCAATTCCAAAAAACAAAGATCACTGATAGCGCAAGGCTATCGAACTACGAAATATAATGGATTAAAGAGGAACGATAAATACATAATATTGAGACATGTATTAATACAGACATCAACGTTGGGCTCCTGAAGGGCGGCCTGAGAAGGCCCCATGTCATCATTGACTTTCTTTTTCCTCTTAGCCAAAAGGAGCTTGCAACTTCCCTTCTAACAACCGTTGTAAGAACTCTTTCAGCTTCCGACATTGATCAAAATTGTAGCTCGTCGGGCAGTGGTACTCAAGTACAAAGCCTTATTCCTGGGTTGGAGTGGAGGTGGCATAGGAGGAGGTCAAAAAAAATTAGAGGGGTGAATGGCAGCAGAAATCTATGCCAAGGGAGGGTGATTCTCACGGGGGAGGACGTGCAAATGGTGGACGATGCATTGGAAGGGTTGTTTACCGTGGTACCGGGAGACCATCCCGACCATGATGGAACTATTGTGGACGACCAGACCGAATGTCACACCCTAGCCCGATAGCTCGAGTTAACGAGGCGGGAACAGAAATGTGGTTTGGAACTTTCACAGTACACAGAGCAAGAACAAGAAATAAAAATATTTTCATTTATTCTTTAATATTTTACAAGTAGAGCTTGCCACACAAACATATATATTTTGCCATTACATTTTTACATGCTACATAATATTTGGCAGTCTTCCTCACTGTGTTCTTTCGCCCGCATTTTCGTAGGTACCTAAAAACATTAGTAGGCTGGTGAGCATCTTTATTTGCTCACCTCCGGAATAATAACACAATACTTATGAATGCAATGCAAATTATATAGACAGAGTAGTTTGGCAAAAACAAAAAACAATATAAGCATGCCGACATATATTTGTCTTTTTCCAAATATATTTTTCTTATAGAAAAATAGCTCATTTATTAGTTAGCGTTTATAGTACACCGGTTGACCTAACCGGAGGCTCACTGCCGTTTCAGACTCAGTTGGGACCCGTCACGTCGTGCGGATAGCGAATCTGCCGACAGGGATTGAGTTCACACAATATGCGTCCGGGACTAGACTACAAAATAGTCTTTCGGGAACGTTACTCCCTCCAATTTACATGACCACAAACAAGACCACAAAACAGTCTTTTAAGAGCATTACACCCTTATATCCCTCGAGTCAAATACTAGGTTAACATACTAGTGCACATCATCACACAATATTATAATAATATTCATATTAGTCATCATATATGCACAGCGCATCTTAAATTATCTTTATTTGTCGCAACCGTTCAATTATTACCCGGAGATCAGTCTAGTCGTAAACGACCACAGTGGACTGATCTTATAATAACGATGGTCCGACCTCACGATAATTTTGCGTGCATTATTATTTTCATTGTTATTGTAATTTTTTTCATAATATCGTGCATCGACGCGTCTCAAATTATCCACATTGCTCGCAACCACCCAAGATCAGTTTAGTCGCAAAAGAATTCACTTTACTGAAATATTAGTTCAACCTCATTATAATTTGCGTTCGTAAATAAATTATTAAGTAGTGTATTCTGCACGATAATTTGCAAACAATTTTCATATTATTAATATGCACGCAATCTACAACTCCGGGCATCATTACCACTTGTATACAAGCGACTCAAAAATTTGTCATGCGTTGCGGGTTATCGTAATTATTTTGGCAGCATCTAGGAATAAAAATTACCCGCAAAAGCTACGAAAAATAATAATAACTAGCGAGACATATATACTGCAATATTTTCCACCTACCTCAATCTTCACGCTCCAAAATATAAGGTCGGCACATTGGCAGTAACCTAGCAGCACTCCGGTAATTACTTGCGCGCTCGCACAAAAATATTATTTTGACGTCCTTTTTACAGCACCCGAGAAGGCTTCGTCAGAAGACGAGGCCAAACCCCAGATCTCAAACCACTTCCAGAGTTTCCCTGAAAGTTTCATAGCGATCGGAAACTTTCTCTCTCCTCCATAACACATCTCTTAATTTCCTCACTACTGAAGTGGAGTTTGAGTGAAAAGATCAGCTCATTAGATGGGTATTTATAGTAGCTTCGAAACGCCACCAAAATTGTCTCAATCTCAGTTACGTAGCTCCCAGAAACGTGAAAAAACTGAAATAAGTCATAAAGGTCCCTTTCAAACATGCGGATGGACGGCACGTGACACGTATGGGTGCCATATGGCGCCCGTCCGGGCAGCAGCAAGTTTGGCTTGCGCTGGAGTGTTCCCAACACACTTATAGGCCCAATCACAAACCGTCAAGTGGCGCCTTCTCTTCTTGGTCATTTCGGGTCTAATTTAGGTCCCAGAAAATCACGAAAATACCCCCTCCTAAGATTTTTTGACGTTCCAGACCCGATTGCGGCTTCCATTTTACCAAATTTTGAGTTGTTATTGCCCAAAATGGCCTTTTCCATATGTGATCTGATCTTGATAAATAAAATATGTATTGTAATAGATTTCAATATTTTTCGGTCTATTGGCGGACTCAATTTCTTGAAATTCGCATTGATTGCACCGAAAAACCCACTTTTTCTTACAAACTCTAATTTTGACAAATAATATATTGATTTCTATGTAATTCGTCGTGCAAAGTCCATTGGCGGACCCCGTTTTCTTGAAATTTATGCCGGCTAATCAAAATTCGCACGAGCAGTACCAAAAACCGTGTTTTCTTGCGAACTTCAATTTCGACAAATAATATGTTAAGTCATATGTACTTCGGCGTTCTAAGTCCATCGGCGGACTCCGTTTTTCGAAATTCGTGACGGCTGCTCAAAATTTGCATCAGTTGCACCGAAAACCACGCGTTTTCACACGAACTCTGACATCGACAAATAATATGTCGATTGATATGTTATTCGACATTCTGAGTCCATTGGCGGATTCCGTTTCTCGAAATTCGTGGCGGCTGCTCAAAATTCGCATTAGTTGCACTGAAAACTGCACGTTTTCTCACGAACTCTAATCTCGATAAATAATATATTGATTCCTAAGTTTTTTTGGCGTTCTGAGACCAATGGAGGACTCTGTTACTCATGATTCATGTTGGTTGTGTCGAAAACGTGTTTTTCCCTATGGTCTCAGTTTCTTGCAAATAATATGTCGATTCATAGGTTTTCCGACATTTTGAGTCTAACCGTGAACTTCATTTTCTGAGACTCAGCTTCGTTTGATAATTGAATTCTCAAACATGATTATTAACGCATAATCACATTATTTAATACTAAACACAATTATGTAAGTACCGGATGTTACAGTGTCCCCTCATAAAAATTTTGTCCCCGAAATCTATTACATCAGAATAAGTTGGGATATTTCTTTCTCATGTATTCTTCAAACACCCAAGTTGCTTCTTCTGTAGATCGTCCTTTCCAAATGGCTTTTACCATGAGAATATTCTTGTTCCTAAACTGTTTATCCTTACGATCAATGATTCGGATAGGAATGGTTTCATGGCTGAGATCCTGGTGTATCTCTAGCATTTTTGTATCAAATTGGATGATGAGGGAAGTATCGTAGATGTATCATCTTAACATCGATACATGAAACACATTATGCATCCCACTCATGACTGGTGGTAATGCAAGTCGATATGCGACTAGTCCAACTTTAGCCAGAACTTCGAACGGGCCAATATATCGTGGTTTGAGTTTTCCGCTTCCTCTGAATCTTTTGATGTCTGGTCCAGGTTTCACCTTCAAGTCTCCGACTTGAAACTCCACGTCATGGTGCTTTAAGTCAAAATATTTTTTTTCTGTCTTGAGCGATAAACAATCGGTCTCAAACTGTCTGAATAATCTTATTACAATCTTCAAACAACTGCGCTCCAAGTACAGCTTTCTATCCAACTTCGAACCAGCATAGGGGAGTACGACACCTTCTCCCATATAGAGCTCTGTATGGGGCCATTTGGATGCTTGAGTGATAGTTATTATTGTAGGTGAATAGCACCATCAGAAGGTACTGCTCCCAGCTTCCTCCAAACTCAAGTATACACATCCGCAATAGGTCCTCTAGTGTTTGATTTGTTCTTTCAGTTTACCCATCAGTCTGAGGATGATAAGCAATACTAAAGTTAAGATGTGTACCAAGAGCTTCTTGAAAAGCCTTCCAGAATCTCGACATAAATCTTGGGTCACGATCGGACGCAATCGATACTGGGACTACATGCAAGGTTACAATACGGTGGATGTATTTCTGAGTTACCCTTGATATTGACTCACCAACTCTTACTGGCAAGAAGTTGGCTGACTTGGTTAATCGATCGACGATTACCCAAATTGTGTCATATCCTGTTGGGGGTCTTGGAAGACCTACTACTAGATTCATCGAGATGTTTTCTCATTTCCACTTAGGGATTGGCAAGGGTTGCAATTCTCCACCTCGATAACGCTGTTCAGCCTTAACTTGCGGCAAGTCAAGCACTGCTGAATAAATTTTGCAGCTTCTGATTTCATGTCTGGCCACCAAAAGTTTATTCTCAAATCATGATACATCTTTGTTGCTCTCGGGTGGATTGAGAGTTTCGACTGACGTGCTTCTCGTAGTAATTGGTCGTGAATGTCATTAATCTTAGGAACTCCATATCTAGTACCGCCCCTTAGAATGTCACTATCGTCAATACGAAAGTTAGATTGTGGCTTTTCTATCAAGACTTCTGACATTTTCTCTCATTCTTCCTCATATTGGCCTTCTTGGATAACTTTTAACCAACTAGGCAAATGACAGTTGTGTCAGACTTGTCGTACTTGCTGAGGTCCCTACGCTCTGCTTCAATTTCTCCATATCCTCAATTAAGGAGTATGTCATCGACTTGGTCTTTGATCTACGACTTAAACCATCTGCCACCACATTTGCCTTGTTTGGGTGGTACATGATCTCTAACGGTCCATTCGGCCCCCTGAAATTGGCATTGAGAATTGGAATAGGGGCAACAGAATTCCAATTCCAGTGTTCGGATGTTAGGAATTCCCTCGGAATTGGAATTAGTCTAATTACATGGAATTCAATTTTGTACTATGACCAATTCTTAGGGGTAAAGACAGATATTTCATGAAATTCAGTTTTTTATTATGGCCGTCGTTGCCCGATCTCATCGCCGTCGCCCGATCTCGCCGTCGCCCCCCGATCTCGTCGCCGCTGCCCGATCTCGTCGCCGCCGCCCGATCTCGTCGCCGCCGCCCGATCTCGTTGTCGCCACCCTATCTCACCACCGCTCATTGTTGCTGCTCGATACCGCCGCCATCGTCCGATCTCGCCGCCGCCGCACGATCTCGCCGCCGCCGCCTCCCGATCTCGCCGCCACCTCCAGATCTTGTCGCAGCCGCCCGATCTCGTTGCAGCCGCCCGATCTCGCCGCCGCCACTGCCTGATCTCGTCGTCGCCACCTGATCACGCCCCCGATCTCGTCGTCGTCGCCCGATCTCGCCATCGTCGACCGATCTCGCCATCGTCGACCGATCTCGCCATCGTCGACCGAGCTCGTCGGCGTCACCCGATCTCGTCATCACCGCCCGATCTCGCCGTCGTTACCTGATCATAATTAATTGTTGGTACACTACTTGAAGTTGATTTATCTTGTGTTGTTTTCCTTTTTTGCCAGATTTTATATTTTCTTAGAGATTGTAAAGGAATAATTCTCTCCACCACTTGGTTTTGTTGCAATAACTTCGTCCCAAGTAACACAAGACTCCAACTTCAAATTGTCATATCGCCCGATCCTGCATGCATGAGAAAAAATGAAATTCTAAACCAATTCCAATTCCAATTCTAGAAATACATCCTGCAGCCGAACAACTGCATTGGAATTCAGACCAATTCCAATTCTCACAGGAATTGGAATTAGATGAATTTCAATTCTGCAATTGCAATTTCAGGGGGCCGAACGGACCGTAAGTCATAATCTTTGATGAGCTTTAGCTATCTTCGTTGTTGCATATTTAAGTCTTTTTGTTCTAAGAAGTATTTCATACTTTTATGGTTTGTAAATACTTGACACTTGGTCCCCAATAGATAATGCCTCTAAATATTTCGGGCAAAAACTGCAGTAGCTAACTCTAAGTCATGAATAGGATAACGTGCTTCTGCTCCTCTTAGTTACATAGAAGTATAAGCGGTCACCTTCCTCCTTTGCATCAAGACGCATCCTAACCCTTGAAATGATGCATCACTAAAAATTTGAAAATCTTCAAAACCATCTGGCATGATTAATATTGGAGCCGACACCAACAACTTCTTGAGCTTCTGAAAACTCTCTTCACATTTACTGCTCCATTCGAACTTCACGTTTTCTTGGTTAAGTGGGTTAGTGGAGTAGCAATCTTCGAAAAGCCTTTGACAAACCTTTGATAGTATCCTTGTTATTAAAGGCGCAAAGCACACCATGGCGCAAAGAGATATTGGAGTCTATGTGCAAGGCTCAAGGCGCGGGAGCGCGCCTGACAAAGGCAGGGTGCAATCACAACCATTTTAAATAATCAACATTAAACATCATTTCAGCTTCTCGATCAAATTTTTCATATAGTCTACAAATTAATCATTCAATATTATTGTTTATATCTCTTAAAAAATAAAATCAATGTGATTACTTGCATCATATTTAAGTCTCAACGTACAATTATCTTTCACAAACACTAAATCATAGAAAATTATTGAGCTGTTATATTATTTTTTCTTTACTTTTGTGGAAAATATTTACAACAAAAATCTCACTCAACAGTATTTTTTATGTTCAAAATGCACAAATAAGGCGCACGAAGGTGCAAACCTCTGAGCCTGATGAGTCTTGAGTCATAGGCACGCCTGAGGCGCGCCTTTAACAACATAGGATAGTATCCTGCTAAACATAAGAACGAATCTTTGCTACATTGGTCGGGCGAGGCAACTCGACTATTGTCGCTATCTTGGCAGAATCCACAAATATCCCTTCAGCATCGATAATGTGTCCAAAAAAGATTACTTCTTTAAGCCAGAAGTTACACTTAAAGAATTTGGCAAATAGACGATGTTTTCTTAGTGTTTGCAAGACTTGCTCTAAGTGTTTCTCATAATCTAACTCATTCTTCGAGTATACAAAGATGTCATCAATAAAGACGATGACAAACTGATCAAGGAAAGGCTTCATGACCTGGTTCATCATGTCCATGAATACTGCGGGAGCATTTGTGACTCTGAAAGGCATAACTAGGAATTCATAATGCTCATATCTGATGTGAAATGTTGTCTTTTGGACATCTTCATCCTTTATTCTTACCTGATGATATCCTGAGCGTAGGTCAATTTTTTGAAAAGACAGACGTACCTCGCAGTTGGTCGAACAAGCAATCAATCCTCGGCAATGGATGTCGATTTATGACTGTTACCTTATTCAATCCTCTATAGTCAATACATGTGCAGACTTCCATCCTTCTTCTTTATGAATAATATTGGAGCACCGCAAGGTGAGGTGCTCGGGCGAATGAAACTCTTGTCTAAAAATTCTTCCAGCTGCTTCTTTAGGTTTAACGCCAGACGATATGGGGCTTTATAGATTGGCTCTGCCCCAGTTATTAGGGTGATTGGAAAATCTATCGTCCTTTGTTGAGGGAGATCGGAGAGGTCTTCTGGGGATATGTCTGGGTAATTGCAAACGACAGGCACATCCTTGATTACTAACTTTTCTTCTTAGACTTCTGATATAACGGCAAGGTATGGCATGCATCCATGTCGTATTAACTTGTGTGCACGTAAGGCGGATATTGTAGGAATAATTTCACCCTCACCACGAAATCTGAAAGTGTGTTTTCTTCTTTGCCCGAAAGTATTTCCTTTTTAGCACACTCAATCGTAGCTTGATGTTTCGTCAACCAATCCATCCTCAAAATGACGTCAAAGTTGTTGAGAGAAAAGATTAACAGATCAGCTTCAAAGCTTCGCTCTCTAATCCTCATATCTCCACATACGTATTCTCCTACTTCAACATTTTCACCATTGGGAAAGCTTATGCACGCAGGTTTTTCTAGTCTTTGTTTCTTTAAGTCAATTTGACAAACTATTGTGTTTGATATGAATCTGGGCGACATCATTCAGTTCTCTTGTCACTTCTATATCCATCTTATAGATCTCGTGTTGAGCGGGCGCGTGTTGTTGTGGCCTCCCATTTGTTTGGCCTTTGTTCCCTTTCTTCATTGGGTAATTCACCATGCGATGCCCGGGCTGGTGGCAAAGATAGCATGTGTCTTCCATCCTATCCTCCCAGAAGACGCCTCAATGCTTTTTATTGCACTTCGGGCAGCTTTGAAAGTCATTATTCTTATTGTTATCATTACTTTGACGCTTACCCCGATCTTTATGGTCAAACTCTTGATTCTTTCTTCTACATCCATCGCATAGATTCGGTGTTGAGCGGGAGCGTGTTGTTGTGGCCTCCCATTTGTTTGGCCTTTGTTCCCTTTCTTCATTGGGTAATTCACCATGCGATGCCCGGGCTGGTGGCAAAGATATCATGTGTCTTCCTTCATATCCTCCCAGAAGACGCCTCAATGTTTTTATTGCACTTCGGGCAGCTTGGAAAGTCATTATTCTTATTGTTATCATTACTTCGACGCTTACCCCGATCTTTATAGTCAAACTCTTGATTCTTCCTTTTATTTCCCATTTGTTGATGTTGCAGAGATTTCTAGCTTTCCTCAACTTGTCGTGCTGCTTCGACGAGAGAGTGATAATCATGGAAGTTCAAGGGTGATAATATGGTTTGGATTGACTCGCGCAGCCCATATCGCAGGAGAAAGATTTGTTGCTCTACTGATCCCATGACATCAGGTGCATGACGAAGAACGGAAGCAAATTTTTCCTCGTATTCCGTCACAGAAAGGTTTCCTCGGGTCAGTTGCACAAACTGCTCCATCTTTTCGCGGGGTGACATTGGCAAATACACAAACTCCTGCCAAGAGATATTTGTTGTTTTTCTCACATGTAACTCAATGCGTTTGTAATTATCCCACCAAGCTTCAGCGTTTTTCTCTAGAATGAATTCGATCAATACGACTCTCTTCTCCTCTGGGCATTCAATGCCCTCAAACACCCGCTCGACTTGGCGGAGCCATCCTTCTGCAACCAGTGAGTCGGTTAATCCAGAGAACTTGGGTGGACTTGCTCGTAAAAAAATCTCCATCAATCATATGGGTCGTCTTAAATCAGCATCATGTACTTGAACAACGGGTGAGGCTGCCCCTCGTTGTAACACTTTTCTCAGTGTTGCAACTAATTGTGTGACAGCATTCAGATTTGTGCTAAGAGGTAGGGCGGGCATTCCTTGGAGGTGACTACCACCATTAGTTTGCTCGGGATTAAATGAGTCAGAATGTCCTTCCACCATATCTGAAACGAAAACAAAGGGTCTTAAGTTTTCAAACAAGTTGGAGCTATATACGCCTGAAACTCACACACTTAATTACTTTAGGTTTCATGATTAACTTGCAATTTCTAGTTTAAAAAGCTCATTGGCTACATAAGTGAAAGGTCAATGGTCGCACTATGCACCGGTATACACCACCTTCCATTCGGGGGATACTGGCTCACCTCTAGCCACTTTCCTAAACACCAATTAGACAAGTTAAATTTCGAGTTCGCATGCAAAATGTTTTATTATACTTGTTTTTGTCTCGTTCTTAATTATGTCTACCCCACTCAAGTTGACTAATTTATGTTTGAGGGGTCTAGTCCTACATTTTTTACTTATTTCTGCTCTTATTGTGTAGCCAGCCTCTGATACAAACATGTCACACACTGGCCTGGTAAGCTCGAATTAACGATGCGAGAATAATAATATGGTTTAGATCTTTCACGGTAAACAGAGCAATAGCAAGAAATAAAAACATTTTCATTTATTCTTTAATATTTTACAAGTAGAACTTGCCACACATACATATATATTTTGTCTTTACATTTTTACATGCTACATAATATTTGGTAGTCTTTCTTGTTGTGCTCTTTCGCCCGCATTTTCGTAGGTACCTAAAAACATTAGTAGGCTGATAAGCATTTTTGTTTGTTCATCTCTGGAATAATAACACTATTTATGTATGCAATGCAAATTATATAGACAGAGTAGTTTAGCAGAAGCAATAAACAAGATAAACATGTCAGCATATATTTTTGCCTTTTTTCAAATATATTTTTCTTATAAAAAAATAGATTATTTATTAGTTAGAGATTATAGTACACCAGTTGACCTAACCAGAAGCTTACTACCTTTTCAGGCTCAGTTGGGACCCGTCACAACGTGCAGATAACGAATCCGCCGACAGGGGTTCAGCTCACACAATGTGTCTGGGACTAGACCACAAAATAGTCTTTAAGGAGCGTTACTCCCTCCAATTTACGTGTCTGCGAACAAGACCGTAAGACAGTCTTTAGAGAGCACTACCCCCTTATATCACTCGAGTCAAATACTGGGTTAACATACTAATGCACATCACCACACAATATTATAATAATATTCATAATAGTCATCATATTTGCACAGCGCATCTTAAATTATTTTTATTTGTCGCAACTGATCAATTATTACCTAGGGATCAGTCTAGTCATAAACGACCACAGTAGACCGATCTTATAATAGCGTCGGTCCGACCTCACGATAGATTTGCGCACATAATATTTACATTATTATTATAATTTTTTTGTAATATCGTGCATCAACGCATCTCAAATTATTCACATTGGCCGCAACCACCCAAGATTAGTTTAGTCGCAAAAGACGCCACTTGAATGAAATATTGGTTCGACCTCATTAAAATTAGTGTGCGTAAATAAATTATTAAGTTGTGTATTTTGCACAATAATTTGCATACAATTTCATATTATTAATACGCATGCAATCTACAACTCAAGGCATCATTACCACTTGAATATAAGCGACTCAACCATTCATCATGCCTAGCGGATTATCGTAATTATTTTGGTAGCATTAAGGTATAAAATTACCCGCAAAAATTACGAAAAATAATAATAACTAGTGAGACATAAATACTACAATATTTGCTACCTACCTCAATCGTCACACTCTGAAATCTGAGTTCAGCACTTTGGCAGAAATCCAGTAGCACTCTGGCAATTACTTGGCGCTCGCACAAAAATATTATTTTGACGTCCTTTTTGCAGCACCCGAGAAGGCTTCATCACAAGTCGAGGCCAAAAACCAACTCTCAAGACACTCCCGGAGTTTCCCTGAAAGTTTCGTAGCGATCGGAAACTTTCTTTCTTCTCCCTAACGCCTTCTCTCTTAATTTCTCGGCTACTGAAGTGGAGTTGGAGTGAAAAGATCAGCCCATTAGATGGGTATTTATAGTAGCTTCGAAACGCCACCAAAATCGCCTCAATGCGAGTTGCGTAGCTCCCAGAAACGCAAAAATACCGAAATAAGCCAAAAGGATCTCATTCAACCTTGCGGATGGACGATATGTGGCACATACGGGTACCACGTGGCGCCCATCCGGGCAGCCGCAAGTTTGGCTTGCG
This sequence comes from Platanthera guangdongensis, assembly GCA_039583875.1. NCBI lineage: Eukaryota > Viridiplantae > Streptophyta > Magnoliopsida > Asparagales > Orchidaceae > Platanthera > Platanthera guangdongensis. The sequence continues at coordinate 1,147,420 of CM077152.1, read as the reverse complement.
CTAGAGTGTGCCCGGCACACTTCTAGGACCAATCACAGGCCACCACGTGGCCCGGCGTGAGTCCCGCGTGTGGACCTTATGTGGCCTGCGCGGGTGGCGTCTCCTGGTGCCGCCACGTGGCGCCTTCTCTTCTTGCTCATTTCGGGTCTAATTTAGGTCCTGGAAAATTACAAAAATATTCCTCTTAAGTTTTTTTGACGCTACGGACCCGATTGCGGCCTCCGTTTTATCAAATTTTGAGTGATTATTGCCCAAAATACCTTTTTTCATACGTTCTCCAATTTTGACAAATAAAATATGTATTTTAATAGATTTCGATATTTTGAGTCTACTGGCGGACTCAATTTCTCGAAATTCGCATTAATTGAACCGAAAAACACACTTTTCTTACAAACACCAATTTGACAAATAATATGTCGATTCCTATGTAATTCTGCGCGCTGAGTCCATTGGCGGACCCTGTTTTCTCAAAATTTGTGCCGGTTGCTCAAAATTCGTACCGATAGCACTGAAAATCGTGCGTTTTCTCACGAATCTGATTTCGACAAATAATATGTTGATTCATATGTACTTCAGCATTCTGAGTCCATTGACGGACTCCATTTCTCAAAATTTGTGACAACTGCTCAAAATTCACATCAGTTGCACTGAAAACCGTGTGTTTTCTCACGAACTCTGATATCGACAAATAATATGTCGATACATATATAATTCGACGTTCTGAGTCCATTGGCGAATTCTGTTTCTCAAAATTCGTGACGGCTGCTCAAAATTTGCATCAGTTGAACCAAAAAACACGAGTTTGCTCATGAGCTATGATCTCGACAAATAATATATTGATCCCTATGTTTTTTGACGTTCTAAGTCCAATGGCGGGCTTTATTTCTCGAGATTCGTGTCAGCTGTTCCTTGCCACAGAGTAATATAGTCTCACAAAGACTCATTTTCACCCTCTGAAACAGAGTAATATGGTCTCGCAAAGACTTGATTTCGCCCTGTCACAGATCCAACAAATGATATGGTGTGCTCTTCAACCTCTTTGACTAGCGAAATTTGATGCTAGCAAAGTTTTGAATTCCCCATAACCGGCGATGTTTCCACATAGCAGCTAAATAACCAAATAGTCGTTGATCCCTTCAATGTACTAAAAGTTCACACTTCAAACTTCCTCATACACTTCTGGTGGTTATGCCAGGCCTAAAATGTCTCAGGTGCATATTTGGATCTTCACTTTCATTGTAGGACGACAACCTAGGTTGCCGAAAATTAGTGGAGAAGAAGGCAGCGTGGATTTTTGCAGAGAATGGGGACAAAAATTCATGATCTGCCTCATCATTAAATTCATCATTCCAAGAGACAAAGGCGGTGTTGCATCGGTTGATGAAATACTTGAACTGAAAAGAGATTTGGGGGGAGTGACGCTCCAGGAGAAGATGTTGGCAGCTAGGATGGATGTTGCGAATGTTGTGCGGAAGAAGGTACGTGTGATGGCACATGATGTTGGAGAGTCGGAGGGGTAGAGAAGAGAAGGAGCTCGATCATGGCTCCAACGGATTAAGAAAGATTTGACAAGTGGCGAACTCTAGAGGGGGAGTAGGAGGATGGTCGCCTAAGTCAGCCATATTTGGATGGTAAAAAAGTCGTTTGGATCAGACACTCGTGTCAACACTCACTGCACCGGGTGTTGTACACTAGAATGTTTGTGATCGGGGTTGACCTTACTGATTTGATGGTTGAGAGCAACGAAGGTGGTCAGCGAACGCCAGAGACCCTGCCTCACACCAGAGCTCCCTCTCCAAAATTGGCCCTAAGACTCGTTTTTAGAGCTAGAAAAAAGAAATCATAGAGAAAGTCAAGACAAAGGTTTTGACCCTTCATTGTTCTCAGGTAGGGCTACTTATAAAGAAAGTCAGTAGTGAAGTTTACACTAGCGAAAGTTTAATGGGGGTTCGTCCTTCAACTTGATATCAAAAATGCATTCCTTAATGGCGATTTAACAGAAATTATTTATATGCAGTAACCACCTGGATATGAGAACATTAAATATCTCTTGTCTGTCGCCTCAAAAAATCTAAAGCCTAAAGCAGCCCTCTCGAGCTTGGTTTGACAAATTTAGTCAAGCGGGTACGACGATCCTTCTTGTGTATGTTAATGATATTATCATAATGATATCTCTATGATCAAAAAACACTTCATCTCACACTTTCAAATCAAGGATTTGGGATGCATCAGGTACTCCTTAGGTATTGAGGTACCTTGCCGATCTGATGGGCTTATTTTATCTGAACGGAAGTATTGCATAGATCTCCTAAAAGATGTCAGCTACTTTGGTAGTAAGCCAATTGACACACTCATGAATGCAAACCACAAATTATGTGCTCACAAGCCCAACTATGATCATCTACTACCTAATCATGAATATTATCATTGTCTAGTTGGCAAGTTGATCTATCTGACTGTCATACAGTTACATATCGCATTCGTTATTGGAGTGTTTAGCTGGTATATTTATGCTCCTCAGACGTCTCACCTTTATGTAATCAAGCGGTTCCTCGGGAATCTTAAGAGGGCTTGTGTGTAAGATATCCTCTTCCCTCTCATTAATTGTCTGTTTTGATACAGACTATGCTGGCTTCCATGATGATCGTCAGTTTACAAGTGGTTAGTGCACATATTTTGGAGGGCACCTGATACTTGGTGGATCAAGAAGCAAACATGTGTAGCACACTCATCTGCGAGGAGGAATATCATTTGATGGCCACTATCATTTCAGAACTCACTTGGCTAGAGAGTCTTCTTACAAATCTTGGTGTATCACTCCTCTCTTGCCATCCTCTACTGTGATAATCAAATTGTGCTTCATAATGACAAGAATCCAATGTTCCAATAACGCACCAAGCATATTGAAATCGATTTTCACTCAATGAAACCAAAGTTCCAAAAACACATCAATCATATTGAAGTCGGTTGTCACTTCATCGGCGATAAAATTCAATTGTGCAAAATTGATCTTTGACATGTTTCCGCTGTCTATCAAATCTATGATATCTTCACCTAAATTTTGCCTCGCTAACTCTATCAACGGTTCGTTTCCAAGTTTAGCGCCTACAATCTGTACGCTCCAGTTTGTGGGGGAGTACAGAAGAAGTGTTGTATTAAGCCCAATGTAAAAGTACACCTCTACGACTCAAGGGATAATATTGTATAATTTAGTCTCATATTGTGGTTTGGAGTTGTGTCACTCCTCCCACCTATAAATATATATATGTACTTGTATCCTTTTGTTTGGGAAGTAAAAATTTCTTGCGCTTCATATTCCGCAATTTCACACTATCCAGGACTAAAATTAATAGTGATTAAAAAAATAAAGAATGAAACCAAAATTAACCAATATTTGCATACAAATTGTACCCTGTCAGTTTCTCGCATTAGGAAATCCACACTATCATCGACAATTGTCTTCAGCTTCTCTGTCTTGAATTCAGGAAAAGGTAACTGAAGCATATCATTGTCCATAAGTAGCTGTGCTGTAAGATGCTTGACGTACCCAATGAAATTAGGATCTGCTTCATTTGTCATGGTTTCTGCTGCATTTCAAAGATAATGTTTTTCTTTAGCCTTCATAAAAAATGTAATTTCATAATCTTTAATAAAAGGTTACATCATAGGAAACATGAGTAAGGGCACGTCATAGTTCCGTGTCATCATTATCATCACTTCCATCGGCTTATCCAAAAAATTCAACCTTACAAATCCTTACATGTCCACCCACTAAAGCGAATATGGTAGTGCAGCAAAAAGCTAGTTCAACTAAGCACTCTTGAATGCTTCAAATCCTAATTAATTGTATTTGAAATTAAGATTTAATGTAAATGATAGTCGCATAATAGATCTTGATCATGTGTTCTAAAAACTATTTCTCGCTGGGAGAAGGAATTGAGGTTGGGAGGAAGAGCAAGGATCAGAGTATAAGAGGGCTAGAAGAAATGGCCCTTCGTTATGAAGAGGAGATGGAGAGGGCTGGCTAGACCAAGTGGATTAGATGAGAGTAATCACTATGGTTTTACCATCAGCCATTATTAAAATGTAACACTAGAATCTTTTATTCGTTTTATATATAATATTCTATAGGATCTTGCACCTCCAAGAGGAATTGGGTGTAGTCTATGAAGCACGAATACTTCCCCGAAGGCAGGGTACCTGTACCGGATACGTTTCTGGTACCGGTACGTACCCAATACTCGACAAACCTGAGATGGAAGATGTTGATCTCCAACAATGAAGTTGATCTACAACAATGAAGAAAAAGAAAAAGAAAAAGAAAAAGACTGACAAGTAGACCTAAATTTAATTTTATCTCTTTTGGTTAAACATATAAGATATTAAATTTTATAATATTTACGAATGTTTAATGTTTGAAAACTTCATATTATGGTGCACTGATTTGTGAACTTATACTTCACGTTATGATTTATGTTTGATGTTTTGATATTTTGAGAACTATTTATTACATTTATGATATATAAATATATATTATATTTGTTATAACGTATCATGGCGTACATGTATCCTTGTTTTTAAAAAAAATTTGTACCGTTGTACCGGGTACGTATCGTAACCGGTACTCGTACCCGTACCGGTGCTTCCTAGGGTGTAGTGTTAAATAGGCAAAAGTCCTCACATATTAGACGTCCTAAGAAAGTATGACGTATAAATTGTGATCGATTTAGTATAAATTGTGATCGATTTAGGTTTGGAAGTTGGAATATACGTACGCTAACGGGAAAAACGATGAAAGTAGTGGATACAATGATTAGGAGAAGGATAAATATTTTATAACTGTAAGAGACTAGATTGGTGGGTGAAAAATCTAAATTTTTAGATAATTCAGGTTTTAAATTATGGTGCAGAGGAAAAAAAAACAAGCAGTGGAGTAGGTATTAAGACGAGACTAACATCTCGGAGATCAATTTGGATTCATGCCAGGGAGGTCGACCATGGAAGCTATACATCTTTTGAAGAGACTTATTGACAGCTACTGAGAAAGAAAACAAGATTTGCATATGTTGTTTATTGATCTTGAGAAGGCTTATGATAGAGTTCCAAGAGAGATTTTATGGAGTCTTATAAAAGAAAGGTGTAAATGTTTCATATATTGACATAATCAAGGATATGTATACAAATTCAGTGACAAGGGTGAGGACATATGGAGGATTAACACGGGAATTCTCTATCACTGTTGGCTTACATCAAGGTTCAGCTTTAAGCCTTATCTCTTTATCCTTATCTTAGATGAGCTCACAAGACATGTCCAACAAGCAATACCTTGGTGTTTATTGGTGTTTATTGTTTGCAGATGATATCGTTTTGGTTGATGAGACCCGCGAGGGTGTAAACGCAAAACTCGAATCTTTGGCAAGATACTTTAGAAAAGAAGGGTTTTAGGTTGAGCAGTGCAAAGACAGGGTATATGGAGCTTAAATTTAGCAGTAAAAGAAGTACGAATGACTCTGTTATTAAGTTGAGTGATCAAGATATTTCCCGTAGTGAGTGTTTTAAATATCTTGGATCGATAGTTCAAAAGGACGAAGGTATTGATAGAGATGTGACAAATAGAATCCAAGCGGGTTGGTAGAAGTGGAGAGGCGCGTCAGAGATCTTATGTGATCGTAAAGTACCACTAAAACTTTAGGGCAAGTTTTATTGTACTGCAATTAGACCGGGAATGCTCTATGATTCTGAGTGTTGGGCAGTGAATTGAGTACATGACCAAAAAATGGAAGTTGCGGAGATGAGAATGGTTAGGTGGATGTGTGGACATACGAGATTGGATAAAATTAGGAATGAATGTATCAGGGATAAGACAGGAGTAGCGCCAATTGCAGAGAAGAGACGAGAAGCTCTGTCACAACCCGCATTTTTCCCCGCATTTAAAATACTATCAGAGTAGGGGAACTACGCATTGTGATGCCACGTCACGTAGGGGACATCTACTGACGTTAAGGCAACTCATCGTCTCTCGCAACTTATAGAAATCAATTTTTTAAACTCAATATGATCCAAATATAATTTATGCACAATATGCAAAGCCGTGTCTGTCGGCTAGGTGGATCAACTAGTCCACGGTTTGAAAATATAGTTTTACGCAGCGAACAAATACTTGATTTGATCATTTGGTGACCTAAGTGCTCATGAAGACCAAGTGAGGTGCACCATGCAGTATCAGACGTCTAGATTTACTGTATATAAAAGTAGATTTATCATGCGCAGAAAGTAGTGAGATTAACATTTCAAATCATGGTGTACAATGCTCCAACTGCCTTAGCATATCAAGCCAACCCATAACTAATCGTTCCAGAGCAAGTGTCCAAAAGTAAACAAAGAGTAACAGCAGCAAAGTAGCAGAAAGTCTAACCGAACGGCACCATGGGCGTCAACACCTGACACGAACCCATGGGCCGGCAAGTTCACAGAAAACCCTACCCCAAGAGGGTCAGAAAACGTCAACTGACGCAGCTCCGCGCTAACACCTGCTACATTCCAGAACCTGAGGTATTCAAAGAAAGAACACCACAAAAACAAGTTACAAGTGATGTAGAAAACAAGAAAGTAAGCAAACCTCCGCGAGACCGGAGGGAAGCAAGAAACGGCAGGCCCCTTCCATTCGTGGACCTTCCGACCGCCGCCGACGGAGCTCCGGTGCTCGGAATCGCGAGCCGAACATAGATTCGGAAAGCTCTCATCGAGATCTACGCGATCGTGGTGAGTATTTCTACTTTCATGAAATTTCTCCGTTAGGGTTTTCGGCCCTAACTTCTGTTTCGACCTTGTCAATGTAGATTTATGTTTCTCGCCTTCGCTAGGGCCGATCTGCGTCGTGGTGCCTTCTGAAGTGCGGTTTCGGGTGGTTTGAGGCAGGTGGTGATCTTGCACTTTTCCTCTTTGCTACGCTTCTTCTCCTTTATGCTTCTAGCAGGTTTTAAAATGTTAAGTTCATTTTTCGCTTAGCTCTTTTGCTCATTACAATATCATTAACTTGTTTCTTGAAATCCTAAATTATGATCTGGTGAGACTTGTCTCTTGCCTTTGATTGAGTCAGAAAAATGATAAATCTGTTGGAGGTCGTACACGATGTTGGCGGTGCCACCGGTGCGATGCTATTTTAAAATGATAAATCTGTTTGAGGTCGTACACGATGTTGGCGGTGCCACCGGTGCAATGCTCTGAGGGCCGTGACGATGTGTGATGGTATTATCCCCGCATGGTTTCTCTTTTTTTTTCTGATGAGCTGATCAGTCTCTTTAATTTGAATAAGAATAATAAGATTAATAATCTGAAAATGAAGGTTATTTGTCTATGGTGAGTTTGATTTTGCCCGTCTCCACTCCTCTTTTGGCGGGCTCTTCTCTGATTGATTTCTGTTACTAGTTATGAGTAGTTTTGTTTAATCTGACCCTTGCAGCTACTGTTTCCCTCCGGTCTCGCGGAGGTTTGCTTACTTTCTTGTTTTCTACATCACTTGTAACTTGTTTTTGAGGTATTCTTTCTTTGAATGTCTCAGGTTCTGGACTGTAGCAAGTGTTAGTGTGGAACTGCGTCAGTTGTCGTTTTCTGACCCTCTTGGGGTAGCGTTTTTTGTGAACTTGTCGGCCCATGGGTTCGTGTCAGGTGTTGACGCCCATGGTGTCGTTTGGTTAGACTTTCTGCTACTTTGTTGTTGTTACTATTTGTTTACTTTTGGACATTTGCTCTAGAACGATTAGTTATGGGTTGGCTTGATAGCCCTCTTGCTTAGATATGCTAAGGCGGTTGGAGCATTGCATACCATGATTTGAAATGTTAATCTCACTACTTTCTGCGCATGACAAATCTATTATTATATGCAGTAAATCTAGACGTCTGATACTGCATGGTGCACCTCACTTGGTCTTCATGAGCACTTAGGTCACCAAATGATCAAATCAAATATTTTTCTGCTGCGTAAAACTATATTTTCAAACTGTGTACTAGTTGATCCACCTAGCCGAGGGACACGGCTTTGCATATTGTGCATAAATTATATTTGGATCACATTGAGTTTAAAAAAATGATTTTTATAAGTTGCGAGAGACGATGAGTTGCCTTAACGTCAGTAGATGTCCCCTACGTGACGTGGCATCACAATGCGTGGTTCCCCTACTCTGATAGTATTTTAAATGCGGGGAAAAATGAGGGTTGTGACAGTTGGTATCAGAGGGAGATTCTGTGAAAAAGGTAGTTGGGTGGTTTGGCGAGTGAACCGAACGACTGCTACCCTAAGCAGAACCTCAAGCGATCATTTCATTGTTATACACACCGATATGTCATCAGTATATCCTGACTGAAGCACAGTCACTACACTCATAGCATGATAAGAACTATACTAGGCATATTATGTAGTATGTGATGCATAATATGTGTTGTATATGGATCCATCATAGGAAGTGACATGTGACGGTTATGTAGTATGGGATGCATAATCATCATTACATGGATGCTCATTAGCACGTTTTCTTTTTTTGTTACATGTAATGTTATGTAGTATGAGATGCATAACATTGCATATGTACTCCGCTCATAACATGCATTAAGGCCTCTTTTTAGAATGCATAGCACTGCATACATTCATATTATTGCATAAGTATGCGTGTCAAGTTAAAGACATACCAGATGACATATGTACACACATGATTTGAAAAGAAATTTAAATGTTCATGCACTCATGTCATAGCACAAGAGTCAATAGGATGATGTTGCATCATCCTAGTTAAGTTCATAGCATTGTTTCATGGAATTCCAGAGCAAGGTAACAGCAATAGCAGGTAAATTTCTTTTCTGTTTCGAAATGATCCGGGAGATTTTTCGTGTCTGCTTGGCTTAAGTGCTTTAAGTCGGATTCTAATTTGATATCCATCTATCTTGTAGACATGCCTCATGGGAGAACGACGTGATCGACTCCCCAGCCTGAGGGAGAGTCTTCTGGTGGTCAGAGCGAGTCTGTGATCGAAAGTCTGTGTCAGAGCAATGAGGCTTTAACTAGGCAGTTAGACGCGATGCAGACTCAGATTCAGTCCCTGGTGTCTGCTGCCGCGGTGCAGCAGCCTGTCGCGCAAGAACCAGTGGTGAGTCCAGCTGTTCCTGCTCCTCTGGCGCCTCCAGTGGCATTGCCACCGGAGATGAACTTCATATCTCACTTCCAGCGTTTGGGACCTTCTACCTATGATGGTAGGGCAGACTTCATGGCCTTGGATGATTGGGTGATCGGCATGGAGGAGATGTTCTTCTATTCAGGCATCTCTGAAGCTTCGAAGGTGATGGTGGCGGCTTATCAATTGAATGGTCTGGCGAAAGGTTGGTGGATCAGGGAGAAGGAAAGTCTTGTCGAGGGATGCTCGTGGGCGGTGTTTAAAGCAATGTTGCTTAAGAAGTTTCTCCCTTCGGTTGAGCGCGACCGATTGATGAACAACTTCTTGCATCTGAAGCAGAGGCAGCTCACCGTCAGTGAGTATGAGATTGAGTTCAGCAAGTTGAGCAGGTTCGCCCCAGAGTTGGTAGCTTCTGAGGAAGGAAGGGTGAAGTGGTTTTTGAGTGGTCTCACTGGCGACATCCAGCAGTGGGCTAGTGCTTATGGGTCAGAGACTTATGCTGAAGCGGTGGAGGCCGCATTGAAGGCCGAGTCTATTGAAAAGATAAAGAATCGTGGACAACAGGCGAAGAGTGATAAGAGGAAGTTGGACGATCGAGAGAGTTCAAAGGCATCACACTCGGACTCAAGGAAGAGGGGTATGGGGCACTGTAGCTTCTGTGGCAAGTGGGGTCATCCGTTCGAAAAGTGTTTCAAGAGGCTCGATGCGCAGGAGCAGTCGAAGATTAGTGCGATTCAGGACGCACCCAAGGCTATCCCGGTGTGCTCTTTCTGCTCTAAGCCCGGTCATGAGGCGGCCCAGTGTTTCAGGAAAACTGGGTGTTGTTTTCTTTGCGGGCAGAGAGGCCATCGTAGGGTCGACTGCCCAAGCTCTCAGACCGTGACTTCAGCGGTTCCTCTACAGACATTGTCGTCGCCCCCGCGGATCGTGGACAAAGGGAAGGGAAAGCTTAATGTGTTGACTAGAGAGGAAGCTCAAGCCTCAGCACACGTGATATCTGGTTAGTTTCCCTTCCTAACTTGTTCCCTTTCTTCTAGTTTTAGCTTACTAGTTGTCTGGGGATGCATGCTTGCTTTGGTGAATTCAAGGTGAAGAATAAGTGGCCGCGTGTCCTATTTGATTCGGGAGCTTCTCACTCTTTTGTCGCTCAGAGTTTTGTTGACAGACACCGATGGCCTGTTGATCAGTTGGATGATGCCTTGTCTGTTAAATTTCCATCTGGAGAACAGGTTACGTCAGATCGGGGTATCCGGGAGTGCCCCATTTCTTTGGGTGGTGTCCAAGTTCTAGCAGATTTAAAGATGCTGGATTTGGCAGATTTCGATGTGATTCTTGGAATGGACTGGTTGTCCAAATTTGATGTCGTGATCAAGTGCAAGGAGAAGCGGCTAGATTTCAAGTTGGGCGACGGTCGTGCATTGAGTGTTTATGGCCTTCCTCGAAAGGGTTCTCCAATTATTTTCGCGGTACGTGCCCGCCGGGCTTTAGCATCTGGTTGTGAGGGTTTCCTGGTTTCTATCCGTACAGTGGAAGCTTCTCGTGTTGAGCCAGCCGTGGAGGGCATCGCGGTGGTGCGAGAGCTTCCTGATGTTTTTCCTGATAAGCTTTTTGGTCTCCCTCCCGAAAGAGAGGTGGAGTTTTCTATAGACTTCGAGCCAGGCACCCGGCCCATTGCTAAGGCACCGTACCGCATGGCACCTCGCGAGTTAGAAGAATTACGTGATCAGTTGGATGAGCTACTGGAGTGTGGTTTCATTAGACCGAGTACTTCTCCATGGGCCGCTCCTGTTCTCTTTGTGAAAAAGGACGGTCCATGAGGTTGTGTATCGATTACCGAGGGCTGAACAAGGTGACTATCAAGAATAGATATTCGTTGCCGCGGATTGACGATTTGTTCGACCAGCTGCGTGGGTGCATTAGGTTTTAGAAGATTGATCTCCGTTCAAGCTACCACCAGATGTGGGTTGTGACAAGCTCGTCTAAGATGGTTTGGACCGTACAAAGGAGACCATTAGAGGCACATGTTAGGCGTTGTGAGAGTCTAGTCACTAGGCATGTTAAATAAGGGAGGGGTAGACCAATAAAGACTTGGTCACAACCTTGGTGTTTATTGTTTGCGGATGATATCGTTTTGGTTGATGAGACGCGCGAGGGTATAAACGCAAAACTTGAATCTTGGCGAGATACTTTAGAAAAGAAGGGTTTTAGGTTAAGCAGGGCAAAACAGAGTATATAGAGCTTAAATTTGGCAGTACAAGAAGGAGAGATGACTTCGTTATTAAGTTGGGTGATCAAGATATTTCATGTAGTGAGTGCTTTAAATATCTTAGATCGATAGTTCAAGAAGATGGGGGTATTGATAAAGATGTGACACATAGAATCCAAGCGGGTTGGTAGAAGTGGAGAGGCGCGTCAGGGATCTTATGTGATCGTAAAGTACCACTAAAACTTAAGGGCAAGTTTTATCGTACTGCAATTAGACCCGCGATGCTCTATGGTTCTGAGGGTTGGGCAGTGAATTGTGTGCATGTGCAAAAAATGGGAGTTGCGAAGATGAGAATGCTTAGGCGGATGTGTGGACACACGAGATTGGATAAAATTAGGAATGAAAGTATCAGGGATAAGACAGGAGTAGCATCAATTGCAAAGAAGATACGAGAAGCTCGTCTAAGATGGTCTGACATGCACAAACGAGACCATTAGAGGCACATGTTAAGCGTTGTGAGAGTCTAGGCACTAGGCATGTTAAACGATGGAGGGGTAGACCAATAAAGACTTGAAATGAAACTATAAGGAAAGACATGATGTACTTAGGCATTAGTGAGATTATGACAAAAGATATGGCACAGTGGCGATAAAGGATCCATATAGCCGACCCCACTATAGTGGGATAAAGGTTTGAGTGTTGTTGTTGTAGAATTTTATAGGATCCTGCATATGCTATAATGTTAGAACTTTTATAGAGAATATTATATACATAGCAATTATATACCAACAAAGTAAAATCATCGTTAACGAATGCATTTTTAATTACAAGTTGTACATATTATTGAGTGAATCAACGAGAGAGAAGATGTGTCTCTAAGCGCTCAACGGAGTCATGTGGATAGTTTTTAACTGGGAATACCCATTTACACTCGACTCGAGTCTGACCATGAGGAAGTGACACCTGTTTCCAAGTCTCGTTGGTCGATAGGATCTTATCTCTTCATCCATAGTTGCCCACCACCCTTGATATTAGAGAGCCTCCTACATAGAAGAAGAGGTGGAGACAAAAGACAAAACACGCAAATCTGTGTAGTGGAGGAGACTAGCGCAGAGCATTCTCACGAATATGACGATGAATGTATATCTTTAATGGGAAAAGCAGATATGATCTCGGTATAACAGATGCAGGTGTACTGTTAATAGAGACATTGAGACAAGGTAAACCAGAAAGTGTTTACGATAAAATAGGAGACGAATAGAAGGGTTGATCCTCGAGAAAGGTATTATTAGTTTTCTGATCAGTTGGAGAGTAACATACATATCTCTTTTGAGTTCGAGAATACCCCCATAAAGATATGTTTGGTAACTCGTGGAGAAAGCTTATTTATAGGGGGAAAGATGATTAACAAAACACGCACACGTACACAAAGACTCTAAAAGTTAGAGAGAAGGGAGGTGTAAACGGAATGAGGATGGAAATGTTACAATTATGCATGCCAACGGGACACGCACACGCCAAGGAGACACTGTGGCGAGTCTGCACGGAGAGGAAGATGACGACGGACTCGTCTATAGAAGGAGAGACCAAAGACGCAGCGCCTGCCCGAACGTTTTATTTATTTCTTATTTCGTTATTTCCTATTTCGTTATTTCTTATTTTGTCGTACACAATTATTTCTTACCCTTTATGTTGTATTTCTTAACTTGTCACGCCCCGCACTTATAAGGGATGGAGTTGTACTCTTTTGGATCATGTTGGGATATATGAGAATTAAGGTTGCTCCCTAACCTTTTCTCTTAATCTCTGCTCTTTCTCGCTCTCCAGCGCCGACCCTCCCCCTCGCCGGATTCCTCTCTGGGATTCCTCGGGATTGTATCAATTTGGTATGACATGTCGCACCGTCCGCCCTCGTCGTCGGTGCTCCTAATCCCGCGCAAATTTTGGCACTCTCGATTTTTGATCGGGGTCTTGGTCAGTTTTTCGCGTGAGGTCGTGAGCTGACCTTCTGTTTCGGTCGATCGACGCATTCGCGCCTCTCCCCGGATCGACATAGCGACGCACCCCGCGACGCAGGAAGACCACGAACGACGCAGTCCGCACCGCCTCCCGCCTGATCGGGGGTTTCTGTCGCGATCGACGTAGGACGTCGTTGCAATGTGCTTCTCCACCGAATCGCATCGTCCCGCGTCCGTAGCTTCGGCTCTGTCGTTCCTCGCAACTTTTGCCCTGCCGACTCCAGCGCGTCCGCCGCTTGCGCAGTTCCGCGATCTGCCACTAGTCGTAATCCCGTCCGGACTCACCGGATCCAATTCTGCATCAACAATTTGGTGATGTTTCCAGCACCGCCCTCCCGTCGTCGTTCCGCACTCCAGCCAGCTGCACCGCAACGCTGCACCAGAGCACCACGTCTCCAACACCACCGCATTGCGGCAACCCTCCAGTCGTTGCAAACCTTCTGTTGTTATCATGGCGCCGACCACCCGTTCCACCGCCGAGGCGCCATCGGAGGATGCCAACGAGGTTCTCCTACTTTGTGTCAGCACCCAAGACTCCTTGCAGGCCTCCTTGCTCGCCATCCACACAAAACTTGATGCGTTACAACCTTCCGCTGCCTCTTCCGTCAGCGGATCCGCGTGCACGGCCACTGGCACGTCAATCCTGGGGGCGACACCACTCCCACATATTGGGGACGTCGCACCCCCTTTGTCCGCTCGGCTCTTGCCTTGGACCTTCCCACCTTCGTCGGAGTAGACTGGATTGGGTGGATAGCCAAGGCAAAACAGTATTTTGATCTCCACCACACACCCGAGCAGGACAAGGTCTCTACCGCCATAGTGGGACTCGACGGCTCCGCCCTCCACTAGGCTCGATGGCTCTGCCAGACCAACCCGGTCATCTCTTGGTCGGAAATCAAGCAGGAGATGATTTGCCGCTACGACAGTCGTTATTCCGGCTCCGCCATCGAAAGACTGTGGGGTACGGCAAACCGGTACACTGGATGACTACATCGATGAGTTCGTGGCCCTCGTCACTCATGTTCTGAGCCTACCACCAGATCATTATCTCGGCTTCTTCATGCAGGCCCTTCGGCCCAACATCCATTTCTGGCTCCGTACTCACCACCCCCGGACAGTTTCTGAGGCCCTCAACATGGCCCGCCTCTTGGAGGCGGATCTGTCTTTTCGGCCACCGCCGTCATCAGGCGGGCCTCCGCCGGGGGGCCGACCGTGGCAGACCGTCACTTTAGAGACACCAGCGCCTCGGCCTCCCCCAGCCGCTCTGTCAGGCCGATCGGGCCCTCAGCAATTTTCCAACCGCGAGTTGGACGACCTCCGTCGCAAGGGGTTATGTTTTCGCTGCCGGCAGCCCTATTCTCCTACCCACGTCTGCGCGGTCAAGGAGTTATGCACCATCATCGGCGACGTCGACCCTGAGGTTACCCTGGCTGATTTTGAGACCTTGGAGCTCGTCCAGAGGATACCCCTCTCGACCCCACCGCGGCTATATTCCACTGTTTGGAGCTATCTGGCAGCTCAACGGGCAGGTTCTCCAGCCAGCAGACCATGCAGCATCTTGGCACACTACAGGATCGCCTGATCATCATCATGGTGGATAATGGCGTCAGCCATAACCTCGTCCATAAGCACCCAGTACAGCAGCTTCGTCTTCCCTGGGCTCCCTCCCCAGATGTTGCGGTCCGTATGGGCGATGGGCGCCACCGACCGACACAGTGTCATTGTACTGCAGTCTCGCTCTCTTTGGGAATTATTATGTGACCAAGGACTTCTACACATTCGGCTTAGGCGGCCTCGACGCCATTCTGGGAGTGACTTGGTTCCGCACGCTCAGCGAGGTATGCATCAATTGAGAGACTATGTTCATGCAATTCCTACACGAGGGACAACTATGTCACCTTGACGGCGACTCTACCCTCATACGCTATCCAATTTCCTTATGCACGATCCAGCGGCCCTTGTACGTCAGCTCCGCGGTGTTGTGGGCCCTCTCGGGCCCGTCCGTGGTGCTTTCTCCTTCCCTGAAGGGCCACCAAGAGCGTTCTACTGCACTCGCCGACGTCACCCAACCTCCGGCAGGATTGCCGCCAGCCCAGTTTTCTCTGGTCCGGAAGAAAGACGGCAGTTTAAGCCGAACTACCCAGTAAAGCTACTTGGTTGTTGCTACCACCTTCAGGGGGGGCCCTGGCCCGCAGAAGGTCCTGATTGTCGGGTCTTACCCATCTGGAGACGGAAGCCACGAGGATGTCCTGGGATCACTACTGCTGACACCACTCTGATCACTGCCTTGAGGACAAAGCATGTTTTCCAGACGGTTGGATTGTTACGATTGCGCATGCCAATGGGACACGCACACGCCGAGGAAACACCGTGGCGAGTCCGCACGCGGAGGAAGACGACGACGGGCTTGTCTGCAGGAGGAGAGACCGAAGACGCAGCGCCTGCCTGAACGTTTTATTTATTTCCTATTTTGTTATTTCCAATTCTGTCGCCCGCAATTATTTCTTTCCCTTTATGTTGTATTTTTTAACTTGTCACACCTCGCACTTATAAGAGGTGGAGTTATACTCTTTTGGATCATGTTGGGATGTATGAGAATTAGGGTTGCTCCCTAACCTTTCCTTTTGCTCTCTCCTCTTTCTCGCTCTCCATCGTCGGTCCTCCCCCTCGCCGGATTCCTCTCCGGGATTCCCCGGGATTGTATCGAAGAATAAGGACGCAAAGTTAAAAACCGTTGACAACATATAATTAATTAAATAGCAGCAGTAATGATTGAAAAGTTCTAATAGATCTTTGAAAACTTCATTTGAAACATGAGAGATCTGGATACCACAAGCAGGTAACGGTTCTTCCTCTATATAAAATCATTTTGTTGTGGTGCATCCGTGCATAGGAACAAAACGTTTGATGGACTATGTCTAATGCATTGTATTTGCAAGCATTATCAATTTGAATAATTATGATATTTGTTCAATAACAAATATGGGATTCTGCAATAAATGAGTAAAA
This sequence comes from Platanthera guangdongensis, assembly GCA_039583875.1. NCBI lineage: Eukaryota > Viridiplantae > Streptophyta > Magnoliopsida > Asparagales > Orchidaceae > Platanthera > Platanthera guangdongensis. The sequence goes on along the minus strand of CM077152.1, from coordinate 1,131,023 downwards.
TATGTAAACTATCTCAGAATGATCACGAAGTAAACATACAAAAGCAATGTAAAAGACAGAAATATTTTCATTAAAATTCGGGGTGATAGAACTGAGGTTTGAGTAACCAACCAGGGGGCATTCCGAAGTTTCTGTATCAATATATCAATTATAAATTAGGATGTGCTCGGAGTGCCTACTGCAGGAGAAGATTGATGACTAGAAGTCTGTTGGTGATGGGGACGGTTACAGTCTCTAATAGCATGTTGTCCCAATGTGATTTGCATGGCACCATAGGTACATAGGCGGGAGTTTTATCCCTTAGGATGATTACAATCATCTCACCCTCCACCTCCTCGATAGCCCACACAACCTCCCCCACGCCCATTAATTAAGGGGCGTGCTCTAATAGAATATTGGAGAAGGGAGGGAGATAGAATCATGGAGTCATCAGTAGAAGGGGTGACCTTCAGAACCATCAAGCAAGTATCGTACAAGGAGGAAACAGTTGCTCGGACATTGTAGAGATGCGGTGAAATTCAAGCCATAATCACGGCTACACCAACTACCATCTTTTGAGCCCTTTGGGCTGTCAACTCAAAAATGGGAGGCCAGTGTTGAATCCATGCCTCAATGCAGGTTTTGTACTGCGCCACAAAGTCGCTGTCAGGAGCTCGCTCGATGGTCTGAAGGTCGTAAAATAAGCCAAGAAAATGATAAAGATTGTATTTGCCAGAGTGAAGGGACTTCAGTTTATCCTGCATAGCCTTTTTGATTTCATACTGCATCATATGATATGTCTTGTTCTCCATAGAGTTCAATATCGAAGAATGGGCACGACCATCATCCCGAAGTCATTGCTTTATAAGTTCAGTAGAAGAGTCTTAGGTAAGATGATGAAAAAGACCTTTAGTTTGTAGTACTCGGTGCACCGAGTAGTCCAACACAATAGAGTTCTTCCTTGTGAAGGAGATTGTAGTAATTTTAAGGTCATCTTTGAATTCATACATGGGAGCGAAAGACGCGGGATTGGTGTTCAAAATAGCTGCATAATTTGTCCCCATTTTTCAAATCAAATAAAACAGGAGATAAGAGTTCTCGATGGGAACATACTTGATGTAATCCGATCAAAGAGATTTAATTTTAGTTAACAAAGATTGGAACATACTTGATGTAACCTTTTCTCTTAATCTCTGCTCTTTCTCGCTCTCCAGCGCCGACCCTCCCCCTCGCCGGATTCCTGTCTGGGATTCCTCGGGATTGTATCAATTTGGTCTGAGATGCCGCACCGCCCGCCCTCGTCGTCGGTGCTCCTAATCCCGCGCAAATTTTGGCACTCTCGGTTTTTGATCGGGGTCTCGGTAAGTTTTCCGCGTGAGGTCGTGAGCTGACGTTCTGTTTCGGTCGATCGACGCATTCGCGCCTCTCCCCGGATCGACATAGCGACGCACCCCGTCACGCAGAAAGACCACGATCGACGCAGTCCGCACCGCCTCCCGCCCGATCGGGGGTTTCTGTCGCGATCGACGTAGGACGTCGTTGCACTGTGCTTCTCCACCGAATCGCATCGTCCCGCGTCCGTAGCTTCGGCTCTGTCGTTCCTCGCAACTTTTGCCCTACCGACTCCAGCGTGTCCGTCGCTTGCGCAGTTCCGCGATCTGCCACTAGTCGTAATCCCGTCCGGACTCACCGGATCCAATTCTGCATCAACAATCTGCTGATGTTTCCAGCACCGCCCTCCCGTCGTCGTTCCGCACTCCAGCCAGCTGCACCGCAACACTGCACCAGAGCACCACGTCTCCAACGCCACCGCACTGCGGCAACCCTCCAGTCGTTGCAAACCTTCTGTTGTTATCATGGCGCCGACCACCCGTTCCACCGCCGAGGCGCCATCGGAGGATGCCAACGAGGTTCTCCTACTTTGTGTCAGCACCCAAGACTCCTTGCAGGCCTCCTTGCTCGCCATCCACACAAAACTTGATGCGTTACAACCTTCCGCTGCCTCTTCCGTCAGCGGATCCGCGTGCCCGGCCACTGGCACGTCAATCCTGTGGGCGACACCACTCCCACATATTGGGGACGTCGCACCCCCTTTGTCTGCTCGGCTCTTGTCTTGGACCTTCCCACCTTCGTCCGAGTAGACCGGATTGGGTGGATAGCCAAGGCAAAACAGTATTTTGATCTCCACCACACACCCGAGCAGGACAAGGTCTCTACCGTCATAGTGGGACTCGACGGCTCCGCCCTCCACTAGGTTCGATGGCTCCGCCAGAGCAACTCGGTCATCTCTTGGTCGGAAATCAAGCAGGAGATGATTTGTCGCTACAACAGTCGTTATTCCGGCTCCGCCATCGAAAAACTGTGTGGGGTACGGCAAACCGGTACACTGGATGACTACATCGATGAGTTCGTGGCCCTCGTCACTCATGTTCTGAGCCTACCACCAGATCATTATCTCGGCTTCTTCATGCAGGCCCTTCGGCCCAACATCCATTTTTGGCTCCGTACTCACCACCCCCGGACAGTTTTTGAGGCCCTCGACATGGCCCGCCTCTTGGAGGCGGATCTGTCTTTTCGGCCACCGCCGTCATCAGGCGGGCCTCCACCGGGGGGCCGACCGTGGCAGACCGTCACTTTAGAGACACCAGCGCCTCGGCCTCCCCCAGCCGCTCTGCCAGGCCGATTGGGCCCTCAGCAATTTTCCAACCGCGAGTTGGAAGACCTCCGTCGCAAGGGGTTGTGTTTTCGCTGCCGGCAGCCCTATTCTCCTACCCACGTCTGCGCGGTCAAGGAGTTATGCACCATCATCGGCGACGTCGACCCTGAGGTTACCATGGTTGATTTTGAGACCTTGGAGCTCGTCCAGAGGACACCCCTCTCGACCCCACCGCGGATCTATTCCACTGTTTGGAGCTATCTGGCAGCTCAACAGGCAGGTTCTCCAGCCAGAAGACAATGCAACTTCTTGGCACACTACAGGATCGTCTGATCATCATCATGGTGGATAATGGCGTCAGCCATAACCTCGTCTCTAAGCACTGAGTACAGCAGCTTCGTCTTCCCAGGGCTCCCTCCCCAGATGTTGCGGTCCGTATGGGCGATGGGCGCCACTGACCGACACAGTGTCATTGTACTGCAGTCTCGCTCTCTTTGGGAATTATTATGTGACCAAGGACTTCTACACTTTCGGCTTAGGCGGCCTCGACGCCATTCTGGGAGTGACTTGGTTCCGCACGCTAAGCGAGGTATGCATCAATTGAGAGACTATGTTCATGCAATTCCTACACGAGGGACAACTATGTCACCTTGACGGCGACTCTACCCTCATACGCTCTCCAATTTCCCTCTGCACGATCCAGCGGCCCTTGTACGTCAGCTCTGCGGTGTTGTGGGCCCTCTCGGGCCCGTCCGTGGTGCTTTCTCCTTCCCTGAAGGGCCACCAAGAGCGTTCTACTGCACTCGCCGACGTCACCCAACCTCCGGCAGGATTGCCGCCAGCCCAGTTTTCTCTGGTCCGGAAGAAAGACGGCAGTTTGAGCCGAACTACCCAGTCAAGCTACTTGGTTGTTGCTACCACCTTCAGGGGGGCCCTGGCCCGCAGAAGGTCCTGATTGTCGGGTCTTACCCATCTGGAGACTGAAGCCACGAGGATGTCCTGGGATCACTACTGCTGACACCGCTCTGATCACTGCCTTGAGGACAAAGCATGTTTTCCAGACGGTTGGATTGTTACGATTGCGCATGCCAATGGGACACGCACACGCCGAGGAGACACCGTGGCGAGGCCGCACGCGGAGGAAGACGACGACGGGCTTGTCTGCAGGAGGAGAGACCGAAGACGCAGCGCCTGCCTGAACGTTTTATTTATTTCCTATTTCGTTATTTCCAATTCTGTCGCCCGAAATTATTTCTTTCCCTTTATGTTGTGTTTCTTAACTTGTCACACCTCGCACTTATAAGAGGTGGAGTTATACTCTTTTGGATCATGTTGGGATGTATGAGAATTAGGGTTGCTCCCTAACCTTTCCTTTTGCTCTCTCCTCTTTTTCGCTCTCCACCGTCGGTCCTCCCCCTCGCAGGATTCCTCTCCGGGATTCCCCGGGATTGTATCGGAGAATAAGGACGCAAAATTAAAAATCGTTGACAACATATAATTAATTAAATAGCAGCAGGAACCGGAACCGCAACATAGTGATTGAAAAGTTCTAATAGATCTTTATAATATTTATACTTACTATCAGAAAACTTCATTTGAAACATGAGAGATCTGGATACCACAAGCAAGTAACGGTTCTTCCTCTATATAAAATCATTTTGTTGTGGTGCATCCGTGCATAGGAACAAAACGTCTGATGGAGTATCTCTAATGCATTGTATTTGCAAGCATTATCAATCTGAATAATTATGATATTTGTTCAATAACAAATATGGGATTATGCAATAAATGAGTAAAATATGTAAACTATCTCAGAATGATCACGAAGTAAACATACAAAAGTAATGTAAAAGACAGAAATATTTTCATTAAAAGTCGGGGTGATAGAACTGAGGTTTGAGTAACCAACCAGGGGGCATTCCGGAGTTTTTGTATCAATATATCAATTATAAATTAGGATGTGCTCGGAGTGCCTACTGCAGGAGAAGATTGATGACTAGAAGTCTGTTGGTGATGGGGACGGTTACAGTCTCTAATAGCATGTTGTCCCAATGTGATTTGCATGGCACCATAGGTACATAGGCGGGAGTTTTATCCCTTAGGATGATTATAATCATCTCACCCTCCACCTCCTCGATAGCCCACACAACCTCCCCCATGCCCATTAATTAAGGGGCGTGCTCTAATAGAATATTGGAGAAGGGAGGGAGATAGAATCATGGAGTCATCAGTAGAAGGGGTGATCTTCAGAACCATCAAGCAAGTATCGTACAAGGAGGAAACAGTTGCTCGGACATTGTAGAGATGCGGCGAAATTCAAGCCATAATCACGGCTACACCAACTACCATCTTTTGAGCCCTTTGGGTTGTCAAATCAAAAATGGGAGGCTAGTGTTGAATTCATGCCTCAATGCAGGTTTTGTACTGCGCCACAAAGTCGCTATCAGGAGCTCGCTCGATGGTCTGAAGGTCGTAAAATAAGCCAAGAAAATGATAAAGATTGTCTTTGCCAAAGTGAAGGGACTTCAGTTTATCCTGCATAGCCTTTTTGATTTCATACTGCATCATATGATATGTCTTGTTATCCATAGAGTTCAATATCGAAGAATGGGCACGACCATCATCCCGAATTCATTGCTCTATAAGCTCAGTAGAAGAGTCTTAGGTAAGATGATGAAGAAGACCTTTAGTTTGTAGTACTCGGCTCACTGAGTAGTCCAACACAATAGAGTTCTTCCTTGTGAAGGAGATTGTAGTAATTTTAAGGTCATCTTTGACTTCATACATGGGAGCGAAAGACACGGGATTGATGTTCAAAATAGCTGCATAATTTGTCCCCATTTTTCAAATCAAATAAAACAGGAGATAAGAGTTCTTGATGGGAACATACTTGAGGTAATCCGATCAAAGAGATTTAATTTTAGTTAACAAATATGGGGTCTACTTAAAGTAAGACCCTCTCGAAAAACAATTTTCGATATTTGACCAAGGGACAGTATGACTCATGCAAGATTCTAGCAATTGACCATAATTAGTGCTATGAAATAATCCACAAGCGAATGTAAAAAAGGGTGACAATGAATTTTTCAAATTAACGACAAAAGAGATACTAACGAGAATTGGGCAAGTTCTAAATTAGGCGATCTTTAAAACATAAGCATTAACTTAAACCTAACAAAATAGGAACAAAGAGAGGGAAAGGTATATCATAGGCTTAGGCACGACATGGATTCCGCTCCTTCATTCCACTACAGGGGAAATTTCACGATAGTTGGAGCACCTATGTCACTGAAGGGGGCATCAGGAACAGTAGGGCATCAAATTTGATAGGAGGATGTTCGAACCTAGCCAGAGTCGGTCGGAACTGAAAGATAGAGGCTCTGGAGGTCAATTCAGTATTGAGGAAGATGAGTGTTGGCGCAAATAGACGGGATCGACGATCCAGTAGAAGAGGAAGGGAAACGGAGGTGTTGGAGGGGCCCATAGGGTGGTCGTCACGTCCAGGGGAGCGTTGGCCGGCGGCAGAGCTTTGGCGAGGAAGAAGCAAAGGAACAATCGTTGCCAATAGCGTCGGGCTAGGCCTTCCCGACAGACCGACACAGAGAAAGAAATGCTCTATTTTGGAATGTTGTCCCCGCTTTGGAGGTGGGATCAGCTCTAATAAGATACTATTCCTGTATTCCATTATGTATTTTTTTGTAAGAATTTCTTTAGATATTTTTTATGATAAAAGGTAAGAAGAAACCGAATTTTTTAAATAAGGATCAAATATGGGAGTTTCCAAAAATCTTCTTTCCATCTTAGATGAATTCCGAAAATAGAATTTGATTTTAATTTCAATGTTGTCTAAATTAAAATACACTTAATTTTAATAGATTGTTTTGAGTGCTTGCCTTAATTATCATTATATCTAATTTGACAAATCATTTTTATTCATGGACTTATTAGATGGTCACCCCAATAGGCCGTCACAACGAGCGCAGGGGATGTGCGTGAAATTCTTCCAAGAGAGATCTGAAGATAAAGCAGGGTGGGGGGGACTCTGTGCTATGGTAGATACTAGGACAAAGGAAGAAATCTACGTTGCAGCACATGACCTGTAAGCAACCTCTTTTCCCTGAAATATGCAGAAACAAATCTTTTTCAAAAGATGACAAACCCAAAGGATAAAATCCGCCATGGAGTTATCATTTGCCAAAAATTCTCGAAAATGTTAGGTATAATTTCATGTATATAATTTAATTGATCAAGAAATTTTAGAGCATTAAAGTAATGGGTGTCACAAAGTGAGAAGGCAGTGGTAGCAAATAAGTAAGGCATGGGGAAATCAACTTCGACGGGTGGAAGTATTAGATCATGTTGCATCATACGCTTTTTTTGTTAGGCACCTACATGTGTTTAGTGCCGAAAGATTTAATTTTGACCCAAAATTTATCATTTAAAATTTTCCATAAAATTGCTTAAAGTGTGTGTCTTTATAAGTAGTGAATATATGTGTGTACTTTTTATCATTCTAACACAATAACATCTAAATAGATTAATAATATGATAATTGCACTCAACGGGTTTGCTTATAATCGGGTGATAATGCGGGGGGAATGTTGTCGTCAAATATAAAATCAATATAGTGTGGTATCTGGGATGAGTAATCATCAGATATAATGTGGGTAAACTCAGAAACATTAGGTGATGCATCAACAACCAATAAAAGTGGTATTGAATCTGGACCATTTGGTATATTGGAGTAGCACATTTCCTCTTGGAGTGGAGGTCTAGGTAGTAGTGTGGCGGTGAATGAAGAAAACGTAGTGGGTTCAACGGGGAGTAGGTTAGATGATGGTGAGACCCTCTCGAGTGCTCTTAGAACAAGATAGTTCTTCTTGAAGGAATGAGAATTCATCGTGCCATGATGCCATCGTGTATGACGTGACAGTCGTATTGCCAACACTGTCCTAATAGGATGTGTCAGACATCAATGGCAGTGACATGACATGATACTCTAACATGATACGTATTCCCAATAGAAAACTCTACTAGACGGTAGTGGGTAATGGGCATATTGACTCTAGATAAGGTGTAGGGTTTCTTTATCGAGTGTGTCTCAAGTTGTAATGTGTTTACCATATATTGAGAAATGAAGTTCTTCATACTACCGTTGTCGATGATAATGGAACAAAATTGTCCCTGAAAGCGTGCAGTAGTACGAAATAATCGTGCCTCATATGGTCATCCTCAGTAGACTCGCTAGGGGTGATCAAGCTATAATGTAAGATACAAACTAAGTGATCAGTGTGTTCTCCTTCTACTTTTAATACATCCTTAGACTCTCGCTCTGGCTTAGGATTGGAGAAACGAATGCAAACTTTATACTCAAGCTCACGTCCATCAATGGAATCAATAATAGCGACAATGTGGCGTCGCAGACACTCGGATGATTTATGCCCCGGCACCATGCCCTTGACACATCGGAATACTTCAGTGTTGGGCTTAAACCCAATGATCTCTTTACCCCGGGGGGTCCCAGTAATGATGGGGGGCGAGAGGAATCTAAGATCCTAGCAATGGAGGCAGGGGTAAGGCTCGGTGGAGGTCTATCAATATACCTAAGTCCAGATGTTTGCTTCTGTAAGGACTCTACTCTACGGGCACTATTAGAGATTTCTCCAAGTCACGATAATCGTGCAAATCTAGTTGGTCTCTAATAGAATAATGTAACTCATTTAAGTGCGAGATACAGTCATGGCAACGTCCTCGCGGAGGTCGAACTGAGACAGAAGGATGAGGAATTCACAGGTATATTCATCCATCAATGACTTGTCTTGTTGTAGATAATGGAACCTACGATATAAGGTTGGTGAGAATCAGAGGGACATATCGCTTCCTATGTTGTGCGTTGAACTCAACCCATATAGTGATAGTGGACATCCTTAAGTTAAATCTCATACATTCTAATTTTTCCCACCAAACCAATGCGGGTCCCTTCAACCTAAGCATTGCATATTCAACATGATTCTTCAGAGGCATCTGCTTCCAATTCATGCTCCATACAGTCGCACCAGTCTAAATATCCTTCGGGTTCTAAATGTACTTCGAAATCTCCTACATCTAACTTAACTCCAATATCTCAACGGAGTTGTTTACGGAATTTAGGTTTGGAGTGTGCATGCTCTAGACGTCTAGGGCAAGGGTATATTTCGATTACCGGGGGGTTGTTCCCTCCAGGTGCATAGTGGCTTCTATGTTAATGACTGTCGTGCGTAACCCATTCATGAAGTGACCTACATTACTCATACAGTCATACAGTCATACTAGCAGTGAGTTTTTCGATCATTTTTACTAGATTTTTCATTTGCAAATTCAAATCTCCAACGCTAGTCTCTAATTGTCCAACTCGATTTTTTATTTTTTAAAATTAATTAAAATACTAAAATTTTTTAGTTTTTTTAATTAAAGAAAGAGATAATCCGTAACTTAAAAAATTAATAAAAAGAGAACCTTTTCTTTTAAAAAAGAATTAAATTTGCTTTATTTTCAAAAAAAAAAAGAGAACCTTTTCTTTTTAAAAAAAAGAATTAAATTTTCTTTATTTTTTCCTTTTTAAATGAGAAAAATACAACCTCTTTTAAAATTCACAAGGGACAGATAAATCATTTTTCTTAATAAAGAGATTAATTAAAATAAAAATAATAATTTAAACATCTTTTTTAATACAAAATATTTCTTTTTCTAAAATCGAAATCTTAATATTTTTAAGAAAAATTAAAATAAAAAAAAATTGGATCATTTGATTCACGATGGGAGTAAATCAAATCAGTACTCTGATACCAAACGAATGTAACTCGATCAAAGATATTTAATTTCAGTTAACAAATATTGGATCTTGTAGAAATTCGCGACAAATGAAAGAAATAAAATAATTTTATTTATTTCTCTAAAAATACTTTCATGCATCATACATGTATTTGTACACTTATATATGAGGAGAAAGGGAAGAAGAAACATATCCTAAGATGTGGGACTAAATAAGCTAACAAGATGGGCCTAACTTTGGGTTTTTACATATATTCTTTAATACTCCCCCGCAAGCTGAAGCATACAAATCGTAAGCTGGCTTTGACAAAAACTGAAAATATAATGATTGAGGTAAGGCTTTGGTCAGAATATCAGCAACTTGCCACGTAGCAGAAACATGTTCTAATTCCAACTTCTTCAATTGAGCCTTCTCCCGAATAAAGTGACAGTCAACTTCAAAGTGTTTGGTTCGCTCATGGAATACAGGATTCTTGGCAATATGTATCGCAACTTGACAGTCACAAAATAGCATTGCTGGTGAGGAAAGTTTGACTCTCAAATCACCAAGGAAACTTTCTAGCCAGGTAAACTCAGATACAACAACAGCCATTGCATGATATATTCGGCTTCGGAAGAGCGAGCTACAACAGACTGCTTCTTGTTATGTCAGGTAATAAGATTTCTCAAAAGTACAAAAACCAGATATGGAACGTCTATCATCAAGAGACTCAGCATAGTCAGCATCAGAGTAGGCAATTAGAGATAGAGAAAGGTGGTTTGCATACAAACACTTGTTCAGGAGCAGTTTTCAAGTATCTGAGAATGCGTTCGACGGCCTGAAGATGTGAGGTCCGTAGAACATGCATAAATCGACTAACAACTCCAACAGCAAAAGAGATATCAGGTCTTATAACAGTAATTTATATCAGCTTTCCTACAAGACAACGATAATACTCAGGGTTCGAAAGTAGTAGATTGTAGTCTAAGTTTTAAGCACAGAGCTTGTAGTTGATATCCATAGAAGTATCGACAGACTTGCATCATGAATATCAGTGTCCAAAAGCAGGACAAGACAGTACTTCCGTTGAGAAAGGATAAGGTCATCAAGGCGTCTCGCTACCACAAGTTCAAGGAAGTACCGAAGATTTTTCGAATCTTTAGTTTGAAAAACCGAGTTCAAATATTGTTTGATGATTTGTATTCCTTTAGAGTCATCACCGGTAATCAGAATATCATCGACATAAACTAAGAGAATCGCTGTGTCTGTCGGTTGATGGCGAATAAAAAGAGAGAAGTCAACCGAGCTCTGGGTGAATCCGATATCACGGACAACTTTACTGAACTTATCAAACTAAACAAGAGAATACTGTTTGAGATCATAAATAGATTTCTTGAGATGAAATACAAGAGACTCCCCCGTGGTCTCAAACTCGGAAGGTTGATTCATGTAGACAGTTTCTTGTAAATTGTCATTGAGAAAGACATTTTTGATATTCAGCTGATGCAATGACTAATGACAATGAACGGTAAGGGAGATCAAAGCACAAACAGTATTCAGTTTGACGACCGGAGAGAAAGTCTCATCATAATTCAGACCTTATTGTTGAGTAAATCCAGGAGCAACAAGGCGAGACTTCAGATGTTGAATTGTCACATCTGGACCATGTTTGTAGGCAAATACTCACTTACAACCCACACAACTGTTTGCGAGTATGTAACCCTATCTTGTGTACTCACGGGCATTGTCGGTTCGGAGAGGTTTAATGGTAACTACAAGTTCATTATCTTCTATTGTCATCAACAACTTCTTGACTTCTTGCTTCTTCTTGCTTTATTTTATGCGTTATATGACTTATATCGTTAATATTTATATTAATTTAATAGATTTAAGAGTTAAATAAATATCAAATTATTAATATACTAATATATATATATAAGTTAAAAGTGATTATATTTATATATAATTATACATATAAATAATTAAATATCAAAACCTGATATATGAAATGTATCTGATATATCCTCTGATATATTAAAACCGTCATTAAAAATCTAAACCGACGTGTCCTCGATATCCTACGTTTGCAAACATGCATGCAGGATACAAAATAATGTGTGTTACATAAACATGAGCTAAAGTAAATATATGTGATACATGTGCCAATAAAATAAAGAAATAATATGATGCACGACGCATCAATACTGCAACCCAGCAGACAAGTTCAATAGAGAGCTTTCATTGGATTGAGTGAGAGTCCATGCAGAACCTATTGGATGCAGGTGTGATGAGCCTGCAAACTTTACGATCTCAAGCGAGAGATTATGGGAGAAAGAGAGCACGACAAGACCGAGCTAGCGAAAAATGGGTTTTGCGAGCTCTAGTTAGGTGTAGGGAATGGCAATCTGAGCAAGAATTAGCTCAGCGAGCTTTGGTAGAGTGTGGGGATTGGCCAATTAGATGATCGAGAATGAGTTCTGCTAGCACTGGGCGAGTGTCGGGAGCGAGAGAACATGCTTGCGAAGAGATTTTGTGAGAACCAAGGTTCTCAATAGAGACGCATCAATTATTTTGGAGATCGATCACTACGAAGTCAACAAGCTCTATGAGCTCGACGATGGTGCAGCAAGCACCGGCGAGTGTTAAGAACCTTTGATGAGCAGCGAGCTTGGAGAAAAAACAGCAAGATCTGCGAGATTCTACGAGCCTCAAAGAGCTCAAGTGAGATCAAACGCAGGCTCTGGGAGGTCAAGCGAGAACTGGCATAAGGAAGGTTCTATGAGTCCTTGCAAGAACCAAGAGAGACCAGAGGGGGATTTTGCGAGATCGGGTGTGTTGAAGCGCGAATCGGGCAAGCAATGTAATGAGAAATCAGGAACCGTACTCCTGCTCTGATATCATGTGAGAAAACTGATGCAGGACAGGTGTCGCACCTGTCTGCCACCCTGCAGGTGTGACGTCTGTGCCGCATCAAAAACTCTAAAAAAATTGTAACAATCTTATTACTTGATGAAAGGTAAATGCAGGTACATGTACGCTTATTTATAGATATGAGCGAAAAAAGCTCTATTCACAATTTGGGACTAATATTTATAATGGACCATTGTTAGATGGCATTTGCATTGGGCTTTTATATACCTCCATCAACATTCTAGAGTAGTCAAAGAATTTTGTAGTTTTGAATATCCAACTACATGATATCGAAGTGGGGAGACGGATAGAGAAGGCTTCTTGTAATTGGAGTCGTTGGACTGTAGCTTGGCATTGCATAACAAATTATTTGTTTGGGGGAGACGGAGTTAAGAGGTGGTCATGGTCGTTAACCCTATGATTGGAAATTTGGAATTTGTAGGTTGCGGTCGTCAAGTTGAGTATGATTTCGAGCTAAGTGGGCAAAGATGGTAGAGAAATGTTTATACCTGATGTTTAGGTCATTTGGTAGAGCGGTGACTACGTTGGCAATGAGGACAGGAATGAAAGGGTACAGTTGAACGAAGTTTTCTCAGAGGTATGCAGGCGTATCTTCATGCTTTTGGAACTTATTTTCATCTAACATTATTGATAAGAGACGGGTGAAAAGTCCGACCAATGAAACAATCTATTCTCAAGTAAGCGAGATGCTCCATATATTGGCAAAAATCAGATAAGGCTAAATAAATTTCAAAGCCTGTGCATCATAGGGCTAAGAAAGAAACATGCCGGTCAGAAGAGTACATGGCAGTTAAGTACCTGGTAGGCAAGTAGAGCACTAGGCATTGAGTATCGCGATGTATCTGTTGGAACCCATGGTTTATCTTTAGTTTGACAATATCAAATCTCAAGTTCTATTTAATCATACTTGCGTTGGGTAGTGTGCGGGTTTACAGGTATAAAGAACGACAGTTTCAAGGTCTGTGACCTACCGCAGGGCACTAGCACTACCGCTGGCGCTAGCACTACCGATGGCGCTAGCACTACCACTGGCGCTAGTGTTGAAGAATTAATGTTGAGCGCGCAAAGAGTCTTCTTTGTGACCTACCGCCGGGCGTTAGCCCTACCGCCGGGCGTTAGCCCTACCGCCGGGCGTTAGCCCAACCGCCGGGCGTTAGCCCTACCGCCGGGCGTTAGCCCTACCGCCGGGCGTTAGCCCTACCGCCGGGCGTTAGCCCTACCGCCGGGCGTTAGCCCTACCGCCGGGCGTTAGCCCTACCGCCGGGCGTTAGCCCTACCGCCGGGCGTTAGCCCTACCGCCGGGCGTTAGCCCTACCGCCGGGCGTTAGCCCTACCGCCGGGCGTTAGCCCTACCGCCGGCGTTAGCCCTACCGCCGGGCGCTAGCCCTACCGCCGAGCGCTAGCCATTTGACTGCATCGCTAACTCTATCGCCGACGCCAGCCAATTCGACTGCATCGCTACCGCCAGACGCTAACCCTACCGCCAGACGTTATCCCGTCGAATCGACTACATCGAGGAGCAACCACTATCATCGGGCGCTAGCCTTACCGCGCCGCGATATCCAAAAGTGGCGTGAATATTATTTAGGATATTTTTCCTAATTTAATTGACAACTGACCACACCACGTGAAAAGACCTACCGTCGGTCGCTAGCTCTACCGCCGGTGATAGTTTTTTTAAAGACAAGTAGAAAGCGCGCGTTTCTTTTTCTGAGGAGACAAGAAGGAGAAGTATTTCACGTCCAAAGTTCGGTTACCGCCTTTGTTGGCGCGAACCACCGTTTCTAAGCATGGAAAAGCAAAATTTTTCTCCCCCGTTCGTGATCGAAGAACTCCGAAGAGTGATGTCTCCAACGACCATCAACAGTTGATCGAGTGCAAGAAGAACGACATTTAGAAGCCTCGATTGCGCACCATTCTATGGATGATTTCTTATTTGAGGGAGCAACAATTTCAAACTCTTTTATTTTCTTTAACCTTTTATTTTGTGTGGATAAATCGTCCGGTGTGGACGTCGAGTTCCTGGGAGGAGTTCGTGAGAAATTGGTCTGGGAGACGTCGGATTTCTGGGAGAAATCTATGAGAAATCATCCTATGAGGACGTCTAGATCTGGAAGATCTAGTGGGCTCTAAGACCCTTCCTGGAAGAAAGGTGAAGAGTCAGCTCGTCAATCTTCGTGGGAAGAAGAAAGAGAGTCAACCGGTCCTAAGAGGTCAGTATAGAAATCAAAAGAAAATTGTTAGTTTCATCGCCTCCGATCTCCGGCATCACGGAGATCAAGTTGTATTGTTATAAACTCTTGTGTTTAATTTTGAATAAAATTATATTTCTTGTATTTCATCTCAAAGTCGTGGTTGCATGTTGTCAGGGCATTGAGGGTTGTGAAATTTATTTTTTATTCTGCTATTAATTAAAAATCTTATTCACCCCCCCCCCCCCTAAAGTTGGTCACCAAATCCAATAAGTGGTATCAGAGCTAGATTACTTTGAAAAAGGATTAAAATCCTGAAGTATGATGGTCAACGTGAATCATGCTTTTTTGGTGGGTCAAGGTGTGAGTAGACCTCCACTGTTTATAGAGAGTGACTGCAGCCACCGGAGAACTCGTATGAAGATATTCTTAATGACACAAAGCATGGACGTATGGGTCATGGTTGAAACAAAATACACTACACTAACTATTACTGTAGGTGATCAAGTTTTGGAGAAACCGCATAACAAATGGGTTGAATCTGATAAACTGAAATATACTAACAATGCAAAAGTTATGAACTCTCTTTTTTGTGTTAGACAAAATTGAATTTAATATAATTTGCAATTGTAAAACTGTTTATGATATATGGTGAGTACTTGAGCTAAGGCATGAAGGTACTTTGCAAGTAAAAGAGTCAAAGTCGTTTCGACTTAAATCGGAATACGAACAGTTTCGAATGGAGATTAATGAGGGGGACAGCATGTACACTCGATTCACGAAAATTATGAATGCATCTAGATCACTTGGAAAGAGGTTCTCAAATGGAGACTTGGTGCGAAAAATCTTGTGATCTCTTCCTCCACGATTCAATCCAAAAGTGATCGTCATTGTTGAGTCACACAATATCAACACCTTAAAAATTAAAAGCCTCATTGGGAATCTGAAGACCCGCAAGCTAGAGCTGAAGATACAAAGTGAGAAATATTCAAGGGAGCCAAAGAAGAAAACTCTAAAACTAAAAGCAGCAAAAGAAAATGAGGTAGCGGAAGAGTCTGATGATGAAGATGAAGAGGGCCTTTATGTTTGGGAATTTAGAAGATTCATGAAGAATCCCAAGAGGCAAGAGAAGTTCAAAAGATTTCTGAAAAAATGTGCAGAAGAAAAGAGAAGATGGACCAAACCGTCGAAGGAGTCGGAGAGTAATGAAGAAAAGTCTATTCCTGAGTGTTTTCACTGTCACAAATCTGGGCACATGAAGAAAGAGTGTCCAAAGCTCCAAAAGAAAGAAAAAGAGAGGCAAGACAGAGACAAAGGAAAGAGGAAAGAGTTTAAAGCGTCAACGTGGGACGATATTGTTTCTGATAAGTCGAGCACTTCCGGCTCAAGAAGTGGGGACGAGGCGAATCTGTGTCTCATAGGGAAACATCACAACAAATTCGACAGTGAATCCAGTGTTCATAGCAACACTGAGGTAATCTCTCCCTCCTATGATGAATTGTATGAGACTTGTGAATTGTTACGTGATAAGCTTGATAATTTATTATCTGAGAAAAAACTTTTAAAATCTGAAAACATAAAAATGAAGGAAAACTTAAAGTAATTAAATATGGAACTGCTCAAATGTGGCAAAGAGAAGTTTGAATGCCATGAATGCTCTCACTCGGTAACAACGATCAATGAGTTGAAAGAAAACCTTTCCAAGACTTCCTCAAAAGTGGA
The DNA here is from genome assembly GCA_039583875.1 of Platanthera guangdongensis. Lineage (NCBI taxonomy): Eukaryota > Viridiplantae > Streptophyta > Magnoliopsida > Asparagales > Orchidaceae > Platanthera > Platanthera guangdongensis. The sequence continues at coordinate 1,114,753 of CM077152.1, read as the reverse complement.
AAGTCTTACTAATGAGAAGGACTTGGAGAAAAGACTTCAAATTTCTCTTGCACAAGTAGAAGACAGTAAAAAGCAGTTCGCAAATCGGTGTGGGATGCTTGTCTCGGAGAACACCACCTTGAAAGCAAGGATCCATGATCTAAACTGTGTTATTCAAAAACTTAAGATAGGCCAGAAATCTCTAAATATGCTGCTGGGAGCATGGTGTCAGGGATCTGAAAAGTTTGGGCTGGAATACGTGTGTCCAAAGCTACCGCCAAGCGCTAGTACTAGTGTCGGCGGTAACCGATCTCCTGCAAAGAATCAAAACTTGAATAACAAACACAAATATAAAACTGATAGATTTGAAAGCTCGTATCCATCTTCCAGCATGAGCTCTACAAGCACGAAAAGGGCGGCATCCACTGCTTATATCTTGTATGCCAAATGTAAAAAGTTCGATCACACATCCGACTATGCTTGAAGAAAGGTTCAAAGAAAGCAACGCAAATCTAGGTACCGAAAGCTTATACCTACATTATGGGTAGAACAACTTGGGTAACCAGATAATTACCCTAGTCCTCATGTTAGATGTGTTGGCAGGCTAAGGGCAGGGAGAACATGTGATACTTGGACTCCGGGTTTTCCAAGCGCATGATTGGTGATAAACTCAAGTTCCTTAACCTGGAGGAGAAGAAAGGAGACATGGTGAATTTTTGGAGACAACTGCACAGGACGAATTCATTGTGTCGGCATCATAGGTAACACAATATTTCCTATTTCAAATATTCTATTTGTAAAAGATTTAAAGCGCAATTTGATTTTTATTAGTCAGTTATGTGATAAGGGCTTGAATGTGATATTTGAAACCTCTACGAATACATACAAGCACTTTAATAATATGATTTAAACTTGATTATAAATGAAATAGCATCGCACTTTGTCATCACCCTAATATCATTTTCTTGTTTTATGTTTGGATTGATATCTATGCTAGACACCTCAATTTCAATGACATGTTATGCTATAGCAGGAAATGAACATTTGAAATCTCATTTGTATAGACGTCAAGATTAATCTAAAGTTCATTATTCATAAATGTCATAATGGGAACTAAATGTATAAGTATGACTACGATCATTCACCTTTTGTGTGTGTCTCACAATAGCGAGTGCATAGGGTTGTGTGCACTAGAGACGCTAACCTGTAAACCATGTCTTGTCCTTAACTGGGAGAGTTCCAATAGATTCTTGAGAGGCACTGTGGGAAAAGAATGTTAGGTTGAGTGGATTCTTTTGTATGCATATGGGATTAATACTCCAACCTACGATATGCATGCAGCTCCTCATGCCAATCTGTTACTTAGTACGGGGCTAGAGTGTAGACATATTGCTTGGTAATCTTTGTCTTGGACATGCTCATATTTTATCAACTGCATGATTATTACTTCTCTCATCATAATTATTTATTTCATGCATATCTCATTTATGCGAACATGTAAATCATGTGTGTCAATACCTTATCTTATTGAACTCTTATGATAATTGACATATACAAGAGACTTTTTTATTCAACCACTTTGACACATTAGGCTAAATGAATTAATAAACAGCTTTTTGTATTTCCTCATGTTTTTCGCTGCATTAGATACGACTTACATCAAATAATCATTTTTCATAAAGTGGAGAGCAAAAAACAGCAAAAACTAGGTTAAAATCTAAATAAATCAACTCTTTGTTTGTTATCGCGCGGCGATAGATTTATCGCCGGCGATAGGGATCCTTGCATGAAGTGCATTGATTTTTTGTGATGTTTTTACATTCTTTTTTTGTGCAATTCAGCTTTATGTTCCTTTTTGTGGGTTATTTTTTATCTCTTTATTTTTTAAAAAATATATAAAAATCATTTAACAAATATAAAAATAAAAAATATATATACAATAAAATGATATCATAATTATTAGAACATACATGATTAGAACGTAAAGCATAAAGATTATGTGCAATGTTTGATTTAGAATTGTTAAACCCTGTTTAACATTGTGTATTTGTATTATGATGTGTCTAATCTATTGGTACTTAGCTACTGAGTGCGACTACACGTAATAGTATATGCTTAATATGTTTCTAGGTATGTGAGGATTTAGGTAGAGTAATGACTTCTTCACTGATCACGCATCCCTAGAAATTGCACTCGTATAGAAATTTCAAAGCTTGCATATTATAACCTGTGATATTGTGACTAACATAGTATGAATGATTTGAAAAATCAATGTCGCGTTATTCATTTTCCATATATAGAGTTTAGAACATTGGGCCAAAATTATAGTAGTAATATCTTTAAATAAGTTAAAGTGTATCTATATATGTGAGTAGATTTTGATTGATTCGCTGACCTTGAACTAAACAATATATAGAGAGAGAGAGAGATATCAAGTGCGGGCAAGCTTGCGTGCGGGCGTACGGGCAGGGCATTTTGGGGGTCGATATGTTTTCAAATCGAAAAGTGATCAACATGAAAGTTGTAGATCTCGGCGAGACGAACAACTTTCATGTTGATTACTTTTTGATTTGGAGTCGTCTTGCCCCTCGATTTGGGCCCCAAAATCTGGGGCGGCGTGAGTGCTACAGTAGCGATCTCGCCGCCCCAGATTTCGGGGCCCAAATCGAGGGCTAAGACGGCTCCAAATCAAAAAGTGATCAACATGAAAGTTGTTCGTCTCGCCGAGATATACAGCTTTTTGAGGTCATTTTTACCCTTGCCCGTATGTCCGTACGCTCGCATATGATATCTCCCTATATATATATATATATATATATATATATATATATATATATATATATATATATATATATATATATATATAATTGATAGTGAAAAAATGAAATGAAAAAAATGTGTGTGCATTAGTTCTATGCTATCAAAGTATTATGTCAAGGTTACCCCTCAAGCACTACTCATTTCTCCTGATAAGCCTCCATGAGCATTGTGAGGATGAGCATCTTGGTCTATGAAATCATTTCAGTCTTGTGCAAAGATAGTTAAATGAGTTAGGACCCTTTGTTCTAGTTTTGGTATATAGTAGATAGAAATGTGACATGATTTTTCACTTCATCACTTCTGTGTTAGCATATTGATTTATTGAGATAAAACATATATTAATGATAATTTCTACTGATGTTTTTTCTTTGATGTTACATGCACACCTGTCATTATCATTCTTGTCATGTTATCATCGAGGCGACGCCTAGGCGTCCATGCGTCCAATTGTAAACAAGGCATTTGGTGTCTCTTTAAAAAAAATAGGAATAGAAACCGAATATAAACCGCTGTCTATACTCGAATATAAATCGTTGTCTATTATACTCTGAACCCTAGAATAGACAACGGTTTATATATAAATCATTGTCTATTCGACCATAAACACTAGAATAGACAACGGTTATTTTAAAATCCGTTGTTTATCATATATATTTTAAACCATGAGTCATAAATTTTAGTTTTTAGCACTACTTTTTGGTTCTTACAGTCGCAGCTCTATACGAAAAACTCTAAGGCTCCGTTCATTTCGATGGAATTGGGGATATGGAATTGACATTCAATTGTCAATTCCAATTGTGCATGTTCGGCCGTCATAAAATTCCATTGGAATTGGAATTCATTTCAATTCCCATGAGAATTGATAATAGAAGAAACACGACTCATTCAATTCTTACCTCGCGAGGTCTTCATTCGTGATTCCCACCCCCACCAGCGCGTCCCTGAATCTCTCAAAAAAACATCAACGCAAATTATGTTGTTCGCCCAGGACCGAATTTTTTGCCGAAAAGCAAATTTTTTGATGGGGCGCACATTTTTCTGCCCGGATCGCATTTTTCGCTCGGAAGCGCATTTTTCACCCGAGCCCGCATTTTTCGTACGGGCGCGCATTTTTCCGCCACAGCGACCAATTTTCGCCATGACGCCCATTTTTTGTCGGGCGCTCATTTTTTCCCCGGATACGCATTTTTCGCTCGGGCGCATTTTTCGCCTAAGCGCGATTTTTTTCACTGGGGTGCGAATTTTACGCCCGGGAGCGAATTTTCGCCCATGCACGCATTTTTCACTCGGGCGGGCATTTTTCGCCCGGGCGCTCATTTTTCGCCCGGGCTCGCATTTTTCGACCGGGGTGCATTTTTCAGCCGGGGCGCATTTTTTGGTTGGGGCGTATTTTTCGGTTAGGGCATATTTTCGCCTGGGAGCGTATTTTTCGTCAGAACGCGTATTTTTTACATGGACGCGCATTTTTCACCCGAGAGCGAATTTTTTGCCCGAACGTGAATTTTTTCGACCGAGCACGCATTTTTCATCCAGTGCGTGTATCTTTCGCCCGGGCGCGAATTTTTCTCTCAGCCGCGAATTTTTCACCCAGATGCGATTGTATTCGCTTGGATGCCCATTTTTCGCCCCGGGGCACATTTTTCGTCGGGCACACATTTTTTGTCCGGGCGCAATTTTTTGCCCTGACGCAAATTTTTTGGTCGGGCGCGCATTTTTCAACCCGGCACCCATTTTTCCTCCCGAGCACCCATTTTTCGTCCGGGCGCCCATTTTTCGTCCGGGCGCGCATTTTCGCCTGGGCGTGCATTTTCGCCCGGGCTCGCAATTTCGCCGGGGCGCACAATTTTTTTCTCAGGCACGAATTTTTCACCCGAGCGCTAATTTTTCGCCTGACCACATTTTCTGGTCGGGCGATATTTTTTTTGCCCGGGCACAAATTTTTCGCTGGATCCCGAATTTTTCGCCTGTGCGCACATTTTTCACTCGAGTGCGCATTTTTCGACCGGCGGGCGCGAATTTTTCGCAGTGGCGCGCATTTTAGCCGAACGGTAGAATAGGACGGCAGGACTAAAAAATGTGCACATTGGCGAAAAAATGCGCATCCGAGTGAAAAAATGCGCGGTCGGGCGAAAACTGTGCGTCCTTGCGAAAAATGCGCGCTTGGGCGAAAATTGCGCTCCCAGGCAAAAAAACTATGCGCCCGGGCAAAAAAAATGTGCTCTCGGGCGAAAAATGCACGCTTGGACGGAAAATTCTATTATGGAGTGGAACAGTGAAATTACTAATTCCAATTCACATGATAGAATTCTTGCATTTAGCCGAACGGCAGAATTGAAATTGACTTTAATTTCAATTTCTATGAGAATTGGAATTGAAGTCAATTCAAATTCCTACATCTCAATTCCTGCGAAACGAACGGAGCCTAAAGGCGATTTTGTGAAAGTTTATGCTCTCTTTTGCTTCGATTAAACGATTTTTTTTGACATATCTCATATTCTCATTTAGGTATATTATTTCTTTATTTTCTAAGTTTTGAGCTCTTTGATAATGTATTTATTATTAGTAGTAGTATAAACATTGTATAGCAGGCAGCCACTGAATCTTCTAATCTCATGTTTTGACTATACTAAATGTATATAAACAAAACAATGTGCATCTTTGTATTTGATAGCATAAAAAACACACTTACTCTATATATTTGTCTAATTGTTTCATTTTAACCCTTATTGTACATGTCTAAACCACCTGACTCTATAGTTTTATATTAGCATTTAGCAATAACATATATATTTATGTGTGATTGTGTGGTAGTACCTCAATATCATTGCGGTTTTTTATGAATTTTGTTTAGGGATTTTGGATGGTTTAGGGTTTTTTAGGATTTTCTTATTATAGGAAAATGGTTGATAAAGGATCTTTATCAAAGCCCACAAGAGTTTTCACTAAAATGAATGAATTGAATAAATTTAGGTTATAGGGGAAGAAGCTTATTATTTTTATGAGTGATGATGGTAACATTATTCTCGGACCTAAAACAAATAAATTGATGAGTTTTATGGGTTCTCTTGTGAGATGTTATGTGTCAATTACATATACTGCATGCAAGGAAGTTGATAAACAATTAAAAGATAAAATATGTGCAGAATTAAATATACGTAACTTTATTATTAGTGATTACATAATTGTGTTGTTTTAGTTAATTTTTAATTAATATTATCTATTATTTTCAGATTTATTTTGATAATATTGATGGTCTTCGCAACGCATTAATGAAAAACATGCATGAAAGTTGGGGGTCTTGGAAATCCATACTTTTTATCATTTATGTAAAGGATGTTGATTTGAAGCATCGATACAATGTTCCTGTCAAGTATAACTTTATTACTCCTAAAGACTTGAGAGTTTTTATCGATCATCGCACCACTACGGAATATATGGTTATGTGTTCTTATCGTTGCAATATGGAGACCGGGCGGTCTGACGGCTTCACTGGCGGCTTGGAGACCGGGCGTTCTGGCGGCTTATCTGGCAGCTTGGAGACCGGAGGGTCTGGCAGCTTGTTTGGCGACTTGGAGACCGGGCGGTCTGGCGGTCTGGCGGCTTCATTGGCGGCTTGGAGACCGGGCGGTCTGGCGACTTGGAGACCGGGCGGTCTGGCTACTTGGAGACCGGCGGTCTGGCGGGTTCACTGGCGGCTTGTCTTCTCTTATCGGTATGGTCGGGCGGTTAAACCTTCTTGTCAAACAGCGCGGTCTGGGTTTGTCTAAGCCGCTAGTCCCATGAATGTATTTAGTCCCACATTGTTTAATTGTATTTTCTCCGTTCTCCTCATTCTATAAAAGGGAGGTCATACTTTTGTAATAGATACATTTTTTTGAAAATAAAAACTTTATGTTTTGTCCAAATTTTGGTTTCTCTTTTTCTGTTCGCACATGGTATCAGAGAGAGGTTCTTATTGCTCTGTGCAAAGGAGTGCGGGCGTGTACCCAACATTCGCTTACTGCCGTTATTTTATATGCTCGTCTTACCCCTTCTCGCAGGAATTTTGCATTGGCTATCTCTGGCACTACCACTCCACGCACATAGCAGGACGTCCTTGTTGTTCCTCATTGGAAGATCGTTATGGATGAGGAAATTGTCACCCTCACCGAGCGGGGTGCATGGACTCTTGTTCTTCCTCCTTTTGGCACCGATGTTGTTAGCTGTCGCTGGGTCTTTGTTGTGAAGTTCCGTCCGGATGCTAGTGTGGATCGTTACAAGGCCCGACTGGTTGCTAAATACTTCACTCACACCTACGACATTGATTACTTTGATACCTTCTCTCACGTTGTTCGTTTCAGCACTATTCAGATTCTCCTATCCGTGCCCGTTAACAAATATTGGCTCATTTCTCAATTGGATGTCAAGAATGTCTTCCTCTATCGTGATCTACAAGAGGATGTCTACATTGATCAACCTCCTAGGTATGTTGCTCAGGGGAGACACGCGTATGCCGGTTGAAGAAGGCTATCTATGGCCTAAAGTAAAGCCCTCGAGCGTGGTTTGATAAGTTCAACAGCATTGTGGCAGTTGTTGGTTTCACAAGTAGCTCTATCGATCACTCATTATTTATTCGCAAAACCGCCCTGTGTCTGGTAGTTCTTGTCGTATATGTGGACGATATTCTTCTCACAGGTGATGACCAGGTTGGGGTAGTGCTGACAAAGAAATATCTCCGTCAACACCTTGTCACGAAGAATATGGGCTCCCCAAAATACTTCCTGGGGATAGAAATCTCTCGAAAGCTCAATTCTGTGATTTTCTCCCAACGTAAGTATGCTCTTGATCTTCTGCAAGAGACAGGGTTGACTGGGGCTAAACCTACCAGAAACTCCATGGCTACCGGAGAAAATAAAACATGTACAGACGACTCGCCTCTTCTGTTAGATGTTACAAGGTACAGGCGTCTGGTGGGCAAACTCATTTATCTCACTGTAACAAGACCCGACATCTCTTATGATGTAGGCAAGGTTAGCTAGTTCATGCAAGCTCCTACAGAATGTCATCTACAGTCTGCCCTGAAGATATTGGAATATGTTAAAACGGCGTCTGGTAAGGGATTACTGTTTAAGAGAAATGGTCACTTAAAGGTTGAAGCCTACTCAGATTCTAGCTATGCTGACGACAAAGGTGATCGCAAGTCCACATCGAGTTTTTGCACATTCGGGGGAGGGAACCTAGTGAGCTGGAAGGGCACGAAATAATCTGTTATCTCCAGATCCAGTGCAGAAGCTGAATATCGCAATATGGCGTCAACCACTTGTGAGTTATAGTGGTTACGGGCTCTCATGCTGGACTTAAGAGAAGTCTACAATCATCATTTACCTATGTTCTGCGATAACAATGTCATTATATACATCTCCAAAAATCCAGTATTTTATGAGAGAACAAAGCACATCGAAGTTGACTGTCATTTCATCAGAGAAGAGACTTGAAGAAACAGATTTGTACTTTATTCGTTAATTCTGACAACGAGTTGTCAGATATCTTCATCAGGTCTGTGTTAGCTTCTTTTTTTCACATTTGCGACAAGCTGGGCATGATTGATATATATGCTCCAGCTTGAGGGGCAGTGTTGCAATATGAAGACCGGCCGGTCTGGTGGCTTCACTGGCAGCTTGGAGACCGGGCGGTCTGGTGGCTTGTCTATCGGCTTAGAGACTGGGCGGTCTGGCGGCTTGTCTGGCGACTTGGAGACCGGGCAATCTGGAGGCTTCACTGACAGCTTGGAGATCGGGCGGTCTGGCGACTTGTGTGCCGGCTTAGAGACCGGGCGGTCTGACGGCTTTTCTGACGACTTGGAGACCGGGCGGTCTGGTGGCTTCACTGGCGGCATGTCTTCTCTTATTGGTATGGTCGGGCTGTTAAACCTTCTTGCCAAACTGTGCAGCCTATGCGGTCTGGGTTTGTCCAAGTCGCTAATCTCATAAATGTATTTAGTCTCACATTGCTTAATTGTATTCTCTTTTTTCTCCTCCATTCTATCAAAGGGAGGTCATACATTTGTAATAGATACATTTTTTGGGAAATAAAAATTGTGTTTTGTCCAAATTTCGGTTTCTCTTTTTTTGTTCGCACATTTATTAACTTCAATTTTTTATATCATTTATTAACTTTATAACTTATAAGCAATTTAAGTATTAACAAATATTTATTTGTGGAGGAGAAAAGTAAGGTTAATACAGAGGGAGCAAAAGTACGAAAGATTTTTCATACTATTTTCAGAATGGGTTATTTTTATTAGAAAAAAAAATAGTATTAGTTTTCTACTTCTCTCACGTATTTTTTATTTTAAATTTTCTCAATAATTTAAATGATAATTTATTTTCATTTTATTGTCAAGGTTGAACAAGCTGCAACTGCACCAATTTCAAATGCGGGGTTATGGAAAGCCGATCATAAAAGAAATACTGGTGAATAAATTAATAAAAATGGAGCTGAGTTGACATCTAAAATTGTAAGTGTAAATGTATCATTTCATTGTTTAAAATTATTAATAGTAATATTGTTTGTGAAGTATAATTTTTTATTTGCAATTCTGTATTAATATTTATTACTTTAGCTTATGAGTTGTCGAGCCAAGAGTCTCAGAGTGCTGAAATAGTGTCACAGGGAAGAGATAATATTTTTGCATTTGTTTTAGACAAAAAACATCCTGGTAGAATTAGAGTTGAAGGCAAGTTTTTCATCATTAAAAGTTTTTCAAGAATGATAGGCGGAGCGAGAGGAGATCAGTAGCTCGTACTGAAGATGTGGAAGCTATGTCCAGGAAAGAATGAATCAACAACAAGAATTATAGAGTCAATAACAACAAGAGCATCAAGTTATATAAGTCAACGACAATAAGAGCATCGAGCCTATATATGCCAACAACAAGAAGAGCATCAAGCATATATAAGCTAACAATAACAAGAGCATCAAGTCTATGTAAGCCAACAACAACAAGCGCATCAAGCAGAGATGAGTAGTATGAAGAATCAAATAGAAGAACTTATACGCATGATTAGTGTTGGAACTGGAATAGTTATGTCCACAAGGATTGCACTTCCACGTGAAATTTCTCAAGACATATCTCAGGTATTATTAATTATTATGTTTAATTATTTATACATTTATGAAATATGATGCTCTTTTTTTGTTGAGCAGGTAATAAATAATTTTTTTGTTATTTTTGGTTTGTCAGCCTGGGACATCACATGAACGTTTACCTTCTCCGGTATTATAATTAATATTTTTGATTTTTATGTAATCATTGAATTCAATATTGATGTTCAAAATACTAATTTATTTATTTTCACGGAATACAAATGAATACATTGTTATGTTACTCAGTTTCATAACTATGATGGAGAAAGAAAATAAAATAATATTACTAGTATTAGATCGAACAGTATTTGGAACTGTTGAATCAACAAGTACATACTTTGAAATTTCAGAGTTTTACGATTTTTTAAATATGAAAAAAGTTTGAGTTAACATCATATTAGCATGTATTAGGTGAGTACTGAGTATCAAATATTAAAAAATTAAGATTTTTTATTAATATAAATATATACTAATTTTGAATTTACATGTTTTTTGCAGAAACATATATTCACAATTAAAAAAATTTACATACAATAGAACTGTATATTTTCATAATCACATAGTCATTTTTGCTTATGATGAAAAGTATGCCAAGAAACATTCAAAATCACGAGCTGAAGATCTAAAAATCAGGCTTAGTCAACTTCAATCGAATTTTTTATTATTTTTGCCCTATCATAGATTGTAAGTATGAAGTATCAATGATTATTGTTATTTTTTATTATAATTAAGTTATTAATTATTTCAAATATTTCACAGAGAACATTGAATGTTTGTTATTATTGATTATAATAATAATACAGTTTATTGGTTTGATCTCCTAAATCTTGATATTCATGATGATATTAAAAATGTCATTGCAAAGTAAGTTTTTTAATTAGTTATTTTACTATTTGGAATTCAAATTTTACTATAATTTAAAAATTTTTATATTTTATAAAGTGCATTTAAAAGTTTGGCGAAGGTTCGGCATACCAGTTTTCACAAACCAAAAATTTTAAAGTGGAAGATGCTAAGTTATAGCTTATATGAGTATATGTATTGTAATTTTTTAATATTAAAAATTTTATAATTAAAATACTTACCAATTTTTTATTTTTTTAGTGTCCAAAACAACCAGATAATATTCAATGTGGGTATGTCAATCATGTGCTACATGATTAACATAGTTGATGTTTTTAGAAATATGTCAATGTCATCATTGAAAACTTAAGTGCATGTAGATTGGTAAATGATAATAATTACTTTGAATTGATTTTAACAAATATTTTTTTATTACAGATTTATGAAGGGAGTGACGCAATTTTCGCAGTAGAAAATTAATAATATTCAAAATAAAATTTGTGATTATATAATCATTAATTGTGCTACATGATTCATGAATGACAAATATATTTTTTTTATTGCAGATTTATTTATGTAACACATTAAATAACTTATTTCATACTTGTGTAGAAGTAGAACAAATGAACATGATTTTTAAATGGTCTTGTAAATGAACATTGTATGTAATTCTTTATATTTTAAATGATTTTTAAATTGTTCAATGTGTAGAATAATTGCAGACTACAGTTCATTTGATAGTTCTACATTTTTATATCTCATGTGATGATTTATTTAGCTTAAGAATAGCTGGTTATTTCATTGGCCCAGCCTAACTCTGCATTTTATAGGTTTTGTTTGTGAAAGTTGAAAGACCAAAATAATAACAGTCTTGCTCTATCTATTGATAGTAATGATCTTGATCCAAAAATAGATCCTACAAGAAAAGTAAAGTCAAAAGATCCTGGATGTAAGTATGGACATTGGTTCGACCTAAAAGATAAAAATACAGTTAAATATAATTTGTGCGATAGATTAATTAAAAGTGGTATCAAAAGATTGAAACAACACTTGTGTAGCGGGTATGGAGATGTATCAAAGTGTTTTATGAGTACTTCTGAAATACAAGCTGAGATGTATTCAGCTTTAAATGATTAAAAAAAGACAATGTGCATTTGACTGTTGATGATGATAATGAGAGTAAACCATAAGGAGAGCCAACATTATCACATAATTTATCCTCGATATTATCTACAGTTAAATCTTTATTTGTCCCAAGTTCTGGGACATGTGTCAAAAGGAGAAAAGTAATCCACTTGCCACAAAAAGGGGCCTTACGGATGCTCATATAAGACGTGCTCCTGAAGATGTAGTTGATAATAAACGTGCTAAAGGTGCTACACAAACTACTATTGAGAAATGTTTTATATCTTCTAAAGAGAAAAATAGAGTTGATAGTTATGTTGTTGATTGGTTATATAAATGTGGAATTTCATTCAATGTTGCAAAGACACGAATTTTTGAAGTAATGCTTGAAACAGTTGGACAGTATGAGTCTGGTTTAAAGGCCCGAGTTATCATGATTTAAGAGTCTCTTTGTTGAATACAAAAGATAAAGTTAAGAAAATGAAGACAAATTATCAAACATACTGGAGGAGATATTGTTGTACTTTTATGTCAGATGGTTTGACAGACATGAGAGGGAGATATTTAATCAATTTTCTTGTCAACTGTTTAGAAGGAACCTATTTTATGAGTTTCATATATGCATCCGGTCATATTCAAGATGTTACAATATTATCAGAGTTGTTTGATAGTAACATTAGAGAGATAGAAGCAGAGTGTATTGTTCAGATAAATTTTTTGGTTTCACTAATTTTCATATTTCAAGTTTAATAGTCTACAACTTCCGATATATACAACGTTATGTTATATGCCGCTGGTAAACTGACAATGTTTCCAATTACAAGATAGCTGACAAATTTTTAATGGAGAAAATACTCATATTATTTTGGACTCTTTGTGCAGGTCATTGTATTGATCTCATGCCAGAGGATATAGGCAAGCTACAACAAAATAAAATGATGATAAGAAAGGCGAGAATAATTATAAATTTCATCTACAGACACATTTGTTTACTTGATGCAGTAAGGGCTATAATATGTGGTGATCTAGTGAGCTTTTTGGTGACAAAATTATAATATCATTTCTTACTCTACAAGGTGTGCTTAAGCATGAGAATAAGCTGAAATTATTCTTTGTCGCTTTCATGCAATGCCGCTAATTTGGCAAAAACTAGAGTTAAAAAACAAGTTGTTGAAACAATACTTTCAACTATTTTTTGGAATGGAGTAAGAAATTGTCTAAATGGAGTAAAGTCATTAATTGTCATTTTGCGATTAATAGATGGAGATGAAAGAGCAGCTATGTCTGAAGTATATGTGGCAATGGAAGAAGCTAAAAAAAAGATCAAAGAACATTTTGATAATAAAGAAAGATTATTTAAAAAAATTTATTGAGATTGCTGAAAATATGTGGACAAATCAAATTGAGCAAAAATTATATAGGGCGGCTTTGTTTCTAAATCCAAACAAATATTTTGAATACGAGGAAAAACATAATGATGATGTTTGGAAATTTCAAAATGTTTTCAATGATGTTATTGCAAGACTAGTGCTTGATCAAAAATTACAAGACAAGATTGCAGAGCAAGTTACTAACTACAAAGCATCTCGAAATAATTTTGGAAAGCATATGGTTATTAGCCAACGAACCAGCTTAAATTCAATGAATTATTGATTACGTTTTTATTTTTTCTTAAATTTTTTATATGTTAAAGAATTTATATGTCTTAAATAAATAATGGATTGGTGGGGTGCACATAAAAGACTGAATATTGACCTTACAAAGGTAGCATTGTGCATACTTGGCTTATATTGTTCTTCTTCTAGTTGTGAGTGCAACTTGAGTACTTTTGAGTTTGTAAGTATGCAAATATTCAATATAAAATTTAATATATTTATATCTACTATTAAGTTTGCAATTATCTTGATTCAGATTCACACAAAGAAAAGAAATAGATTTGTGTATCAAAGATTTAATGATCTTGCATACATCCAATATAATCATCGTCTACAAGCACGATTGCAAGAAAGACGAGAAAATGGAAGAAATTGCAATCTTTTAGTGATTAATGAGCTAGATTAGAATAATGAGTGGATGATGAACAAACCATAGGATGCTCTAGTTTTTGATGATGATAATCTCACATGAAAGCTGCAGAGAGCTATTGAAACTAGAGCTCGAAATTTACGAAGTACAGTTGTAGCTAATCTTCAATTAATAGCTGAAGAGGATGAAGATTTAGATCATTTTAGATTTGTCAAAAATGACGAAGATATTGATGATAATTATGGGTAAATGACGAGTACCTCAAACCAATCAAACATATACAATGACAACTTACTAGATGATTTTATTGATCTTTTATGATTATTTATAGTTTATGTTAAAAATATTATTCATGTTAATATGTTATTGTGTATGATGGAGATATTTTGAATTTAATCATAATACTGCTTACTGTTTTTTATTACTGCTTACTCTTTCATGGTATGAATGTATTGAGAATTGAGATATCATGAATACATGATATCGGAACCTCTGTGTTGCTACTTCATGGTATGAATGTGTTCAAATATGAAGATATCATGAATTCATGATATCAGAAGATTCGTAACTTGTGTACTTACTGCTTCTTTGCTGAATTCATGATATCTGAATTTGTGCTTACTGCTAACTGTTATGAAGTAACAATCTGTGTGGTTGTGTATTGATAAACAATCTATCAAATTAAAAAAAAATGGAACTTTAGACAACGGTTATTACAATAACAGTTGTCTATATCCTGTCTGGCAGACTTATAGACAGCGGTTATGATAATAACTATGGTTATAGTCTATCGCGACTATAGACAGCGGTCGCGGTCTATAGCCTGCCTTGCAGACTATAGACAGTGTAATAACTAATGTCTATAGCATGTCTTGCAGCGTATAGACAACGGTTATTAAAAAAACTGATATTTATAGTCTGTATTAGATTTTTTTATATTAAGTTGTCGTCTTGTGACTTGCTCGCCTTATTGTCGCCTAGGCGTCCGCCTTGTCGCCTTTGCGTCCAGGCGTCCCGACGCTCGCCTTAGTTTGTCCTTGACGTCGTGACAAGAATGGTCATTATTCTATTTAACTCTTTCATGCATAAGAATTGGACTTAAACTGCACTGATTATCTATCGCACAAGTGTACTAATACACGATTACTATTCATGACGCTTACAATGTTACACTGTATTAACTATATAAATCACCTGGCATTGTACGTCAAATCTTGTGTATTTAGATTCACATGCTTTGTCCAAAAAATAAATTATGCTTTGTCATCATTTAAATCAAATGTTTTTCTTATGTTGGCTAGGTCTTTCTAAATCTTATTTTGTCTCTCATATTTGTGTGTTTATTGTGCCAAAACTTCATCTCTGATTAATCTTCAGCCACTGTCGTTAATTCTCCGCCCTTTTGATAATTTCAAAAGAAAGATTTGTTTGTTTATGAGTAAGTCTTATGCTAGTCACCTAATAGAAGATCATGTGAAGGGGGGAGCACACATATAGGGGGAGTATTCATGTAGGAGGGCACGTGTAGGGGATAGTACTTCTGTCACGCTGGGTAATCTTGTTTAGTAAACATTGTTATATATCATGTTTGTTGTTGTATTACAATATACCATGATTCTAATAATTTATATCACATGAGCGAGATTTGATATTATCAAAGGGGAGAGTTTGTTGGAACTCATGATCCGCATCTATTTAGTTTAACAATATTAAATCTCAAATTGTATTTGATCATACTTGTATTGGGTATAGTATGCAGGTTTACAGGTATAAAGAACGCCAGTTTCAAGGTCCATGACCTACCGTCGGGCGCTAGCACTATAGCTGGTGTTAATGTTGAAGAATTAATGTTGAGCGCGCAAAGAGTCTTCTTTGTGACCTACCGCCGGGAGTTAGCCCTACGACCGAGCGCTAGCCATTCGACTGCACCGCTACCGCCAAGCGTTAGCTTTACCGTCAGTGCTAGCCAATTCGACTGCATCGCTACTGCCAGACGCTAGCCCTACCGTCGGGCACTATCCGGTCGAATCGACTGCATCGAGGAGCAACCACTATCGTCGGGCGCTAGCCTTACCGCGTCGCGATATCCAAAAGTGGCGTGAATATTATTTTGAATATTTTTCCTAATTTTATGGACAGTTGGCGACACCACGTGAAAAGACCTACCGTCTGGCGCTAGCACACCGCCGACGGTAGCGTTTTTAAAGACGAGTATAAAAGCGCACGTTTTTTTTCTGAGGAGACAAGAAGGAGAAGTATTTCACGTCTAGGGTTCGGCTACCGCCTCTGTTGGTGCGAACCACCGTCTCCAAGTAAGGAAAAGCGAAATTTCTCCCTCCCGGTCGTGATCGAGGAACTCTGAAGAGCGAAATCTCCAACGATCATCTGCGGTTGATCAAGTGCAAGAAGAACGACATTCAAAAACCTCAATCGTGCATCATTCTACGGATGATTTCTTATTTGAGAGAGCAACAATTTCAAACTCTTTTATTTTCTTGTATTTTCTTTAACCTTGTTGTATTTTGTGCGGAGAAATCATCTGATGTGGACGTCGAGTTCCTGAGAGAAGTTCGTGAGAAATTGGTCGGGGAGACCGTCAGATTTCTGGGAGGAATCTGTGGGAAATCGTCCAGGGATGACGTCTAGATTTGGGAGATCTAGTGGGCTCTAAGACCCTTCCTGGGAGGAAAAGTGAAGAGTCGGCTAGTCAATTTTCTTGGGAAGAAGAGAGAGAGACAACTGGTCCTAGGAGGGTCGGTATAGAAAGCAAAAGAAAATTGTTAGTTTCATCGTCTCCGATTTCCGGTGTCACGGCGATCAAGTTGTATTGTTGTAAACTCTTGTGTTTAATTTTGAATAAAATTACATTTCTTATATTTCATCTCAAAGTCGTGGTTACATGTTGCCAGGGCATTGAGTGTTGTGTGAGAAATCGAAAAGCAATTTTTTACAAGGAAAAACGACTTTGTGACAAAGCGGCCTTTGGTGAATTTTTTTTTTAATTCCACTTTTAATTAAAAACCTTATTCACCCCCCCCCCCCCCTCAAGGTTGACCACCAGATCCAACAGTTTTAAGGGGGTGAAAACGCATGGAGCATCCAGGGATAGTAGGATAAGTGAATGCATCAGACTGTGTGCAGTGATCGATTGAAGGGAATGTGAAATCTCACTTGAAAATTCTCATAGAAAATGTCGTTAAGCACATCATATAGCTCATATTCACATAGTTCTTGAGTAAGCGTGCTCATTGTGAAAGTCAACAAAATAAAGAAAACAAAAATTTACCTCCAACAACCTCCACCTGCTAGGGATGCGCAAAAGGCTCGGTAGGCTCGGGCCATGCCCAAGCCCATATCGGGCCCAGGGGCCCTTTCTTAAGGGGGGCCTGCTAGGCCTGAAGGCCAGGCTAGGCCCTAAGCCTAGGTTTCTGGCAAGATGCAGGGAATAGTCAACTGCCAAGGCTACCATGCCATTATGGAATTTATGGAATATTTTCAAGTTGAAATTTCCAATGATGGACTCTTCCTAGCTAATGCGTTTGGCCAGCCCAGTTCAGGCCTAGTGCCCGAGCCTAGCATGGGTCTGGCCCGGGCTGGGCACTAAGCCAGGCTTCAGCCTGATATGGGGGCCTCCTTAGGCCGCCTAGGTCTAGCTCGAACCTGGACCAGAGTCACCAGACATGCCCGAGCCAGGCCTAAATGGGCTTCTTCTCGGGCAGACCTGGGCCTTTTGCACACTTCACTTGTTATACTTAGAGCAAAGAAATCTCTCTACGATGAAATAGAAAGGATCAAAAGATATCAGAAGACCGACAAACATGTCGTCGCGAGCCGTTTGCTGCCTCCCGGCATCTCCTACTCCCCCTCCTCTTCACGTCCTTTGGTCGGCAGTCCTCTACCTTCCCCTCTTCTTCTTCGATCAGCCAGGGCAGCAGCCTTGCTTCCTCCAGATAGCTGACACCTCTTTCCCTCTCCAAAGGCCGGCAACATCTCTTTCCCTTGGATTTGGCCGGTATGTTGAAGAGGGGGCAGCCATCTCTCTCCTTGGGCTCCGATTTCGCGACTAGGGTTTTCTTCTCTCTCTTCCTTGGGCTCGGATTCGACTCCTCTTGGATAAGAAACTCCTTTTTCCCCTCCTTCAGATTTCCTTTATTTTTCTTTGAAATTATTTGTCTCCAAATTCTGTATATGTTGCGATTCAGATTTTTGCCCTCTTATAATCGTCTAACTGCATTGCAATATTGATTTTTGACGCCACTCATCGGATCAATTTGTGGGATCTCTCCAAATCCCTCTCTGACTTAGGGTTTTCCTAACCTAAGTGCCAACAAATCTCTGATTCCTCGTGATAGTTTTCGCTCTCCTCACTTTTGAGAGAGATAAATAGTCAAACCCTCTCATGATTAGGCTTTGTGAAATTTATTGATTGTTCTAGCGTAGATATTTTGTTATGTTGAATATCATTTATGTGATCTTGAATAGGTTCAAAATTAGTTTTAAATTTTGCTTGCGTCGCTTAGCCGCCACCGTCAGATTCAATCTTACTTAAGACGAGTAAAGATCTCTCTCTTGCAAATATTGAGCTTAATTTAATGAGTCTATTCTTATGATTATTTGACTTCACTCTTGAATATTTGATCTGTCGAATAAATTTAAATCTTGAATGTCTAATCTGATAAGCTGGTAGTTTATGATTTAATACGTTTGAAATGACATGAATTTGTGATCGTGAATAACTTTTATTTGGACATTCACTTGGATGAATGATTTGCTCATTTGACGTATAATTGGAAGAACAATGGATTTATGGGCATTGTGAATGATAATTGTTAATATTTCTTGTTAGCAAACGGATGATTTGTGTTGTATGTAATGTTCGGATCGTACACATATTTACTTGTAAGATAATCATGTCTTAAAATGGTCTAACCTTGATGAGTATTTGTTATCCCAAAAATGATACATAGTAATCTTACCACTCATGAATACTTGAACCCACAAAAATATAAAGCTCACTATCTAGTATTTTTGTCTCATCGAAACTTGTCTCTTATGATTGTCTGGTTGTAGAACTTGGGTAAAGTTTGTTTCACGATCTGATTTTTTTCCCCTTTGACGTGAATTCGTTCATGTTAGAATCATTAATTATGAATCATTTAATTCATTAATATTATAAGCAAGTATTGAAGAGTAGTGTTTAATTGATGCAACTTCTTGACTTGAATTCCCGTCTGACTTTATGACGGGTACAAAAAAATGGACATAGCAAGCATGAATTTTCTGATAAGGCTATCTAAACTTGAAAACTCTTGTGCATCAAATAAAAACAATGACTCATTTCATTGGTTATAGCTTATGACATTACATGAGTAAATATATGTTATAATCCAGAGTAGGCTAATAATCTTAATTGTTTCTACTTGTCTGTCTTACTAGTTTTGCTTCATGAAAACTGGTACAAGTACATTTCTGATTCCTCTGCTCGTACTTTATTTTTTACTTTGCTCACTTTTTGTTTCAATTTTCTGAGGCTTTTTTCATCTTATTTTGGAATTTGTCTTAGCGTTTGTGACTGTGCCGCCCGTTATTTGAACCCTATCTGCATCAAACTCTTGCTTTTGGAGGGAAACACCGAAATGAAAGAAGAAAAACTCTCCACACATTCAACAATGAAATGAAGGCAGCCCTAAACATCCTATTTATAAGAAATAAAATTAGGGCACCCGGAATCAACGACTATGATTGGTCATTGATTTTGTGGCTAAAACTACATAAAATAAAATCCGAAAAATACAAAGTTATATATGAAATTGATTTGCAACGCGAATCCGGACGTATTCACGGAGTCAGATCGTCGATTCGGGTACGTCATATATTGTAAGTCGCCAAATCAGCTCTGAATGTGCCCAAAGCTCGCCCTCCACTGCAAGTCCTCGTCTCTGCTCCGCATCAATTTGCATGTTCATTTATCTGGGATTGTCATGGCATAAAATCTGTATCAGAATTGTGTGTCATGAGCTTTATTAAAATACATGTGCATTTTATTTCTCACTGATAAACTCTAAAGTTTCTGCATAAAAACAAACTATCTTCCTCCAAATTAATTATTTTAAATCTAATAACGCTAAATCAACTCTCGCCTAACAGACAAAGGTTTTCTTCCACCCATGTCTGTGGCATCACGACCTGCCCAAAGCGCACTCTGACTTTTATTTAGACGGGTCATGACATGGCGCCCAAAGGTACTACCACCGTCATTGCCGCCATGAAAAAAAAAATAAAATTTGCGCAACTGTGACGCATTGCTTAGTGGTTTCGAGGTTTGGTGAGCTGGTGATGAGGGTTTTGGTTGTTTGGTGGTATATAGATGTATATGTATAATAACAACACCATTTCTTTGTTTTTGTATTTTTTTTTTTTTGCATCTATTATTGTACCAATAAAGCCCTTATTAATAGCACTAGACTTTTCCTAATTTTTCTTATTTTTACATATTTTAGAGAAATAGATAACAGAAAAAGGACAATTTAGAATGAGATGGGTAGAAATGCGAGAAAAAAAGTGAGTAGTTGGGGATCATGTGATAGATGTTAGTAAGTATATAAAATGACTAATAAAATACTTTCTCCTTTTTTGGGGGATGGGGGGCAACCTGGGTAGTGAAGCTTTCTGAAAATCGTCTTTTCACAAAAGTACTTTACCTCTTTTTGAGGGTTTACGTCAGTCCCGATCTGTGGGATGCCCGATCCGCTTTGTGTGTTGGAGAAGAAGAGATTATCGATGACAAAGCTTGTCATTTTGCTCTCATGGAGTTTAGTGTAAGTGAGGCAGCCACAGATTCAATAATCACATAGTTTCTGGTAGGGATGGAATTGAAGGAGAAGTTGCAAGATCATCGAGAAGATTTCGCAAGTCATCGTCCTCTGTGGTAAAGTGATAATGAGGCATTCAAATTTTCTGAGATGATGAGAGTTTTTTTCCTCAAAATAGGTGGGAAAAATGGTCATCGGGCATTGATGCGAGAGAATGAGCTTCTAGTATTTTTAGATGGAGATGGAGAGGGATCGAATGGTCGCAGAGGGCCTGAAATGTTCTTTGGGATGGATGCTCGCCTGCAGTGATTATAAGTTTTAAGAGTGCGTGAAGTGCAAGCAACTATGTTGTCGTTGAGGAAATCGAAATGCAGATATCCATTATCATGAAATCGTTGTTGGAGCAAAGGGAGGAGAAATGTAATGAGGATGATACAGAATATGATCATGATGGTGAAGATGAAATTATTATGTGACTTTCCTTTGGAGTTTTGTTTGTCTGAATTGCTTGTTTTTGAAAGAAATTTTTTTCAACAGATGATCAGCAATCTAGTCATGTAAAGTCAAATAGGTATTATTAAAAAATTGTTCGTCCAAACAAATAAATATACAACACCTTTTTGAACAGCAGTTAAATGAAGATTTTACAAACACTGTAACTTTTTCATTAGAACTCTCTGGACCACTCTAATGCCACCATTGCTTTCCTACCACCGCATTCTATACAGCTACAGTCGTCCCAAGCAGAGCTTAAGTGATACTCATAATAGAAGAAAGCATCTAAAATACTAATCATATTTCTATATAAGAAACTAAATTTGTAATTCATCTATGGTAGCAGTTTGAAGTTTTAGTATGCTTTTAATCATTTTATATAATTATACTAAATAAATAAATTTTAATCCATCTTTCTTTCAAAAAAACTTGTAAATCAATCAACAATAATAATTTCTTTATTATGCATACAATAAATGATTTTATTAGCAATTGCCAAAAGTTGTATTTTTTTTCTCTCGGGGACTGTGCACTCTACAATGTCCAAATGGTTCTAAAAGAATTGTTAAAGACAAAATAGAATTAGTCCATTTGGGAGGCTCATGTGTATTGGCCATGTATAGCTTTTTTAGTCTCACATTGTAAAAGTAGATATCTCTCCCTCTATCTACCTCTATATAAGTGTATGTATTCTTATACTTTAAAGACAATGCAAAAAAGGAGTGATTTTCTCTCTCTTACGTATCACTTTCTACATGGTATCAGAGCAATTCCTCCTTCCATGTGCTTCCTGCGGACTGCCATCTATATCTGCCCCTTCTCACAGACCGGCGGCCTCCTGCGAACTATTGTCTCTATCCGCCCATTCTCACTGACCGTCGTCCTCCTGCGGAGACTGCTATTCACTACCCGCCTTCTCCCATCTGTGGTTCCACATTCCTCCTTTCAGGGCTACTTATAGACTCACCTCTTTGTCTCGTGGGGTCCACTTATTCCCTCCCTACTCGTTGCTCTGCTTCAGACCGATGCGAGCTCTCTTCTCACTGCTTTGCTTCTCTTCTTCAGTCCGCTGCGAGCTCGCTCTCATACCTTGCGAGTTTCTTCTCCAGTCCAGTGCACGCTCTCTTCTCGCCCGCGACCTCCTGCTATACCTGTCACGGACTGCTTCAGACCGCTACAAGATCTCTTCTTGTGGGCTGCCCCAGACCGCTGCGAGCTCTCTTCTTGTACATTGCTCCAAACCGCTGCGAGCTATCTTCCTGCGGACTACCCCAAACCGCTGCGAGCTTTCTTCTTGCGGACTGCCCCAGACCGCTGTGTGCTCTCTTCTCGCGGACTGCTCTTTGTCGCGGCGGCTTGTCCTTGGTCGCTGCGACCTCTCTCCAATCGCGCCTTGCCGAGCTCTTCTCTGTGTCACGGCGACCTTCTTCTTGTCGTCGTGCCTGCGATCTGCTTTGTCACCGCGACCTGCCCGTCCGGATCACCGCGATCTGCTCGTCGCAACCTGCCCTAGTCGCCGCGACCTGCTCCAAGAATCCGGGTTCTTGCACGCCCTCTCTTTCTTGCGGGCTCCGCTTCAGTCCGCTGCCGCTAGCTACTTCAATCTGCTTCTTCAGTCCGTTGTCCGCTCTCTGTCATGGCATCCAGTGACTCAACTGCAGCTACCTCCTCTCTGCCCGCCCGTGCTGCTACCTTGCCTTCCGAGGTCCGTGATGAACTTCGCATCACCACTATCTCTCTCAGCAGAAAGGCTAACTATGTCGAATGGGCTCATTTCGTTCGACGTGTTCTGCAAACTAAGGGACTACTTCATCACCTTACTCGGTCAAATCTGTTGATCCCTCTGATGACTGGATTCGCGATGACGGCCGCGTGCAATCTTGGTTGCTCAACTCTATGGACACAGAGTCTTACCGAATGGCAATGTATTACGAAACAGCTAAGGAAATGTGGGATGAGCTGCACTCCCTCTGCTCTGGTCGGGATAGCTTACAGCACCTCTTCGACATCAGCTCTACTCTTCAGTCACTGGACCCTGGCACCACTGGCGACTTAACTTCCTTTGTTTCCAAGACAAGAACCCTGGTAGAGGCATAGATACGGCACCAACCTCCCTCTGCAGACCTTGCTACCCAACGGGCACAGAAGAAGGATGTTGGGATCACTATGATGATGGTCGTGTTCCTACTCATTTTCACAACATCCGGACCCTGATTCTCTCTTCTTCTACAACACCCTCTTTGTCTGATGTTTGCTCAATGGTTTTTAAGGTTACACCACTTCCCGAGGCTCCAGCCACCTTTTTCTCCAGCTTTGCTCCAGCAGCCCCTACTCCCTACTCCTGCTCCGTCTGGTCGGGGATCTTCTACTTGGGGAGGCCGCTTCGCGTCTCGTGGTCGGGGATGTGTTGGGCGCTCTACTCTTAAGTGTACTTACTGTGGTCGTGATGGCCACCTTGAAGCTCCCTGCTATCGCAAACATGGTTTGTCTCCTCATCTTACTGCTCTTGTTGTTGTTGTTCCTCCTGCTCCTGCAGGCCCCTCTCCCATCGACCCCTCATCTACTGCTCAGAAGGATATCAATGACCTCCGCCTACAGATACTGCAGCTTCAAGGCATGGTCAACTGTTCCTCTGGCTCGGTTACTTCATTCTCTACTGAAGGTATCTCTTGTCTCTCCTACAGCTCTCAGTGGATCCTAGACTCTAGAGCCGCCCATCATATTACCTCTCAGAAACCTCCACAGTACATGCACAGTGAGTATCCTAAGTTTATCACTGTGGCCAATGGCGATACTACTCCTGTGTCTGGAGCTGCTGACTTGCAACTTACTTCTACTCTCTCCTTAATCTCGGTCCTTCATGTTCCGGGATCTTCCTTCAACCTACTGTCTGTTAGTAGGCTTGCTCAAGATCTTGATTACTGTCTGATCTTTTCTCCCTCTTCTTTTGTCAAGCAGAATCGTCGAACACAGACTATCATTGGTAGAGGACGACTGTCAAACGGGCTTCATCTCCTGGACGCTCTTCCCACTTCACTCTGTTGTTCTCTTTGTCAACTGGCATCGTCGTTTTTGTCATGCTCCTCTTCAGATTCTCAAGAAGGCTCTTTCCGATGTCTCTTTACAGGAATTTTCTGGCGAGTCATGTATCTTTGGCAAGCAGCTTCGTATTTCTTTCCCTCCTGCATGTAACCAGAGTAGTACTCTGTTTTCTTAGTTCATTCTGATATCTGGGGTCCTTATAAACTACTTAATCTTTTTGGTTATCGCTACTTTGTAACATTTATTGATGATTATTAACGCCTCGCATGGCTTTAATTAATTAATGATCGTACTGAGCTATCTTCTGTTTTCCGTGCGTTTATTATTGAAATACGTATGCAATTTTCTACAACCGTACAAACGCTTCGCACTGACAACACTCGTAAATACACTAGTCGCAGCATCTCCACCTTATGCACCGACTTTGGGATAATTCATCAAACTTCGTGTGCATACACACCCCAGCAAATGGTGTGGCCGAGCGGAAGAATCGTCATCTCCTTGATGCCACTCGGTAACTCATGCTTCAAATACAGGTTTCTGCTGAATATTGGAACTTTGTTGTCTCTACTGTTTGCTATCTCATTAATCGTATACCCTCCTCCGTTCTTAACTTTGCTTCTCCACTCAGTCTCATGTTTCCTTCCAAGTCCCATTTTTCTCTCACGCCTCGAACATTTGGATGTGTCTGTTATGTTCATTCTCTCGGACCACCAAGTGATAAACTTGCCGTCTGCGCCACCAAATGTGTATTTGTAGGCTACTCTCGTACCTAAAAGGGGTATGTTTGCTACTCTCCCACAATCAACAAGGTGCTCGTCTCCGCGGATGTTACCTTTGCTGGAGATGAAAGCTTCTTCTCTCACACCTACACTCTACCACCTCAGACCACTATTCCTCGTCTGGCTGTCCCCGTAACATCTCTGCCTCCCACTTCTTTCGCTCCTCCAGTACCAACTTCAACACCTCTCCCGCCTCCTCCACCTACTCGTGTCTACACTCGCCGCTCGTCCAGGATTGCAGCCCAACAGCAGCCCCCTACTACGGACGATCTTCTGTGCATTGACGATCAAGCACCACCCTCTACGGCTCATCCCACGGGAAACTATATATCCCTACATCGTCTCTCTCAACCTCTTCGCACTTTTGCTCTCTCTCTCTCTCTCCACTATTTTATTCCTAACTCCTTGCAGGATGCTCTACAACATCCGGGCTGGCGTGCAGCCATGGACGACGAGATGACCGCTCTCTGGGCTAACCGGACTTGGGACCTTGTTTCTCTCCCTCTTGATCAGTCTTGTGTTAGTTGTAAATGGGTCTTTACAATCAAACATGCTCCTGATGGAACAGTTGCTCGTCTCAAAGCCCGTCTGGTGGCCCGGGGCTTCACTCAGCAACATGGCCTCGATTATGACGAAACGTTCTCTCCGGTGGCAAAACTAAGTACTGTGCGGGTTCTGATCTCTCTTGTTGTGCACCGTCAATGGCCCCTTCATCAATTGGATATCAAAAATGTCTTTCTCAATGGCGATCTTCAAGAGACTGTATATATGCACCAAGCACCAGCCACCGGGGTTTGAGACCACGGGGGAGTCTCGTGTATGTCTTCTCCGGAAGTCTATGTATGGTCTCAAACAATCCCCTCGCGCTTGGCTTGATAAGTTCAGCCTCGCACTTGGTTTGATAAGTTCGGTAAGGTGGTTCGCGAGATGGGATTCACTCGGAGCTCTGTTGATTTCTCTCTTTTTACTCGTCATCAAGCAACATGGACAGTTTTTCTAGTTGTTTATGTTGATGACATTCTGATTACGGGAAACGACACCATCGGGATCCAAAAAATCAAACAACATCTGAACTATGTCTTTCAGACAAAAGATCTGGGTAATTTGCGATACTTCCTTGGACTTGAGGTTGCAGGAGACCTGATGGACTAGTTTTATCTCAACGGAAGTACTGCATGGATCTTCTACAAAGTGCGGGCTACTCAGGATACAAACCTACAGATACTCTGATGGATATGAATCATCAGCTGTCGAATCATGACTCTGGGAATGACCCTGTTCTGACCAATCCAGAGTACTATCGACGCTTGGTGGAGAAATTAATCTACCTCACAGTTACGCGGTCTGATATCTCATTCGTTGTTGGAGTGGTAAGATGATTCATGCATACTCCTCGGACTTCTCATCTCTGAGCGTCGAGCAAATCCTCAGATATTTAAAAAAGGCTCCTGGACAAGGACTTGTTTATAATTCATCGTCTTCTCTATCTCTTGTTGCCTACTCTGATGCGGACTACACAGGGTCACTTGATGATAGACACTCCACAGCTGGTTTTTGCAGCTACCTCGGTGGACACCTTATTACCTGGAGCAGAAAGAAATAGACTGTTATTGCTTGCTCATCTGCTGAGACAGAATATCGTGTTATGACAGCGGTCGTATCTGAGGTCACCTGACTAGAAGGCCTCCTACGCGATATGGGTCTCATATTCTCATTTCCTGCTACCCTGCTCTGTGATAGTCAAGCGGCCATATATATTGCCAAGAATCTGGTGTTTCATAAGCGCACAAAGCATATTGAAGTTGACTGTCATTTCATTCGGGAGATGCTTCAATCAAAGAAGATAGTATTGGAACATGTCTCGGCCTCCAGTCAAATTGCTGATATCTTCACCAAGGCTCTCTCTCGGACTTTGTAGTATCAGTTTCTATCCAAGCTTGGCGCTTATGACTTGTACGCTCCAGCTTACGGGGGAGTGTTAAGGATAAAATAGAATTAGCTCATTTGGAAGGCCCATGTGTATTGGCTCATGTATAGCTTCTTTAGTCCCACATTGTAAAAGTAGATATCTCTCTCTATCTACCCCTATATGAAGTGTATGTATTTCTATACTTTAAAGATAATGCAAAAAGGAGTGATTTTCTCTCTCTTACGTATCACTTTCTACAAGAACAATTAGTTGATCATTAGGCTTTTAAAATTTTGGATTCCAAACAATTAGGTCCATCCTTTTATTAATAAAAACATATTGAGCGGAGAAATAAAAACATGAATCATGGGTGGCATCAAGCAAAGAGAATCACGAAGAAGAAATTTCCACTACAAAGAAGTGCATTGAAGCAAAATGGAAGGCGGTGAAATAAGGGACCATGATCAACATTTAAAATTTGCATTTTCTAGAAACGAGAACACTTCTAACCATAAATGTGATGGCAATCAAGAATAGTAAGATTAGTTATAAATATCGCATATCAAAGATAAAAATACATTTGGATCATTTGTTTATCTGTCTATACAATTTGTTCACTTAATCTGGTGAGGATTTGTGCCATTAAAAATACGATTAGTTGCTATTTTTATCAATGAATTGTCTTCATTGTTGTCATGTGTCTAAAATAACGTGAAGACTTAAAGTACATAAAATTAGGGTTTAGTACTTAGAACTGAATATAGTATATAGATAATAATATAAATGTAGAAGAAATGAGTAAGATCAATGGAGGAGCGGGATTTCAACCATAACGAAGGAAAGATTGGAGACCTAGGTAGAGTGAACAGCTTAAATCTCGATGTCTAGCAACGGCTGCACCGATAGCGTTGACGGCGAGGCGGAGGTCCGGCATATATAGGGAATAAAAGAATTGAATAACAGTGAAGGATAGATCATATGTGTAGTTAAATGAGCGTAAACATTAAATCATGACGGCATGGTAAATTAGAGAAGGAAAATATTTGCAATTACTTGTTGGTGATAGAGTGTATATGTGATGTGGGGTTGTTTGCAATGGTCTGCAAGAAGGCGTTGCATACTTGCATCTAGATGTTATGTAAGAGTTGAGGAGTAAGATTATACGCATATTGTTCTAGAAATTAAAGAGGATAAATAAGATAATGTTTGTTCAAAAAAATTTATGGACGGAGGGAGATGACCATTTTTATGAAAATTATGTAGCTCATTTGAAAGCTCGTTTAGTTTGCTCAATCATAAGGAATCTCTTTGATAGAATTAGTATATTGTTAAAGACAAATGTTGTGAGGAAGTAGTGAAAATTGGTGAAAGCACAATTGTTGATGACCCCAACGTGAACTAAAATGTGAGACGAGGCCACCTGAATGAACGAGCTTAAGCATGATAGGAGGGGCAAAAATGATTTTTGTCCATAATTAATATTTCACAATAATATGAATGATAAGATTAAATTTTAACGAAATAAATTGGATCACATATATCTCTCCTCTATCATCTTCCATTCCTCCATAATGGTCTCTTCTTGAATACTGAATTCATTTCTAGTTCAAGCACCACGGGTCTACATAGTACATACTAACCAGATATGCCACCAAAAATAAGATCATTGCTCCACTCTAAACTTAAAAATAACATCTGAAGTTTTTTTATGTAAAAGAGGTCATATGAACAATTGAACATTAATATACCATAATTTGAAGTTGTACTAAAAATAAAGGAAACATGAATTGAACAAATAACTAAAGTACTCAAATCTGACAGGTTGAGGCAACTTGGAGGTATGACACTTTAATCAACCTAGAACCATCATCCGAGACACATGTTCCAAAAATTATGTATCCCTTGAACATTCTATCAAACAGATTGTGAGCATGTGAGAGCATTAGCTTACTAAACTAAAGATGTGTCTATGAAACAGTGATTGAGAAGCTTAATACTTACAGCAGAGACCATGAAACATGGTTGTTTAAAAATCCCGCAGAGCAAAATGGATCTTAACAGTCGGTTACTGAAAATTGCATAAATTGAATTAATAATATAAATAACAATGGCAAGGGAATATCATACCGTGGCAGTTTTCGACAAAAGCCATTGTGTCGGCTGCGAGGGTAAGTAGAGCGGAGCTGAAATGGTGACAATGCGCGAGAAAGCGCATGGGTCAGGTGTGAAAACAGAGAGAGAGAGAGAGAGAGAGAGAGAGAGAGAGAGAGAGAGAGCTTACCGTGTTTGACAGTGGAAGTGTGGAAGCCCTAGCGCCTCCTAGAATGCAGTGTGGAAGATGATCGCAGAAGCCTCACAGCCCGCCTCTAGTATTTGTCAAGAGGAGAAATGCTAGTGGATTGGGGCATATAACGATATCTATCTACGCTATATGTCTATATATATCTATGTTGTAGACGAGTGCAAAAAGGCACGGGCCTCCCTATTTGAGTGCAATATAGTACGCAATGGCATGGGGCTCGGGCCCTTTATTTATATCTCATTCCTCTCTCTTTCTCTCTACTCTCCCCCACCCCCAAATATTCTGATTTTTGACACCTCCCCTCTCATTCTCTATTTATTTATGTTGATTTATGGAAATGGGTCACATCTTTCTTTATTTATTTAGTTATTGGCTTTAAATATATGGATCCTGTTTTATGAAATCATATCCGACGGTCGGAATATTTTAGGAATTTTTATGCTTGATATTTGCATGTCATTCATATTTCTTTTTAATATAATATAAAATAATAAGAGAATTTAAATTATAATGATCCTAAAATAAGAGGATCATTAAATCTAAGCGGCTCAATTTTAATTTCACTATTTTATACTTTTGTGAGTACAAGATCACTTTGTTTGCAGGATGCAATGGCAATGATATTTGATTATTGCTCGAGTGATAATTGAGTTACAATTGCACACTTCGCATGGGAGGATCTCGTGCACAACCATCAGTATTAGCGGTATATCAAAAAAAGAATTAAGTGGTCGTGGTCTTTGATGGGTTACACCACCATTTATAAGGAGGATTCCCTCATGATCTCCTCCCAAAATGGGAGATCATGGGTTGACTAGTCAACTCCACCTCCCATGAACTCCCCATAAATGAGGGAAACATGGGGGTAGGGCCCACTCTCTCTCTCTCCACCAACCCCCCCCCCCCCCCCTTTAAGGGGAAATCGCCGCCGCCACCGGCCAGGTCGCCGCCGCTGCGGGCCAGGCCGTCGCGGGCCAAGTCGCGGCCGCCGGCCAGGCCGCTGCCGCAGGCCAGGCCGCCGTCGTTGCCGGTCAGGCCGCCGCATGGCCGTCGGCCGCCACCGCCGCAGCCCGGTTGCCCCACCACCATTAACGGCTTGCCCGCCGTCCATTCATGGTGGGCTCTCCTCGCCGTCTGATTTGGTGGGTTACCACCCACTAACACACCAAATTAGTGGTGGGGCCCGCCATAATCCTCTCCAGGAGCCTATAAAAGGGGCCCCAGGGCCTCCTCATAATGGACTTTTTGGCTCCTGGTCATCTTCTTCCTCAGGCGATAGCTCTGCCAGACTCCTCCCTCGGATCATCCTCCAGCCATCACAAGCCACCCGCGTGCCACCAGTAGGAAAACGCCTAAGTCCCGGAGCGAGCGGAAGGAGGAAGATGACCCTTGCAAGAAGACAAGCCCCGAGGTCGCGCTCCTAACTTCAAAGCACCAGAACTATACCTCGGATTCCAGTGTCCAAGTCGCTCCCGCGTGCAGCCTGTTGACCGCTGGGAGCTGAAGTCTCTCTCCCTCCCCCCAAGCTGTAACGGGGAGCGGTCTGTCGCCCCCGATTCCCTGAACACATTGTAATCACACGCAGCTAGTGGACTTTGACCGACACAGATCCGGTCACGTGATTTTTTACCCGATTGAGGGATTTTTCCACGTCATCACATCTTGTGTCAACCTTTTATTTTCATTGACTGTGTGCGCGCTCGACCGCTCCGTAAGCTAAGACGGTCCAAGTGAATCTGGTCCGATTGGGGCATCGAGTTAGTCTGCAACAGTTTGGCGCTGTCTGTGGGAACATGATTCCCAACATCCTTTAGAGAGCGAGATCACCAGCCCTACCGCTCCCAAGTTTCGCTTCAATGACAAAGAGAAGCGCCCGCACCACTGAAGGATCCACCCTTGGCGGACACGTCGAACCCGCACATTCCCACTCTTTGGTCGACGTGCCACTAACTGCTGAAGTCGCTTTCGCCCCCGTCGCCGCCCTAGAGGGGCGTGTTCGCCAAATGGAAGAATAACAAACTGAAATGCTCACCCTGCTCTGAAACCTGGGAGCACCTCCTGATCCCCCGTCGCCGCAGGCACGAGCTAACATTCCGCCACAGCCGAATAAAGGCAGGGCCCAAGAAGTTCCTTCAAGGCAGGAAGAACCCAAAGAATATTTCGAAGCTGCCAGTTCCACTCACCCGGCCCAGAGAGCGGTGAGAGCAGACCATCTTCATCACAACCCCATCAATGACGCACGCCTTCCTCCGCTTGAAAGATTTACTCGGGAGGAAATTCGAGAAGTCATCGTTGAGGAATATTGTCAGGCAGGTAGAAGAGATATACACGTCCGCCGACCGCTCTGCCAAGACTCCCCTTTGGCACCACAAATCCTCGACCATCCAATCCCATACGAATTCAAGCTCCCGAACATTGAGATGTTCGATGGGACAGACGATCCGCTAGAACATGTTAATCACTTCACCATCATTATGAGGATCTATAATGATCAAGATCAGTTGCTCTACCAAGTGTTTTCAGCCACTCTCAAAGGTCAGGCACGAACATGGTTCCATTCATTAAAGGTCGGAACCATCGCCAACTTCACAGAACTAACAAGACAGTTTGTTGATCAGTTCATCATCAATCGCAGGATCGTTCGCGACCCCTCCCACTTGTCAGGAATTCGTCATAACAAAGGGGAAACCCTGAAGGACTTCTGTCGCCATTTCAATGCAGAAGCCCGTCAGATTCCGGGAGTTGACCCCGATTGTTGCGGGATGTTCCTTGGAAGTCTCCGCCCAAGCGGCTTCTACTCAGCACTGATGAGAGAACCAGTTCACAGTTATCCTGACCATGTGCATCGGGTAGAGGCACAGATCGCCTCTGACGAAGCTATTGAAGCCCATCGCCAACAGTTTGATGGGGCCCAGAAGCGGAGGAGAGAAAAAGAATCAGCCCCTCAGCATCAAGAAGGAAGATTCTGAGAAGGGCGTCGGAATGGGCAACGCTGGCAAGATCATCAGAGAGATCAACCACCCAGCAATTATACTCTGCTCAACACCACGTGCACTATTGTCAAGCGCTGATTCATCGAACTCAGGCTAAAATTCGTCGAACGCCAAAATTCGTCGAGCGCTGATTCGTCGAACTCAGGTAAATTCATCGAATGATAAAGTCGTCGAGCGTTGATTCGTCGAACTCAGGAAAATTCGTCGAACGCTGAATTCGTCGAGCATTGATTCGTCGAATTGGGCTAAAATTCGTCGAATGTTATTTAACTTAGAAAAAACTTTGCCTTTCGCGAATTTTCGACCACTGCTGAACCGGATTTTCAGGAATTGCACCAAATTGACTTAAACGGGCCACGTCCTTTCAACATGACTCATTTAAAGCAAAATTAGGTGGTTCAATGTCAGGCTCACACATGGCAAGACAGTTACCCTAATTTCTCATTATAAAAGAGACATGTGGAAAACCCTAGCCGTCTTTTTACCAATTTGCCGAACAGTTGTCCTTGCCGAGCCGTTACTGTGCAATCCTGATAAAATAGAGAAGTCGCCGGAGTCAATTTCTGGAAGAAAATCCTCTCTCTTCCTCTCTTTCCCATGAAGAATGAACACCAACGAGGGAGAAGAAGATGCCGCAAAGAAGGGTGACAAGATCAATGGCTGGAAACCTCAGAACCGTCGGAGATGAGGTGAGCTTCCTACCCTCTCCCCTAGTGCAAAATATTTAGTTATTCCTAAGAGAAATATCGACTCAAAGGAGTCTTGATTCGTGAGAAGAAGTTTGCTTAGGAGAAGGTCATGCTAGGGCTTGTACCCTACAGATAAGATGTCTTCGACCACTCCCTCCTTCCATGAGAAGATAGAGACTTGGTTTCATGAAGAAAGTTGACTTGTTGAGGGTGAACAAGGGAGGAGGAATTCTAGACGTGGTTTGGGAAATTTGGTTGGAGGAAGAAGACGAACAGATGTCGTTCGTCTCGCTTTAAGATGCGCACATGTATCTATTTTCTGCGTGCAGCGATCTTCGAGTCTGTTTTCGGACACGATGCGGCCAGATCTGAGCCTTCGACTAAACACAAAAGTCGTAGCTCTTGGAAATACCTTCCTAACGAGGGATTACACGCCTTCATCGGATTCCTGTAGCCTCAGGAATCCCCGGTCGAAGTTGTTGTACAGTAATCTTCCTGCACAATGATTATCGGGCTTGTGTTGAATCAGCTTGAATTTGGTTGGAAGAAACTATAGTACAACAACGTTAACGTCTTGGTAAATTTAGTCTATAGGTAATTATGATTAAACATTGTTAATGGCAATTGTTGGATAGATCCTTAACGAACACATGGTGTAGTGAACGATTGGGTTAACGAGTTGGGATGGTAGGAGTGGTTTAAATATGAGAACCAATAAGGACATACTTGACAATGGTAATACGTTGAATAATGATGAGATTGGCTTGAAGTTGTTGTACATAATTGGTAGTGATTGTTATGAACAAATGGTTGTTGGCATTTAGTTGATGGATCCATGTGTGCACAGATGGTTTGAAATAGGTAAAAAAATTGTAACTGATTGATGTTAAAGTTATGTGATCATAGTCTATATGTAATTAAGTAAACCAAATGGTTCATGGATAGGTGAAGTACCACTATGTTGGTGATGAACCCTTAAGCGCCTTGAGGCACGAGATTGTGAAAGGGTGTAAGTGCGGGTGTTTGGCCGCATTGGATTGGTAATGATGAAAAGATACATGTGTGGACGGTTGGTCATAGTCCTCTAGTGGTTTGTCTACAAAGGCACCTTCCGTGACACGATGATGTGTCATTGTATGCGGTGTAAGTCGACACACGGTGTCGTAATCCTGGGTTAACGATAGTGTGGCAGGTCTACGAGCTCGTTAGTCGTCACACCGACGAGAGTGGACAGCTAGACCTGCACGGCTGGGCCTTGGTCCTCGGTGCTTACTTCCCGAGGCACCCTCCGTGCTAGTGGACGGTTGGCCTTGGTCCTTTGGTGATTTGATCACAGGGGCACCTTCCGTGCCACGAAGATAGACCAGTTGGGCTGGGCTCTTGGTGCACATCTACCCGAGACCCCTTCTGAGTCGTGGTACGCATGTGAGCTCCGCTGTTGTGTTCTTAGCATTGAGGCGTACAAAGGCCTAGGCTTGGTAGTGTGGATGCCCACCTAGTAGTGGAGAAGCCCGCTCCACTATCACCGCCTGCCCATGACGGTTGACGCCTGAGAGGTTAGTTACCTGCTCAAAAAATGGGAACTACAAGTCTGTGTCGACATAGTAGTTGCATGTGCGTGATCATGAGTGAGTCATTGCATTGCATTCATATCATTACATTACATTGCATGCACAAGATACTCATCGTATAAGTTTGTATGGGCACTCTTATACGATGAGTTACTTTACTGCTAAGTTGATCCTCAACTTATATGTCTGTATGGGCATTCATATAAGTTAGTTACTTTCTGTTGTAATTTTATATTAGATGGTAGAACTGCTAGAGTAGATTGCTTACTCGTTTATTATACTGCTGATATACATTGATATAGCTCTCTCTATTACCACCTGCTAGTACTACTACTCTTTCATATATATTGTACTTGTCCTTTTTTTCCGCCCGGTGCTGAGGAGTCTTCGGGGGAGCGGATGTGAAGACACTTAGTCTTTATGACTAACGGTTGCTACGTCTTTCTTTTTAGGAGGGAACCTCGCAGACAAAGCGGCAGCAGATCATGCAGCAGGACAACCAGACCAGGACGACAGGGCCTGAAGGGACGGTGTCATTGCTACCGTCAGCGACTGATGTGAGTTAGAGAGACTCTTTTTGTACGCGTACTCTGATATTATAGAAGCTTGTTGATGCCTTCTTTTATTTGATGTACCTTTAGACTATTTTACTTATGTGTGGATTTGACTTCTATTTAATATTCTTGGTTGGGTTGACAATGTTTGATATTGATTATAGCCGGCAGAATAGGCGTCTTATAGTACAGGTTA
The DNA here is from genome assembly GCA_039583875.1 of Platanthera guangdongensis. Lineage (NCBI taxonomy): Eukaryota > Viridiplantae > Streptophyta > Magnoliopsida > Asparagales > Orchidaceae > Platanthera > Platanthera guangdongensis. Next base: position 1,079,491 of record CM077152.1, on the reverse strand, counting down.
GCCCGTGTGCTAACGCTACCGCAAGGCAGTTGTTTAGGGCACATGACTCCCCTCGTGTCGTGTTTTGTGTTCCAGGAGGGGGGTCTTACAAATGGTATCAGTTTGCTACGATCCTGAACTAAGGAAGTCATTCAACATTGGAACACCCCCATTCGATTAGTCAGTTTGGATACAAACTAACTTAGCGGAAGCAGTGGTGTGCTAATATGTAATTCACACTAAGTATGTCCAACTTTGACTTTAAGATTAGCCAACCTGACCTTAGGTTTGTACCTTACGTGTAGATCCCAGTGTACGTTGAGCCAGTGGGGGCACTCCCGCCCCGTCCGTACCCACACAGTTTCAGCAATCAGAGCTAGGGCGGACGCTCACAGCTATCTTAGATGCCTTTAGATCCCCACAAGCCCCTGTACAACAACAAGCGTCGGGCTCTAATTGGTTGAGCACTTTCCGAGCTCTCTCCCCTCCTGCCTACATTGGAACAGAGTCGGCAGTGCGTACAGAGGAATGGCTCGACACCGTGCAAGAGCTGATGACAGGAATTAGATGTCCGAATAATATGGTTGTGACCTTGGTAGTGTCACTTCTGGAACTGCATGCAAAAAGGTGGTGGAAGTCTCTCATGGGCTCCAACTTCCAAGGAAGAATCTACACAGATATTAGTTGGAGTGAGTTTTCTGAAGCTTTCTTAGAGTATTTTATCCCTTCGACAGCTCGAGATGAACATGAAGAAAGATTCCTGCAGCTGAAGCAGGGATCCAAGTCAGTGACAGAGTACCAGCGAGAGTTTCAGCATCTGGCTAGATTTGCTGACTCCTATGAGTTGGACGACTGAGGATACGCTAAATGGTTCTACAAAGGCTTGCGGGACCCCCTGAGACAAGCCTTTTTTTATAGCACTACAAGAAAAATAGCAATTAGCAAGGAAAATTAGGAAGGTCGTATATTTCGTTGTTATTTAGCATCAAATTTAGATAGGTAAATCAATTTTTTCATTACCTATAAAAATAGCAACGAAATTTTTTTCGTTGCAAAGATAGCAACAAATTTTTTTGTTGCTGAATATTTGTTGGTAAAATAGGAACGAATATTTTGTTGCAAATATTTCGTTACAAAATAAAAATGATTTTTTTGTTGCTAAATATTTATGTAAAGAAACAAAAATTTCCTTTCAAAAAATTTCTTCTCACTTTCAAAAAAAATATTTTTCCATTTGTATTCCTTCTTGTAAAATATAATTATTGTTTATGTATATTTATAAATGAGCATTAATATCTTAAATTCAACTAAATAATTAATAATATAGTAATTTCTTTATATAGTTTTATAAATATTTTAAATATATATTTATTGATAAATTAGTATAGATTATAATTATGGGGAAGTATCTAGTGCGCGCGTACGAGCGTACGGGCAAGGGTCAAGATGACTTCAAATAGAAAAGTGATCAACATAAAAGTTGTAGATATCGGTGAGGCGAACAACTTTCATGTTAGTACTTTTTGATTTGGAATCATCTTGGCCTTTGATTTGGGCCCCAAAATTTGGGGCGGCGAGATTGCTACTATAGCACTCTCGCCGCCCCAGATTTCGGGGCCCAAATCGAGGGCCTAAAAGGCTCCAAATCAAAAAGTGATCAACATAAAAGTTGTTCGTCTCGCCGAGATCTATAACTTTCATGTTGATCACTTTTCGATTTAAGAGCACCTTGACCCCAAAATTATCTATTTGTACGCTCGCATGTACGCTCGCACGCAATCATGCCCGCACCTGATATCTCCCCTATAATTATATAAGAAAATATATTATATAATATAATATATATTATATGAGAATATATAATGTAATGAAATATATATATTTATATATTTATTTTTATATATAAGTATATACATTATAATAATATATATATGCTATATATTTATATATATAGAAAATATCTCATCTATCTAACAAATTGACATGTTTGGAGTATTGGTTGAGTGAGTCTTAATGTATAAAATATTCTGGCTTCAAATCCCAGCAATGTCAATAAAGTTGAAATATTTTGATTATATAAATATTATTATTTTTATACAAAATTATTTACAAATATTTAAATATTAGCAATAAAAATAGATTTCTTACTAATTTATGAAGGAATAATTTCCTTACTAAAAATCCTTGCAAAATAGGAAGGAATAATTTTCTTGCTAAAATTAGCTAGGAGTATTTTAGCTACAAAATTTTTTTGTTTCTAAATTCCTTGCTAAATAAAATTAGCAAGGAATTTAAGTAATTAGCAAGGGATTTAGCCCCTTGCTATTTAAAGTTTTTCTTGTAGTGTAGCAGACTCCAGCTTGGCAAAGATAATTGACATGGCAAAGAGGCTAGAGGCAGACCACTTGAGAAGTGGTAAGAGACTTGCTGAGGGTGTAATAGAAGCTGGCCCCAGTAACAGAAGGAGGCATGACAACATAGGTGGAAGACGATACCAGAGAGGTGGCGGGCATTTTCATCGGAATTTTAGAATGGAGCACCCGGTCCCACAGCCGCCAGCGTTGCCTCCACCTCTACATCCCCAACAGTTCCAACAACCTGAAGGGCGGTATGAGCGAGTATGCTTCCAATGCAATCAACCGGGCCACATCCAACGTCACTGCCCGCAACTAGTTGGGAATGCTCCTCCTGCTCTCCCTCCGGCAGCTCCACGAGGACGGGGACATATGCGTGGTCGAGGACGAGAACCACGAGGAGGAAACCCCAGACATGCTCGAGATCAGGTGTTCGCGTTGGGTATGATGTAGGAGCGGAACCCTTAGGAGGTGATCGTAGGTATGTTACAGTTAATTAACACATTTTCAATATTCACCTTAAGTTGCCTAAGATATATTAGAAATATAGATTTGAGTATTTGCTATTAGTACCTAGGCATCGTGATGGTTGGTTGGAAACCGACCTGTACGTTATTCGATATCGGTGTCTTGCACTCATTTGTGTCGGCGGACTTCATTAAAGACCTAGAAGGAGTGCAATACTTCACTGGTATTGCTCGGAGAGTACGCCTCTCAGATGGCTCTGAGATGACCGCAACCGCCAAGTGCGAATTGGAGATACTCCTTGGAGGAAAGACCTTTGATACCCCTGCCATAGTTTTGAGGATGCTAGAATTCGACCGCATTCTGTGCATGGCGTGGTTGGATTGACATTACGCAAGAATTGACTGCGCGGAGAAGCAAATTTACTTGAGACATGGAGACACTGAAGTCATTTTTAAAGGTATAAGATTCACACCACATTTCTTATTATCTTCAATTCAGGCTTGAAAGCCCACATGTGGGGGGGGGTGAAGTTTTCATGATATGTTTCGAATTGAAAGAGATCACAATAGATATGAAGGATGTGCGAGTGGTGTGGGATTTTCCCGAGGTATTTCCTGAGAAATTGTCAGGACTACCCCCATATAGAGAGGTGGATTTTCAAATTAAGCTAGTATCGAGTGTCACGCCCGTCTCCAGGACCTCTTATCGAATGGCCCAGAAGTAACTCGCATAGTTTAGAGCTCAGCTGCAAGAACTGGTGGAATCAGGATTTGTTCGCCCCAGCTCATCACCTTGGGGAGCCCCTGTCCTATTCGTTAAGAATAAGGATGAGACCTTACGATTATGTATAGACTATCGAGAGCTCAATTGACTGGCGGTGCAGAACACTTATCCGCTACCCCAGATCGATGAGTTGTTCGATCAATTGGTAGGAGCGCATTGGTTCTCCAAGTTAGATTTGCGCTCGGGGTATTATCAATTGAGGATACAAGAGGAGGACATTCAAAAAACAACCTTTAGCTCAAGGTACGGCTTTTACGAGTTCACTGTGATGTCGTTCGGGCTCACAAATGCCCCTTCAGCTTTCATGAGTCTGATGAACAAAGTGTTTGAGCCATATCTAGACATCTTCATCATCGTCTTCATCGATGATATTTTGGTCTACTCAAAGACAGAGGAGGAGCATGTCGAACATCTGACCTTGGTGTTGAAGAAGCTAAAAGAGCATGCCTTGTTTGTCAAGTTCAGCAAGTGTGAATTCTGGCTCCAAGAAGTTGCCTTATTGGGTCATTGATCAGTGGGGCTGGACTAGCTGTGGATCCGGCCAAAGTGCGTGTCGTGAAGGAATGGTCACCCTTGAAGTCAGCGGCCGATGTACAGAGTTTCCTTGGGCTTGACAGGTATTATCACAAGTTTGTGAAAGGATTCTCAAAGATTGTCCTGCCTCTTACTACTATGACAAATAAAGGTGTATTGTATGAGTGGACACCCTAGTGTGAAGCTGTGTTCCAAGAACTGATGGACAGACTTACTACCGCACCCATCCTAGCCCTTCCATCCGGGAAGGGAGGATTTTAAGTCTACACTGATGCGTCGTATCAAGAGATGAGGACAGTACTGATGCAGCACGGGCATGTGATTGCTTATGCTTCGAGACAGTTGAAGAATCATGAAGTCAACTATCCGGTACATGATTTAGAATTGGGAGTAGTGGTGCTCGTCTTGAAGGTTTGGAGACACTATCTACATGGCGTCCACTGCGAAATCTTTTCGAACCACAAGAATTTAAAGTACGTTCATATTCAGAAGGAACTGAATTTGAGACAGCGGCGATGACTAGAATTTTTATGTGATTATGAATTTACTTTGAACTACCACCCCGGGAAAGCAAATTCCGTAGTTGATGTTTTGAGCAGATAGGTACCGAAAACGAGCCCTGAGTCCCGATTAATGAGTATGAAATTAGCTCGGATGCTTGAAGAGAGGGAGATTACCCTGATATATAGAGACCATTCAGAATGGTATATAGAATACATAACCGTTATGAGCATAGTCTGTGATATTCAGGGCCGAATCCGGGCAGAGCAAGGAAAGGATGCTACTCTGGCCCCAGTGTTCAATTCAATTGAAGATGAGACTAATGAAGAGTATTCCCTAAAAGACGGCCTCGTTCATCTCTGTCGCCGACTTTACATTCCCAAGTCCGGTAAAATTCGGGAAGATATCTTGAGAGAGGCATATTGCTCTCAGTATTCAGTGCATCCTAGAATTGCCAAGATGTACACCGACTTGGGAAAGACCATGTGTTGGCCGGGAATGAAGATGGACGTCTGATATTTTGTTACGCACTTTGAGGCCTATCAAAGGATGAAGGAGGAATGCAAGAGCCCAAGAGGATTACTACAGTTATTTCCCATCCCCGAGTGGAAGTTCGAGGATATCTCCATGGACTTCATCCACGGTTTGTCTCGCTCACGCTCAGGGAAATGATTCGGTTTGGGTAATCGTTGATCGTTTGACAAAGTATCCAGGTTTATTCCTATGAAGAAAGATGCACATGTGGATGTCTTGGTGCGCCTCTTTGTGGAGCAGTTTGTACAGTACCATGGTGTGTTAAAGACAATCGTTTCTGACTGGGATGGTCGTTTCAATTCTAGAGAATGGAAGGCGATACAAGTGTATTTGGGCGCATGCCTTACTTTTAGCACAACGTGTAAGACCCCCACCCCCTCGGTTCACAAAATCGACACAAACAGGGGGATCCTACCGCACATCGCCGCCAACATACGACACCGAAGGAGCAACAGAGGCATACCCATCTCCATCATCTCCCTTCAGTTTCCCCCTGTCGCATACTGACAATGATGTTAAGCGAACAACAATACGTACCAGAGTAAGGGGATGTAGTTTCCCGACAGAAGACACCACTGACGAGTGCACCTTATCACAAAAAGCGAAATGCATAGTCTCATAGCGGAAGATTACCCTTCACAGAAACTCCATACCCAAAACCTGAGCAAGTCAGCTCCTTGTGGATAATATCCTTTATCCGCACATGTCACCTATGCAAATGACAAATCATTAGAACCACGTATAGAATCCAAACCCTAATAGCATCAAGTGTAGTAGTATTTTTAAGGGAGGTAGATATGAAATTTCTATTTTGGGTCAAGGCGGTCTTCCCATGACCACCGCCTACGTACTCAGTATCACCATGCATACGGTCTCAGACCCACGTAGTTCTATAGTTTTGTACGGGTTGTCTTCCCAGACCGTCCACCATGCGGGTTGCCTCGGAGTGAAACTCGTCAGCCATCCGATAATTTTCTCATGACATATATCCCAAAGGCACAAACACGTTCTAGAATGAATCACATCTCGAGACGCATTTTTTGAAGGCACAAACACATTCTAGAAGGAATCACATCTCGAGGCACATTTCATTCTCATAGGAACAAAATCTCAGAGGCACAACTTATTCCAATAGGAATAATAACTCGGATGCACAACTTATTCCATAGAATAACATCTCAGAGACACAAATCATTCCCGTAGAAACAATATCTTAGAGGCCCAACTTATTCCCGTAGGAATAATAACTCAGAGTCACAATTTATTCCCGTAGGGGAATAATATATCGGAGGCACGCCACATTCCCATAGGAACAATATCTCAGGAGCACAACTTTTCCCATAGGAATAGTAACTCAAAGGAACATCTTATTCCCATAGGAACAATATCTCAAAGGCACAACTTATCCCCGTAAGAATAGTATCTCGGAGGCACAAACATATACCATAAGGAACCGCATCTCGAGGCACATTTCTTGAAGGCACAACATATACCATGAGGCACATTTCTCAAAGGCACAAACATATACCATAAGGAACAACATCTCGAGGCACAATTTTCGAAAGCACGAACATATACCACAAGGAATAACATCTTGAGGCACATTTCTCGATGGCACAAACATATACCATAAGGAACCACATATCGAGGCACATTTCTCGAAGGCACAGACGTATACTGTTGGTGCGCAAAATCGGATGTGGAGAGAGTAGAGGACTATTGTCGCGGGCACCAGCAGCTAACGGGGTGTGTTCGGTATCACGGGAAATGTGATAAGGTGAATAGGTTGATGATTGCGGGGATAGAGGAGAGGAGAAAGCTTCTAAGTGCTCGAGAGTGGAGCAAACGCTTGTTCAAGAGGTGCAGGGATAGAGGAGAGAAGGGTGTTGATCCGAGTGTGGAGATGGTAGGGAAGGTTGATCAGGAGAGGTCGAGCAGACGTTTACTTTGACGGTTGTGCTTGCAGGTTGATGCCAAGAGAGTTGAGCTGAGAAGAAGAGAGGGCCGCTAGCAGCGACAACAACAGACTTTGTCCGCCGCGGCTTAAATATCACTCTTGCGACGGGCTTTCCTTTGATTAATATTGAGTATTACAGCTTGTGTTGCACCTTTACATGGAAAGAGAATAAAGGGTACATAGGGGGAAGTTGGCGGCTAAGGAAAGAAGGTGCCAGAAAGGAGGCCGCGCGGACTGAAGAGTCAGGTCGGCAGGCCGCGCGGTTAGATTGAAGAAGGCGTGCAGACTGAGAAAGGGAGTCTGCATAGGTTGATGGCTTGAGCTTATCGTCGGCTGTCCTCGAGCGTGAGGCGATGTTAGCATGTCAGCCTCTGAGCCCGTGGGCTGTCCGTCCTCCCTTTAATGAGAGGTATGGGGGATCTTTTTATAGGCTCGAGAAGATAACGACTTTCGGTAACGTCACCCCCGGTGAGTCGGTAACTTGAGCGAATAGAGAGTTGAGTTTGCCGAGTCCGCAACAGGCCGTGCGGTCTGGGACATCCTCTGGAGCTGTTCTGCTACTGACAGATTGAGAGGAGTCCGCCCCTGCTGTGTTGAGCGAGCCCGCTCCAAGCAATGCGGGCTGAGGTGGTATCCGCACGCTGTTGGGAAGAAGCGGGTGTCGGGATGCTGATGACGAACGGCAGGCTGCACAACGAATCCTTCGAGTCCGCGGTGGATAGGCCGAGTGTAACATCCCAACTTTTATTGGGCCACCAGAGCCCTAGTGGGCCCAATAAAAGTGGACCGAACCCTACCCATGACCCGGTGGGAGATAACCCTAGGCATGAAATAGAGCTAGAGAACTCCGAAGTGAGTTTTATCAGTTCTTCTGACCTCATATAGTCGATACGAGTACATCAAAACTCGTTCAGTTAGACCCCGAGGTCGTATAGTGGATGTGACCATTCCTCGTAAAACGCAACGAGAGCAAAATTTTGGATATCGAGCTAGAGAACTCTGAATTGAGTTCTGTTGATTCCTGTGACCTCATATAACCTAGACGGGTGCATCAGAACTCGTCGCGTCACAATCTGAGATCTAACGACAGATTTAGACACTTTGACTGTTTTAGCGCGTTGCGACGCGCAAATTTTAGACTTTCACCAAACGGACTCCGATTCAATCCCAGTCAGTGGCGTTGGACTTGTGTGATCAATACGAAGTGAACGGAAGTCGTCCCAGTCAATTTCGATGATAATTGGTCAAATCGTGGTCAAATCAAGCATAGTCATGCACCGAAAAGCGTGCGCACACCAATTGTGACACGACACCCGAACTTTGACCCGGCCCCGATGCCTTGGACCCACTTTGACTTTGACCAGCAAGGGGAACCCACCCTAGGGTTGACTTGGTTAAACCCCACCTAAAAACTCATTTTGGATTTTTCTCCAAATGGGGGGCCCACCCCCTCTTCATGACCATTTAGGGTCTTGCCCCTCACCCACTTTGCCCCCCCCCCCCCAACCAGCAAACAGCCCAATATAAGTGGAGGTCCATTCACACCACTATCCCTCTCTCTCTCTCTTTCCTACCCTAAAGCCCAAGCCCAAAGGGCTTAACCCCATTTCCCCATGTGGGGGAAATCTCCCTGACCTCCAGCTGTCCTTGGACAGCTGGAGGGTGGGATTAATCCCTCCCTAAGGAGGGATTAATCCCACACCAAGTAGAGAAGGGGAGTCCCCTCCCCACTAGCCTATAAAAGCCCCCCCCCCCTCTCCCTCTTCCCCCTCAAGCTCTCTGAGCAACCCCCTCCCCCCTGCCCAACCCCCTGTCGGAGCCCAGGCGTCCGGAAAAGGCGAGAAAAAGGGGCCTCCCCCTCCACCACCGCCACCTTTGGCATGGCCGACCTGGCCGGCCCCTCCCAAGCCCACCAAACTCAGGTGGAGACTCTCTCCCTCCCCCTTCCCTATTCTAGACGACGTGTATGAGCCTCCCGGCGACCAGACCACCGTCGACGCCACCCGAGCCATTCTCAAGGCCGGGTGGTGCCCAAGGAGGAAATCCCCTCCCCCAATGCTGGTGGCGGCGCTGGGGGAGTGCTAGACCATTAGGGTCGGCGACCCCCAGCGGCGGAGAGCGGCAGTGCCGCCGGAAAACACGGCTCCGGCGGCACCCGCAAAACAGAGCAAAGCTCTATTTAGATCCGGCGGCGGCGGCCGACGGCGTAAGGCCGCCGGGCCAGCGCCGGCGAGAAGCCCGACGACCGACGCGCCGGTCGGGGGTGGAGCGGTAGGTGGCCAACCACCCGAGAAGCGGGGGTGGCGCGGTGGTGTCGGGAGCAGAGCCCCGCCGCCCCAAGCTCTCGGGTTAGGATTTCCGGCGGCGGCCGACGGCGCCAGGCTGCCGGACCACCACCCAGAGGATCGCCGGCCCCCGGTTTGTCGATCGGGGCCGGCGACAACGGCGGGCAGAGGCTGGTCGGCGGTGGTGCAGGCTGCCACCCTCCAAACCGCCGGGAAGCACAGCGGTCGTCTGATCTCAAGATGAGATCGGACGGCCCTGATTTCCTTAATCCCCCTCCCCCCCCCCCCCCCCCGCCTCCTCTTCTGTTCCCCCCACAGCGGATCTGTGGTCGATCCGCCGTGGGGAAACGCTGGCCTGTTGCGCGGTGCGACTCGATCTTAGCCGCAGGATCTTCTGTCACAACCCGCATTTTCTTCTTTCTGTATAGACATACACACGCACCAGTGGATTCGTGTCAGGTTATTGACGCCCACCAGTGGCTTACTTTTAGTGATTTTACCTCTCTCCTGACGATCGTCGACCTCAAGTCGTCGAGCGAAGGTCGTCAAACCAGCGGGACACGCCCTGTGACACGCCCGTGTCACAGGCTGTGTACCCGTTCTCTCGACGATCATCGACCTCAAGTCGTCGAAACCTCAATTCGTCGACCTCTCGATACGCCCCCTGTCACGCCATCTGTCACGCCCGTGTCACCGGCCGTGACACCCCCGAAAACTTCGTCGAACGAAGTTCGTCGGCCACGTGGCCCAGCTCAACCCGAGCCAGACACGCCCTGGGACACGCCCGTGTCCCAGGCCGTGTCACTCAAATTTTGAAAATTTCCAGAATTTGAAATGTTACAACTCTCCCCCTGCTACAAGAAATTTCAACCATAAATTTGCACCTAGGGAGTAAACCAGCGACCAATATGTTATAACCTCATATCATATGTTACAACTTCTTATTAGCCATGCTATTCCCGAGCAAAATGATCCGGGCTCGAGTAAACTATCTCGGAATTGAACGAAATTCACACCGTAGCTAAATACCCACGCTACGAATCTAGTGGCGAAGTCGAAATCATCATCCGACAAACAAAACTTGGGTTAACCTTGCCCGAAGTCAAAACAAAAGCATTCCCGAAGAGGCACCACCGAGTCGCTAGAACAGACTCCGGCTTGCTAGGGAATCTTGCAAACAGACTACAAAACCAGCCACTAAAAGGCCTAAAGAGTGAAGATCACGCTCTAACAACAGTAAAGGACAAACATATGCCAACGTAACGCCAAACAAAAGTACTAGTCAAGCTTATTTTAGTACTTTCATTTCAGTACTACTCCAGTTTCGTACTGGTCAAGCTTATTTCAGTACTTTCTATGCAGTACTACTCCAGTCTCGTACTGGTCACATTTCATTCCAATACTTTAAATAAGCAGCATAATCACCGCACTTGTTCTCATTGCAATTTACTATTATAATCTCGGGTTCTGCTCTGACGAGCAGTCGTTGTTAAAGTTGAGCCTTAGTTGAGGATAACCGTAGTTGAAGTAGTCCTCCAGGTCTAGCCCCAAATAATGCTTGCAGGTTGATGCCGAGAGAGTTGAGCTGAGAAGAAGAGAGGGCCGCTAGCAGCGGCAACAACAGACTTCGCCCGCCTCGACTTAAATGTCATCTCTTGCGACGGGCTTTCCTTTGATTAATATTGAGTATTACAGCTTGTGTTACACCTTTACATGGAAAGCAAATAAAGAGTACATAGGGGGGAGTTGACAGCTAAGGAAAGAAGGTACCAGAAAGGAGGCCGCACGGACTGAAGAGTCAGGCCGGTAGGCCGCGCGGTTAGATTGAAGAAGGCGTGCAGACTGAGAAAGGGAGTCCGCAAGGGTTGATGGCTTGAGATTGTCGTCGGCTGTCCTCGAGCGTGAGGCGATGTCAGCATGTGAGCCTCTGAGCCTGTGGGTCTGTCTGTCCTCCCTTTAATGAGAGGTATGAGGGTCTATTTATAGGCCCGAGGAGGTAACGACTTTCGGTAACGTCACCCCCGGTGAGTCGGAAACTTGAGCGAATAGAGAGTTGTGTTCGTTGAGTCCGCAACAAGCCGTGCGGTCTAGGACGTCCTCTGGAGATGTTCTGCTGCTGGAGGACTGAAAGGAGTCCGCCCCTGCTGTGTTGAGCGAGCCCGCGCCAAGTTATGCGGGCTGAGGTGGTATCCGCCCGCTGCTGGGAAGAAGCGGGTGTCGGGATGCTGATTACGAACAACGGGGTGCACAGCGAATCCGCCTAGTCCGCAGCGGATAGGCGAGTCCGCCTCTGCTGCTGAATGAAGGCGAGGCTGCCTGCTGCTGAGAAGCTGGAGCTGGAGTTCATCAATGCCAGCGCACTGAAGAATTGGACTGAAGGACGAGTCTGCCCAACCCGCGTCAGACGAGATTAGTTTTGGAGTAAGGCAACGCTCTTTAGGCAGGTTGGGATGTAGTCCACGAGCTGCCGGTGGTGCTGGTCGATTTGGAGACCTGGCGGACTGAAGAAGCAGGTCGCCTATTTTGCTGAAGTCTGCCATCTGTTGAAGGGAAAGGCACTGCTCCTTAGGGCCCGGTGACCTGGCAGGCTGCGGAGACAGGTCGTGCATGCTGGCACGGTAGAGCTGGTGGCAATTGCTGACTGGCGGCCTGGAGACAGGTCACCATTCTTGACTGACGGCCTGGAGGCAGGTCGCCGTTATTGATACGCGGTGAGCTAGTCGTTGCCGCTGGTGAAGGTGGACGGCCTGGAGGCAGGTCGCTGTTATTGGAGCGAGGTGAATCTGCGGTCTGGGCGGACGACAATGTGAGCCCGCCACAGCTGGTTGGGTAATCCTGTCGGTGAAATACGACGCGGTTAGCTGATCAAAACGTGCGGCCTACAGGGGCGGACTGAGGGAGCAGTCTGCAGCCCCTGCAGAACAAGCAGCTACTACGCGGCCTGGGCGGTCAGACCTGGGAGGACGCCCTAGCCGCGCAGCCTGAGCGGACAAAGAGGTTTGTCCGCCCATACTTGGACTTGTCGCGACCTCCAGGGGGAACCTGGAGCAGGCCGCGACTAGCAAGCGGGCCACCTTGGGAAGGATCGTCGATTTCTAGGTTAACTTATACCATAAGGAACAACATCTCGAGACACATTCCTCGAAGGCATAAACGAATACCATGAGGCACATTTCTCGAAGGCATAAACGCATACCATGAGGCACATTTCTCGATGGCACAATCTACCATAGCGTATGAACGATAAATATTATGTCGTTTAAAGCTTCGTAAGCCAAACCCAACCAACGTCTAAATAACCAGGGATTGAGTCAAAGGTTGGGGCCTTATCCTCCACAACAACCTTATAATCCAGAATTATAGCTATGTGACCCTAATAAGCCTCAGCCCCTGACTCGACTCATCATTAGTCGCGACCTCTTGGGTTACTCACTAATTTGATTTACCAACATGGCTATAGAGATTCACACTCTTTGAAAAGATGATCTTGTGCTTTAAACCTGACAATTTGTTAAGTGATTAAGGTGTCGACCTCGACCACATGCTCTACTTTATTAAGAGAGTCGATCAGGTCACGTATTATTTAGATTTGGCTTTGATGAAATTTCTGTTGGGTTTCTCTATAGGGTTGGCACAACGCTTGTGCACGCAGCGGAAAAATAAACATCAAAAAAAACCCAAAGAGATGTGGATCGGGCTATGAACGCTGAATCAAGAAGTTAGCAAAACTAGGCAAAAATTACCTCGGTGGTGTTGAGTCACAACCCAACGGAGATGCTCCAAACTTTATCTGCTTGCTAGTGGCGAGTTCTACGTGGAATAGTGTCCACGTTTCTGCAGAAGTCCACACGAGCGGGAGAACACCGATCTATCCGTCGCACGGATTATCGGGAAGGAGAAGACCGCACCTTTGCTTTCCCACGGACTGCTAGGTCCGCGCCAGGGATTGCAACACCAGCGACAGTCGCCAGAGAAGAGGTGGTCGACGGAGCGAACACGGCGGCGGCGGAACTCTTCCGTCGGCGGCGGGGATCGGGATCGGCGGATCGAAAGGCGGAACGGCTTCCGTCGGGTTTCGATCTGCTACAGGAGAAAATCGCGAGCCCGTATATTCCGAAAACCCTAAGTGTCCTATTTATACCAAAGGTATAAATAAACCCAGGAAAATCGCTATCCGCAGACCACCCAAAAATAGGGTTCAGAATCGGCGAGTATCAATCGGTGAGAATCGGCGACAATCGGCGAGAATCACTGAGCACGTTCGGCGAGAATCAGTCGACGAGTATCATACAGGATCGGCGAGAATCATAGTACAATACTCGACGATTCTCGCCGATCGTCGAGCCGCGCTCGACGATACACAACGATACTCGACGATCGTCGAGCCGCGGTCGACGACAATTGTCGAAGTAGTCGATCGTCGAGAATCAACAATTGATTCTCGACGATTCTCGTCGATCGGCGAGAATCAGAGAGACGATTCTCGCCGATCGGCGGGAATCAGAAGACGATTCTCGACTAATGTCATCGACCCTCGCACGACAATCCCAATCAGCCCTTCAAGGCAACATTTGCCCAACCCGATGATCCTATAAGGCAACACTTTGCCCATAACCCTATTCAGGTCGGTGATTGGTAACCTTTACCAACACAGTCAGTCAACCAACTTCTCCACATCTCTTATGTGCGACCCTGCAGGCTCATATCGCGTTGGCAGTGAGATTACATGTTTGATCACTTCCAGATCATCATGGTGACTCCAACAATTTCTCATCACCAAGTTAACTATGAATCGAGAGTGAAACCAAATAAATATTCTTACCCCAACCGATCTGCACTGCTCAACTGACCAGAGCGACGGTCTAGTTTGACATTAATTAAAGGCAATACCGAAATAAAAGTCTAAACGTCGATCTGTCTGCTCTGCTCGAAGAATGACGATCAGTTCTGCAATTAAAGACAGTTGTACTGAAACAAAAGTCTAAACCTCGATCTATCCGCTCTGCTCGAAAAGTGGCATCCAGTTCGACAATTAAAGGTTGTACTGAAACAAATCCTAAACCTCGACCTGTCCGCTCTGCTCGAAGTGTGGCGGCCAATTCAACAATTAAAGATTGTACTGAAACAAAAGCCTAAACCTCGATCTGCCCGCTCTGCTAGAAGAGTGGCGGCCAGTTCGTCAATTAAAGGCTGTACTGAAACAAAAGCCTAAACCTCGATCAGTCCGCTCTGCTCGAAGAGTGGCGGCCAGTTCGACAATTAAAGACTGCACTGAAACAAAAGCCTAAATCTCAATCTGTCCGCTCTGCTCGAAGAGTAGTGGCCAGTTCGGCAATTAAAGGCTGGACTGAAATAAAAGCCTAAACTTCGATCTATCCGCTCTGCTAGAAGAGTAGCAGCCAGTTCGGCAATTAAAGGCTGCACTGAAACAAAAGCCTAAACCTCGATCTGTACGCTCTGCTCGAAGAGTGGCGACCAGTTCGGCAATTAAAGGCTGTACTGAAACAAAAGCCTAGACCTCAATCTGTTCGCTCTGCTAGAAGAGTGGCGGTCAGTTCTGCAATTAAAGGTTGTACTGAAACAAAAACCTAAACATCGATCTGTCCGCTCTGCTCGATGAGTGGCGGCCAGTTCGACAGTTAAAAGCTGCACTGAAATAAAAGTCTAAACCTCGATCTGTCCGCTCTGCTCGAAGAGTGGCGGCCAGTTCGACAATTAAAGGCTGTACTGAAACAATAGCTTAAACCTCGATCTGTCCGCTCTGCTAGAAGAGTAGCTGCCAGTTTGCAATTAAAGACTGCATTGAAACAAAAGCCTAAATCTCGATCTATTTGCTCTGCTCGAAGAGTGGCGGCCAGTTCGACAATTAAAGTCTGTAATGAAACAAAAGCCTAAACCTCGATCTGTCAGTTCTGCTAGAAGAGTGGCGGTCAGTTCGACAATTAAAAGTGGTACTGAAACAAAAGTCTAAATCTCGATTTGTCCGCTCTGCTCGAAGAGTGACGACCAGTTCGACAATTAAAAGCTGTACTGAAACAAAAGCATATATATATATATATATATATAGCATTATAACAAAACTTTAGAAATATAAAATTTCTAAACACACAGATCCAAGCCAACCCGAAGGCGATATATTTTTTTTCTTATTTCCCTCTCCGCCGCCGCTGTCTACAACGCCGGGTTCCCACGCCACCACCTCCGGTCGGCTCGCTGAAGGTAGGCGCTCCTTCCGACGGTGGTCCGATGGTTTGGCTTCGTCGGCCTCCGTTGGGAGGAAGCAATACAGAGGTGGCCATAATGAGCTCGTCGGAGCTTCTGCCACCACCAGCGCCACTGAATGGAAGCTTCCCAGAGCGGGTCAGACGCCCTTCTTCGGCGAAGTCTCGCTCCCAGAGATCTTATAAAGGCCTTGAGACCTTTTCTTGTGTCGGAGAGGGTAGGGTGGCGGGGTGGCTGAGATGGCTCGGCTCATCTTTATCGGATCTGGCAGGGCGAGCAAGGTGGCGAGGCTAGTTTTAAAAAAAAAGGCCAGGGATATATCTAGAAGCTTTCGGAGGAGCCCCCCCCCCCCCCCCCCCGCCTTGAGAACAAGGGAGGGCCTTATATAGCCCAACCAAGAGCTCCAACTCTCCTCCTTACCCGAGTGAGGTTGGGTTTAGACAACTATGGTTGGCTCGGGGAGGGGCAACTATTTAGCTTAGTGGGTGAAGAGAGAAGATAGCATTGGGTTTAGTCACATGGTTGATTTCTCGTGCTTTGAGAGTAGTGCATGGTGATTCTCCAATCAGATTGAAGCATGTGGATGATGGTTTTGTTGAGTGAGAGGAGAGGATTAGTGGTTTAGTTGGGGAAAAAGTCCACTTTTATGGTGTTTTGACCAAAGGCAACTTTAAGTGGGTCCCTCATGCATGTCAAAGCCGCCATGGGCCCGCATCGTCGAGTGTCGAGTTAACATTGATTCGTCGGGCTTGTTTTTAAGCGTTCAAGTATCGTAATATTTTACAAGCTTTATTTTTATTTAACTGATCAAATGATATCAGAATTCAACGAAATGAGTCTCGTTGTACTCGTACTGACTGTACGAGTCTAACGAGGCTGACATGAGTCAATTCAGGGATCGTTTGCTTAATATTTTAAAAAGGTAATCTGACGGCGCACAACATTACTCAAAATAATTGTTTTCACCAAACGACCTTGGATCGAGACGAAACAAGATCCGGTGCACTCGTATTGACTAAACGAGTCCAACAAAAGTCAATTCGGAGTACATATGCTGATATTCTAGCACGTTATCCTAACCATGCAACGTAGGTCGGGTCGTAGTTTGCCACGACCCGGTCCAAACCCCATCCTAGGTTCACTTGAACTGTCTATACCCCCTTTTTGAAGGCGGGATGTTACAAATCCAATAAAACAAAGAAATATTTTCGTCCCCGAAAATGTGAGTGGGTCATGGGATTCTCATATGGAGATCAACTATATGCATTTTGAACCTGATACATCTCTTGCTTAGATATATATACATCGACGTGTATCCTTAATATTAGTTAACCCTTCCAATGTTTATACATGTCTAATGTATATATTCTGAAGGTGAAGGGAACTCGACACCTCCCAGGAGCCCGACTCAACTGAAGGTGGAGAAAACTCAACATCTCCCAGGAACCTAGCTCAATTGGAGGGGGAGACAACTCGACACCTCCCAGAAGCCTATCTCAACTGGATGCGGAAACAACTCAACACCTCCCAGGAGCTCAGGTCAACTAGAGATGAAGATAACTCAACACCTCCCGGGAGCCTAGCTAAACAGGAGGTGGAAACAGCTCAACACCTCCCAGGAGCTCAGCTCAACTAGAGGTGAAGATAACTCAACACCTTCCGGGAGCCCCGCTCAACTAGAGATGGAGAAAACTCAACACCTTCTAGGAGCCCCGCTCAACTAGAGATGGAGATAACTCAACACCTCCCAGGAACCTAGCTCAACTGGAGGTGGAGACAACCCAATACCTCTCAGGAGCCCCACTCAATTGGAGATGGAGAAAACTCAACATCTCCCAAGAGTCTAGCTTAACTGGAGGCGGAGACAACTCGACACCTCCCAGGAGCCCGACTCAACAGGAGGTCGAGACAGCTTAACACCTCCCAGGAGTCTGGCTCAACTAGAGGTGGAGACAACTCAACACCTCCCAGGAGCCCGACTCAGCCGGAGGTAGAGACAATTTGACACCTCCCAGGAGCTCAGCTCAACCGGAGGTGGAGACAACTCAACACCTCCCAGGAGCTCAGCTCAACTGGAGGTGGAGACAACTCAACACCTCCCAGGAGCTCAGCTCAACTAGAGGGGAGATAACTCATCACCTCCCAGGAGCCTAACTCAACTAGAGGTGGAGAAAAATCAACACCTTCCAGGAGCCCCGCTCAACTGGAGGTGGAGATAACTCAACACCTTCCAAGAGCCCAACTCAACAGGAGGTGGAAACAAATCAACACCTCCCAAGATTCTCACTCAACTGGAGGTGGAGATAACTCAACACCTCTCAGGAGCCCAACTTAATTGGAGGTGGAGATAACTCAATACATCCCAGGAGTCCAACTCAACTGGAGGTGGAGACAACTCGACACCTCCCAGGAGCCCGGCTCAACTGGAGGTGGAGACAACTTAACACCTCCCAGGAGCCTGGATTAACTGGAGGTGGAGACAACTCAACACTCCCGGGAGCCCGACTCAACTGGAGGAGGAGACAATTTAACACCTCCCAGTAGCTCAGCTCAATTGGAGGTGGAGACAACTCAACACCTCCCAGGAGCTCAGGTCAACTAGAGGGGAGATAACTCAACACCTCCCAGGAGCTCAGCTCAGCTGGAGGTGGAGACAACTTATCACGAAGGTTGTTGGTAATATGTATTTTTTTGATGCAAATAATGCTTATATAAGCCACACATTATGAGTTCTCATGACTCGTCACAACTCCCTATGTCTACATAGTTTGGTCTGCTTCTTTTTCAGCAGTGTAGCGAGCCCAACGACCTCACCAATATGACAATTAGTGACAGTGGCCAGTCCTTCCACTTCTAGGGGTTGTCGTACAACACTATCCAGGCGGGATGCTACACAGTGTTTCATCCTCAGACGGACGGGGAGTCTGAGAGGACCATCAGAACTTTGGAAGATCTATTGAGGTTGTGTTTGCTGGATAGAGGAGAGCCGTGGGAAAGGCTCTTACCCCTAGTATAATTCTCATATAACAACAATCACCAAGCCAGTATCGGGATGACATCCCATGAAGCCCTTTACTGAAGAAGGTGTAGAACCCCCTTGTCATGGGTGCAAGATGAAGATCTGAAGGTTTTAGGAATTGAGTACATTGATGATACTGATGTCGTTGTTAGACTAATACAGGACCGCATACTTGATGCTCAAAGTCGACAGACTAAGTATTATAATGCAAAACACCAGATGATAGAATTTCAAGTGGGTGACAAAGTGTTCCTGAAGATCCGGCCGATGCATGGAGTGTCACAGGTACGTGGTATGAAGAAGCTCAACCCAAGGTACGTTGGGCCTTGCACTATATTGGAAAGGATTAGTCCTTTGGCCTATCGGTTGGAGTTACTGCCAGAGCTGGAGAATCTTCATGACGTATTCCATGTATCGTCGCTTCGGAAGGCGTTGTTGCGGCCCGATCAACATATCCCCACCACTGATGGAGAAGTAGCAACTGATAGATCTGTGCAACTAGAGCCGGTGCGGATAGTGGACACCGAGACAAGGAACTTACGTCACAAGAGTGTTCCTTTGGTGAAGGTGCTATGATCTAATCATGGGAAAGAAGAAATTTACTTGGGAGCCGGTGGACTTGATGCTGAAGCATTATCCATAGTTGTTTCCCCAAGGTAATATTTTTAAAGCATAATATATTTCCTTGATTTATTTCCCCCACAACCTTAGCCTGATTTCAGGGACAAAATCTTTTATTTTGTTTATAGGATTTGTAACGTCCCATTTCGTGTCAGACCCCTCGCACGTGTTTTGAGTCAAGAAAATTGACTCAGGTTCGGGGAGCGTCGAGTGAGTTGACCGGACTCAACGACTAAATCAAGAATTAACTTAGAAACACTGGCAAGTTAGGCGTTGAGTGGACTCAACACACTCAACGCCAATTAACTTGGCGAAATTTTGGCGGGTTAAGTGTTGAGAGTGTTTAGTGGACTCAACACACTCTACACCATTTAACTTAGAAAGTTTCTGGCGGGTTAAGGCGTTGAAAGCGTTGAGTGGACTCAACGCGAGATCGCCATTTAACTTAGAATGCTTCTGGCGGGTTAAGGCGTTGAGAGTGTTGAGTCCGCTCTCGACGTCATTTAACATAGAAAGTTTCTGGCGGGTTAAGGCGTTGAGAGCATTGAGTGGACTCAACGCCACATAACGCTCTCGACGCCATTTAACTTAGAATGCTTCTGGCAGGTTAAGACTTTGAGAGCGTTGTGTCCAACGCTCTCGACGGACTCAACGCTCTCGACGCCATTTAACTTAGAATGTTTCTGGCGGGTTAAGGCGTTGAGAGCGTTGAGTGGACTCAAGAAAGTTTCTGACGGGTTAAGACGTTGAGGGCGTTGAGTAGACTCAACACCACTCAACGCCATAGGCTGAGGATAATTCGTCGAACGCCGAAATTCGTCGACCACCGATTCGTCGATCTCAGGTAATTCGTCGAACGACGAAATCCGTCAATCACTGATTCGTCGAACTCAGGTATTTTGTCGAACGCCAAAATTCGTCAAGCACTGATTCGCCGAACTCAGGCTAAAATTCGTCTAATGCCCAAAATTCGTCGAACTATGGTAAATTCGTCAAACGCTAAAGTCGTCGAGCGCTGATTCGTCGAACGTTGAATTCGTCGAGCGTTGATTCGTCGAACTGGGCTAAAATTCGTCAAACGCCATTTAACTTAGAAAAAACTTTGCCTTGGGCAAATTTTCGGCAACTATTGAACCGGATTTTCGGGAATTGCACCAAATCGACTTAAACAGGCCGCGTCCTTTCAACATGACTCATTTAAAGCAATATTAGGCGGTCCAATGTCAGACCGACACATGACAAGGCAGTTAACCTAATTTCTCATTATAAAAGGGACATGCGGAAAACCCTAGCCGTCTTTTTACCAGTTTGCTGAACAGTTGTCCTTGCCGAGCCGTTACTGTGCAATCCTGAAGAAACAGAGAAGCTGCCAGAGTCAATTTCTGGAAGAAAATCCTCTCTCTTCCTCTCTTTCTCGTGAAGAACGAACACCAACGAGGGAGAAGAATATGCCGCAAAGAAGGGTGACAAGATCCATGGTTGGAAACCTCGGAACCGCCAGAGATGAGGTGAGCTTCCTACCCTCTCCCCTGGTGCTAGATCTTTAGTTATTCCTAGAAGAGATATCGACTAAAAGGAGTCTTGATTCGTGAGAAAAAGTTTGCTTTGGAGAAGGCCATGATAGGGCTTGTACCCTAGAGATAAGATGTCTTCGACTACTCCCTCCTTCCATTAGAAGATATGGACTTGGTTTCATGAAGAAAGTTGGCCTGTTGAGGGTGAACAAGGGAGGAGGAATTCTGAACGTGGTTTTGGAAATTTGGTTGGAGGAAGAAGACGAACCGATGTCATTCGTCTCGCTTTAAGATGCGCGCAAGAATCTGTTTTCTGCGCGCAACGATCTTCGAGGCCGTTTTCGGACACGATGCGGTCAGATCTGAGCTTTCGACTAAACACAAAATTCGTAGCCCTTGGAAATACCTTTCCAACGAGGGATTACATGCATTCACCGGATTCCTGTAACCTCAGGAATCCCCGGTCGAATTTGTTGTACAGTAATCTTCCTGCACAGTGATTCTCGGGCTTGTGTTGAATTGGCTTGAATTTGGTAGGAAGAAACTATAGTACAACAACGTTAACGTCTTGATAAATTTAGTGTATGAGTAATTATGATTAAACATTGTTAATGACAATTGTTGGATAGATCCTTAACGAACACATGGTGTAGTGAACGATTGGGTTGACGAGTTGGGATGGTAGGAATGGTTTAAATATGATAACCAATAAGGATGTACTTGACAATGGTAATACGTTGAATAATGATGAGACTGACTTGAAGTTGTTGTACATAATTGGTAGTGATTGTTATGAACAAATGGTTGTTGGCATTTAGTTGATGGATCCACGTGTGCACGAATGGTTTGAACTAGGTAAAAAGATTGTAACCGGTTGATGTTAAAGTTATGTGATCATAGTCTATATGTAATTAAGTTAACCAAATGGTTCATGAATAGGTGAAGTACCATTATGTTGGTGATGAACCCTTAAGCGCCTTGAGGCACGAGAATGTGAAAAGGGTGTAAGTGAGGGTGTTTGACCGCATTGGATTGGTAATGATGAAAAAAGACATATGTGGACGGTTGGCCTTGGTCCTCTGGTGGTTTGTCGACAGAGGCACCTTCCGTGCCACGATGATGTGACATTGCATGCGGTGTGAGTCGACATGCGGTGTCGTAATCCTGGGTTAAGGATAGTGTGGTAGGTCGACGAGCGCGCCAATCGTCACACCAACGGGAGTGAACAACTAGACATGCACGACTGGGCCTTGGTCCTCGGTGCTTACTTCCCGAGGCATCCTCCGGGCTAATGGACAAGTGGCCTTGGTCATTTGGTGATTTGATCACAGAGGCACCTTCCGTGCCACGAAGATGGGCCAGTTGGGCTGGGCTCTTAGTGCACATCTACCCGAGACCCCTTCTGAGCCGTAGTACGCACGTGAGCTCCGCTGTTGTGTTCTTGGCGTTGAGATGTACAGAGGCCCAGACTTGGTAGTGTGGATGTCCTCCTTGTAGTGGAGAAGCCCGCTCCACTGTCACCGTCTGCCCACGACGGTTGACGCCTGAGAGGTTAACTACCTGCTCAAAAAGTGAGAACTACAAGTCTGTGTCGACATAGCAGTTGCATGTGCGTGATTATGGGTGAGTCATTGCATTGCATTCATGTCATTACATTACATTGCATGCACAAGATTCTCATCGTATAAGTTTGTATGAACACTCTTATACAATGAGTTACTTTACTGCCGAGCCGATCCTCGACTTATATGTTCCTATGAACATTCATATAAGTTGAGTTACCTTTTGTTGTAGTTTTAAATTAGATGGTAGAACTGCTAAAGTATATTGCTTACTTGTTTATTATACTGCTGATATACATTGATATTGCTCACTCTATTACCACCTGTTTGTACTTCTACTTTTTTATATATATTGTACTTGTCCTTTTTCTCCGCCCGGTGTCGAGGAGTCGTCGGGGGGGGGGGGGGGGGGGGCGGATGCGAAACCACTTAGTCTTTATGAGTAACAGTTGCTACGTCTTCCTTTTTAAGAGAGAACCCCTCAGACAGAGCAGCAGCAGGTCATGCAGTAGGACAGCTAAGCCAGGACGTCAGGGCCTGAAGGGACGGTGCCATCGCTACCGTCGGTGACTGATGTGAGTTAGATACTCTTTTTGTACACGTACTCTGATATTATAGAAGCTCGTTGATGCTTCTTTTATTTGATGTACCTTTGTACTATTTTACTTATGTGTGGATTTGACTTCTGTTTTATATTATTGGTTGGATTGACAATGTTTGATATTGATTATAGCCGGTAGAAAATACGTCTTGCAGTACAGGTTAGCCGTGTGCTAACGCTACCGCAAGACGGCTGTTCTGGGCATAAGTGTCCCCTCGTGCCGTGTTTTGCGTTCCGGAAGAGAGAGTCTTACAAGTTACACCGCACGACACCAAAGAATTTATTTATATATAGTTGAGATAATTTTTATTTTTAAAATCTGTAGACATGAACATAATATAACAAAAATGACTGCATATAAAATTTCATATATTCAGTTCAATATCTTCGGAATCCGGCTGGACGGAAGGGTTTGTTGTAGATCAGAGCTGCCGTCGCCGCCCCTTCTCCGTCAGTAGGCTTCCTCGGTTCCTGTCTCCTCAGAATGGAGGTAATCCGCCTGCAATACAATGTATTATTTCGCGCAAGTTTCTGTTTAATGCCTCCTCGTGTTTCTTCTTCGAAAGCAGCGCACCAGGATCACTTGATTGCGCCCCCAGCTAATCTGCTGAATCTGTTGAAGCTGTGTATAAGGCGCGAACTACATATGAGAGCTAAAAAGAATGATGTGAAACGGATTTTTGACCTTTTTTCCCTTTTGTATGTAGAATGGTTGTCCAGTTCCAGTTAATCTCGTTGATTTGATTAATCTGACCACGCGCCATTTCATGCTTTTCAAAAGAAACTACTAAAAATTTCTCATCATCGTTGATTTTGAAAGGGCTTATTTTTTAGCACTAAAATTTTCTACGGTTAATGGCAGAGTTCCGCGGTGAGCGGATCATCTGCCAAGAACAAAGCAATGGTGGAGGGTTTGAGGCGCTATGGCATAGTTAAGTCCAAGAGAGTGGGAGAAGTGATGGAGACAATTGACAGGGGTTTATTTGTACAAAGTGGCACTGAAGCTTATATTGACAGTCCCGTGCAAATTGGTTACAATGCAACTATATCTGCACCTCACATGCATGCTACTTGTTTAGAGCTCTTGGAGCAGCATCTGCAGCCTGGCATGCGAGTTTTGGATGTTGGATCCGGTACCATACTTTTCAATTATTTCTGTCTGTCATATTAAATATTTAATGTTTGTGATTTCCATGTGGCCAATAAAAAATGTTAAATTATTAATTTTGTTAATTCACACTATCCATTTGCTGTTAGTTTTTTAGTTTTTTGTTTCCTTTACAGATTTTTCAATTATGCTGATTGGAATCTGACATCCAATTTGCTGTCTGAGCATGCATTGTATTCCCTTGATATGATTTTAGTTGTTGATTAAGACGCCAAAGCCATCCTTTTTTATGATTGTGTTATTTACATGTATTTAGTTTTTTTTTTCTTAAAATGATTAGTAGATATTGATCATAACTGTTATTGTTTTGAATTTAATGCATGATAAAAATGTTAGCCTTTTCAGTCCTTTCAATACTTTTTTCTATTGTATCCTCAAATCGAGGGCCAATGGTGTAAAAAAATAATTTCATGATATCTCATTGTATGATTATCACCTGAATGCCTGCGACAGCTAATACACCACGTATGCTTTTACGGGAGTTCATATTCTTCATGTGATCTCCAATACCAAGAATCATTTTGAAACAATCTTCTACACATATCAACTATAACTTCACCAAGTGTTAAGAATATTTGATTTTTGTCTTCAAAACATGACATCCAGTGTTTCCCTCAGGCTAGCATGCAATAATAATAAACAATCAAACCTCACTAGGAATTTCATATGTAGACAATTTCTCCCTAAATTATAATTTATAACCAACCCCACTAGATATTACTATGCTAGATTAGTTAGATACACCACATAAAAATGTTATGTTAGATTACATTAATTAGTAAAATCAGATTATTCTAAAAGATTTAGTGAATTACGGACAAAAACTAGTTTCATTTTTTAAATTATGTTGGATATAACTATTTTGTATGTTAAGCTACATATAAAAATAAAGTCAATTTAAATAATTAGTAATATTTGGTAAGAAAACATTAAAATAGGTTTGTTTTACTCTTTGCAATTATCCTTAATCTATGTTAAACCTAAACCAATAACATACAAAACACTTAATATATGAATTTAAGGTAACTTGAACTAAGATAAACAATAAGGGCAACCCGGTGCACAAAGCATCCCCGCGGACCGAGGGTCCGGGGAAGGGTCCCACCACAAGGGTGAAATGTAGGCAAATCTTACCCTGCATTTTTGCACGAGGCTGCTTCCAGGACTCATACCCGTGACCTCAAGGTCACACGATAACATCTCAACCGGTGCGCCAATTCTCCCTTCAACTAAGATAAACAATGCTTGAAAAAAAATTTAACACAACCGACATATGAATTTAGCAACAAAATTTAGCAACAAAATTTAACAACAAAATTTAACAAAATTCAAACCATTTAAAAAAGACCATAGAAAAATGAAAATGATTTTTCGTGAGCCAAAAAATATAACACAGTCAACAACAAAACTATGAGATTATTCACTAACACCATCCAACCAAGATAAATTTTATTGATGGCGAAGTGGTCCGGCCATGTGCTCGTAATGCTCGTGACTGGTTGTTTGTTGGCTGCGAAGTCCCGCCACTTGTTCATGATGACGTTGTTGATGCGACCACCATTGATCCCCGTCTGAGAGAGTTCGTGAATTGGGACGATCGTTGCCGCAAGCTCGAGGATGAGATTTCTACTACGATGCCCGCCGCCATCGCCGCCACATGTTTTGCACGACGACCGCCGCCGCCATTTAATAAAATATATAATTATAAATTAAATAATTATAATTATATATTTTATCAATTAATATTTTATCTATTTTCATTTCACCAATTTTATTTCTAAGCTATTTTGATTTCATGTAACATGATGGGTGCATATAACTATCATGAGGTGGTTAATTTTCAATGGTTGTGATTGTGTGGTGTAGACTATAAATAGCCATGTTATGAAGGATTTTATTAGTGAAGAATGAAAAATTGAAACTTGAATTCAAAATTTGAATTTCCCCCTCATCTCTCTCTTCCCTTTAGGCAAAATTTAGCCCCCCTCTTTCTCTTGCCTTCTCCTAGCCGCCTCCTCCCCCCTCTCCTTGGCCGCCGGCCACCCTATCTCCTCCCCCTCTTTTCGGCCCCCCTCTCTTCTCCTCCTTCCTTACCTCTTATTCCCAAAGGAAAATCCAACCACCACTTCCTCCCCCTCATAGCCGGCCACCTCCTTCTCAAGAAGGCCGACCACCATCATCCTTTCACAACCCGGCCACCCTTAGTTTATTTGGTGAAATTTCGGCCAAGGCATATAAGGTGGCCTCCTTGTGGATTCCAACTCCGGTGACTCCGAAGAAAGCGGCGTGCGTCTTCTCCTTCCGGTGCGGCTCCGTGGAATTTCGTGGAAGTGGATCTTTCCACCTTCGTCGTGTGATTCCTCCACTCATCCTTGTGGAAGATTTGAAGGTCTATTGCTTGGGATTGGGTAACGAAAATATCTACTCTTGTGTGATTCCTTTGTTAATTAGTTGGAGGTTGCGAGACATCGACTTTTATCCGCGGCTTTTGAATCCGTCATTTTAAAAATCTGATTTTATCGTTTATGTTCTTCAATTTCATTAATCGAATCCGGATCGGGTGGATCCTTTTTGCTTGATCCAAATATTGGCAAATAGCCCTTATTAGATCTCCAAAGGGTTGGCGAACCTTAATGTTATATTCGGATTTTTTGGGAGCGAACACGACTAATTTTGGATCGTACTTTTTAGTCAAGTTCTTCTCGGATTGTGGTTGTGACATTGTGTTATACACGACAAATATTGGAACGGTTAAGAGTCATCATTTTAGGTGTTGTGAATGCTGTGGTATTGTTTGGCAAACAAGGATTACACATGTTAAATTAATCTCGTGTGCTAAAAGACCTCAATTAAGAACTAAAGCATTTAATTTGTGCGACGTAGAATTGGAACGTGAGAGAACGATTAAGTGTCGTTGTCCGTTGCGGTTCATCAGGAGATGTAGCCTGCATCAATTTGGTATCAGAGGGAGGTTCACGTCTATTTCCTAATTGGCACCCTCCCATTTTCTTAGGACGTCGACACGCATTTGTCCTGCACGTTTATTTGTCAAAAAATTACAAAAAAAAATTTCTTCTGGTCTGTCAATAGCGGCTTAAAATTTTATTTTAGTGCAAAAAAAAATTCAAAAAAAATTATTTAATAATCTTCTATTTATTTTCAGTAAGAAAATAAAAAAAATATATTTATTGCCTTAGTGGTTTAGCAGGAACAATTCCATCTGTTACAATTTTATAGGATCAGAGTCACTATTCCATTACCTGTGCACCAGATTCGAGTAGAAAATTTTCTGTCCCATCACCACTAAAATGGCCCATGACGTTAACGTTTCCTGATTCAAATCTTCTGGAATCATGTCGAATGTTAGGAAGCCAGTTCATTCACCTATTATGGATGAAATTAGTGACTTGTTTAGGCAACTAACGGCTAACCAAGCCACACCACCATCCCCTAGGCAACCCTACCATCATCAGGACCGTCCCCGTGAGCGAGAGGTTGACGTATCTTGGTCGTCTAGGAGCGTTGCTCCCACCTACGATGGGTTGGGAGGTCCTCAGATCTTCCTTAATTGGGTTGCTGGGATAGAACGTTATTTCGAGTGTCTTGTTCTATGGGACCTCCACAAGGTCCCAGTGGCGAGCAAGCAGTTAGTGGGTCGAGCGCAGACTTTCTGGTTCAACGAGGAAAGACGTATTGGGTCTTCTATAGGTTGGCCGGTCATGAAGAACCTCCTCACCGACCAGTACGCTCCCGCGTGGATGTTCGATGAAGTGGCAACATTACGCCATGACACTATACCCGTATCTGATGATAGGAGTGCTCTTAGACCTCAAGTTAGGACCTTTCCCCAGACTGGTATGTCTACACGATGTGTACTTCCATCCACCGCTAGGAAAAGGGAGGTTGTTAGATCCATTGGCCGAGATTCCATGGTTGTTACTGCTAGGAGTGCCATGAGCCCGCGGGGTGAGAGTATTCCGAGCAGTGTGGGTTATCCCACGATAATTTCCAACGATGCTGGGGGTACGTCAGATCCCTATACTATCGAGTGCACAGTTCAGCCTTCGACCTCTGTCTATTTAGGGTCCTCCCTCGAGTGCTATTTTCCAGTCATTGACTCTTCTGTTGATTCTGAGCCAGTGCTTTTGACTGAGCCCCCCGTTGAAGGCGATGTAGCATCTCTGACGAGCTTAGCGATGTTGAGAAATTCGGTTACCCCAGTGACATGGAAGAGGAGCTCTCCTCTGAAGTGCCACCCCATATGATTAACCAACCCATCCTCGATCATATCTCGGGTCCGTCACCCATATTAGTTGAGGAGTTTCCCGATCATCCTGAGTTAGATGACAAAATTAGTGCGTTGGAAGAATTACCTAGCGAGGGAAGAATATTCTTGGAAGTTTTGAGTAGTATTAAATCGGAAGAATCTTCTTTGATGATAACTCCATTGTGTGGCAGTCGATATGATTTTGATCTTCCTCCGGATCTGACTTTTCCGCTCCTCTTTCCAGATCATGTAACTCGACTAGATGACTTTGTTGGGCACGAATTTGGTATAACTAGCCCGAGACATTTGGTACTGCCTCCGTTAGTAGCCCCTCCATTGGATATATCTCGTAAGATATGTATTAGTGAGTTGTTAGAAGTCATGTTCGACCTTGTCACAACATTTTGTAGTTCTGTATTTCCCAAATTTCCTATGATTAATCAATTCTCTGATTATACGTCTACGATGAGGTCGTTTATTGTGTCCACTTCTGATTTCGTGACGGGTGTGCCCCTTGGTTTGCGTTCGCTAAACATGAAATATAATTTAAATCAATTAAACCAATTAGCACCGCCTTATTTTCAACCATGCCACGATATCTATACACCCACTCTTGTAGCCATAGCTCTCCAATATGAGTCCTGTCATTTGCATGTCAACTTACTCCCGAGTGTACCCAACTTACAAGTTGACGGTACAATTTTAGTGCGTTCACCTCACGACCGGTTGCTGACCGACACCATCTTGAACATAACATTTAGGAAAGCTGACCCGTACCTGATTTATATTGAAATTCGAGACATTACGATTTTTTTGGATTTTATGAATGATTGGGGTAGTTCACCCATTTTCAACGTCCCGGATTTTATATCGTATGTTTCTCCTCCTCTAGAGTGGCTTTCTCTGTCGTTTCTTCCTCCCACTAAATGTTCTCATGGGTTGGGGAGTGAAGTTATTGCAGTATCTATCTTCCACTGGGATTCCATGGTACTTGCACTGGTTGGTAAGACAAACGTCATTTTTCTTTCTGTCACATTTACGTCTAGTTTTTTGGAAACCCTGGTTGTTTTGGTAATGCTTCGCAGGTTACTCTCGGCTATTACTTAGGAGCTCGTCGTACTGCATTTGGAGGCTGCTTTATTCCACCACTCTCTCCCAGGCCACTCATCGGTGATGAGTGCTTTTGAGTGGGGGAGAATTGATGGCGAAGAGGTCCGGCCATGTGCTCGTAATGCTCGTGACTGGTTGATTGTTGGCTGCGAAGTCCCGCCACTTGTTCATGATGACGTTGTTGATGCGGCCACCATTGATCCCCGTCTGAGAGAGTTCGTGGATTGGGACGATCGTTGCCGCAAGCTCGAGGATGAGATTTCTACTACGATGCCCGCCGCCATCGCCGCTACATGTTTTGCACGACGATCGCCGCCGCCATTTAATAAAATATATAATTATAAATTAAATAATTATAATTATATATTTTATCAATTAATATTTTATCTATTTTTATTTCACCAATTTTATTTCTAAGCTATTTTTATTTCATGTAACATGATGAGTGCATATAACCATCATGAGGTGTTTAATTTTCAATGGTGGTGATTGTGTGATGTAGGTTATAAATAACCATGTTATGAAGGATTTTATTAGTGAAGAATGAAAAATTGAAACTTGAATTTAAAATTTGAATTTCCCCCTTATCTCTCTCTTCCCCCTTAGGCAAAATTTAGCCCCCCTCTTTCTCTTGCCTTCTCCTAGCCGCCTCCCCCCCCTCTCCTTGGCCGCCGACCACCCTATCTCCTCCCCCTCTTTTCCGCCCCCTCTCTTCTCCTCCTTCCTTACCTCTTATTCCCAAAGGAAAATCCGACCACCACTTCCTCCCCCTCATAGCCGGCCACCTCCTTCTCAAGAAGGCCGACCACCATCATCCTTTCACAACCCGGCCACCCTTAGTTTATTTGGTGAAATTTCGGCCAAGACATATAAGGTGGCCTCCTTGTGGATTCCAACTTCGGTGACTCCGAAGAAAGCGGCGTGCGTCTTCTCCTTCCGGTGCGGCTCCGTGGAATTTCGTGGAAGTGGATCTTTCCACCTTCGTCGTGTGATTCCTCCACTCATCCTTGTGGAAGATTTGAAGGTCTATTGCTTGGGATTGAGTAACAAAAATATCTACTCTTGTGTGATTCCTTTGTTAATTAGTTGGAGGTTGCGAGACATCGACTTTTATCCGCGGCTTTTGAATCCGTCATTTTAAAAATCTGATTTTATCGTTTATGTTCTTCAATTTCATTAATCGAATCCGGATCGGGTGGATTCTTTTCGCTTGATCCAAATATTGGCAAATAGCCCTTATTAGATCTCTAAAGGGTTGGCGAACCTTAATGTTATATTCGGATTTTTTGGGAGCGAACAAGACTAATTTTGGATCGTACTTTTTAGTCAAGTTCTTCTCGGATTGTGGTTGTGACATTGTGTTATACACGACAAATATTGGAACGGTTAGGAGTCATCATTTTAGGTGTTGTGAATGCTGTGGTATTGTTTGACAAACAAGGATTACGCATGTTAAATTAATCCCGTGTGCTAAAAGACCTCAATTAAGAACTAAACCATTTGATTTGTGCGACGTAGAATTGGAACGTGAGAGAACGATTAAGTGTCGTTGTCCATTGCGGTTCGTCAGGAGACGTAGCCTGCATCATTTGTACATGCTCTAAATAAAAAAAACAACAGGATTTCGGCCCATGTTTTTGGCAAAAATTAGAGTTTGGGTTTGCAACATGGAAACAGGGATAAATGAGGAGGGCTTGGGATGGGGGAACTAAGTCAACTTGTATGAACTTTCATTAAAAAGTTTGTCCTACATTTATCTCGACACACTACAAACACCTCCTTCACCCCTATTTTTTGCCTCTTCCAGTAGAAATCTGTATTAATGCGTTGTAAAGACTTCTGTACCCCTTCATGTGTGGAGTAATATATATTAGAAAGAATTATAAAGATAAGAAGTTAAATCGGTAAAAGATATATCCATGTTTGTATTGGATCATTCTTTCATCTTCAGACCAATTAGCCACACATCCTCCTCCTTGAATCCAGTCTAAGGTTTTTATTTATTTCTAAAATGGCTGAACGAGAAATGTGGCCTCAGATTGCATATGCTAGTCTGCCGTCATCTCCCTGTGATAAGCAATATGCATCCTTATTAAGAGAGTTGACTTGGCGCTCCAATGTGTCACCATGAAATTGCTAAGTTTTGTTTCAACATATATATCAAACTATTTGATCTAACCGAAATCAGAATAAGGAAATTTTGCCCTCAAAGTTAAGGGAGCCAATGTTGGGTAGCTCTAAAGATCATTCAACTTTCGTTCGTAAGCTTGTATTTCAAAATTATGAACCTGACGCATCACATACAATGCAAATTTCTTTTGTGAAATTCTTCGGGGAAAGAACCAAAGTTGTTGCTAATGATTTCTCAAGGGTAAATGTTGTCTAAGCCTATGTAGACCAAACAAAGGCATATTTTTTGAGCATATTGGTGAGTGGAGTGGCTAATTTACCATATCCCTTGATGAAGTTTGTTACCTCCTTTGAATTTTGAAGGTTTTTTGCACGAAAGAATGGGAAAGAGGGAATGACAGATCTAGGAATCATTCTTGGCCAGCCTAAGACTCCAAATTTTCATTCATCCCTCTGATAACATCCATACTTGCGAGTTAGATTATTTAAGACCGATTTCGGGGCATTACAATAATTAAATGAAAATACTAAAATTTGATAATGTAAATGTGTTGCCATAAGATAATGGACCCCACCTTATGCGGCGCCGCTTGCTGGTGCGACCCGGCTAAAATAAACCCGCCAAGTACTCATCGGGGCCTCACGATTTCATGAGTCAACATCGATACCTATCTTCTGCAACACTATTCCCTACTAGAAAATTTGCATTTTCCATATGCTTAGCTTCAAAGATGGTTGGGCATAGGTTAAGAGGTAACACCTAAGGTTGGCATAGAAACCCCAGGAAAGCAGTCGTCGAATTGCGGTGAGATGATGACCGTTGCTGCTGTTGGGGAAAGGCCTCCATGAATGTCTGCAATTGCCATTCCTAGTTGAAGGACAACGTTGGTTTACCCACTTGATGCGGGTGTCCACGAAACATGCTTGTTTTTATGAAATAAATTCCCAATGGATTGCTGCGGAGTAGAGTTTCAAGTCCCATGTTGCAGTAACTTTTGAAGAAATGGTCCTATCTCATCTCCGAGTTGTGTTGAAATGGTCCTATCTCATCTCCGAGTTGTGTTGAAATGGTCCTATCTCATCTCCGAGTTGTGTTGAAATGGTCCTATCTCATCTCCGAGTTGTGTTGAAATGATCCTATCACATCTCTGAGTTGTGTTGAAATGATCCTATCACATCTCTGAGTTGTGTTGAAATGGTCCAATCTCATCTCCGAGAAGTAAGTTTTGAAATGGTCCTATCTCATCTCCGAGTTTTGTATGTCGTTGCTTACAAACCAGAGTTGTCTTGCTCTTGGAAGATGAAGTAACTATTGATTGGAATCTAGTCACAGGCTGATGATTGAGGGATGAAGGAAATTTGGGATTTATATTCGTCTTGCCTCCCATGACCACATTGATTTTCAATGTTGAATATTTTGGAGACTTAACCTAGGTTGCCTAGATGGTGCTTAATGGAAGAGGAAGAAAAGAGGAATGAAAAATAAGGGGGAGCGACTTACTGCAGGGACGTGGATTTCGACACTGCGCAGCGATGATGTGTTCAGTGCATGGTTGTCAGGATCGAGATCCTAGATGAGATCATTTCGAGGTAGGATCATATCATATAGTAGGGTTGGATCGAGGATCGCTTTATAAAATCAGGATCGTTTTACAAAATCTGGATCGTAGGATCGTAAGATCCTAAGATCCGGATCACGATCCTGACAATCATGGTTCAGTGATTGAGAAATGATCCTTTGTTTGATGAAATAAGGAGGCGGGACTCCCATTGAAATAAGAAATTAAGCGCTCCTTCACATGGTATCATAGCTCATGGTCTAGGGTCTAATGCATTTCCTCTCGTGATGACTGCTGTCTACCAACGAACAAGGGATCGTCCGTCTACCTTTACCTGCACGGGAGCTCGTCCATTTGAAGTCTTCGTGCCTGTTGATGACAGAGGATCGCTGACCCTAACTACAAGCGACAAAGTTTCATTGAACACAAATGATCGATGATTTGAAGCATCGTACGCAAAGTTTCCTTGTTTCTGCCTCCGCCGATCATGTTAGTTCGCGGCTGCAGGTCACTTCCACTAATTGGATGAGACCATTTTTTTGCTTGGTCTCTATTGTTTCAAATAATTGTCACGTCTCAGAGTCGTCTCCCTCATTTTTGTGCGACACCTCTTGTTCCTCCTGCTTACTATACGTGCATGACAAAGGAGATAAAAGTTTGGTTTGAAAGAGATGTTGCCGTCGCCGGATCACTCCTTAATAGTGTTGACCTTTGCATAGGCAACACCCAGATGTGCCTAGAAACTACAAAGGAGAAATGTGATGGCCTTGCAAATCTTTACATTTTGAAAAAAAATCTTTTACATATATTCAAACTGCATCAGCAAATAAGCACCCTCTGCCTTGAAGATTTGTCCGCTTTAAAAAACCACTACCCTGTATTCAAAGAGCCCTCTAACGAACTTAAATGTTTATCACCCTCACGATTCTACAAAAACAACAGGATGAGATGACACCTGGTTTCTAGCTGCGTTACCTCCATCCCGTGACACCATCAAGAATCAGATTCTAACCGCTGATCCTCTTCCTAGTCCACGGAAATGTATACGAGGATGATTGAGATCTACTCATGGCCGATGTATATAACAATATTCCCTCGGAAGTGCGGCTATTGTGGCTGAACCAATCACCATGAGGATTTTTTTGGGAAAACATAGAAAATCTGAATGTGAATCAAATCTCCACTGAGTCTGTTACCTCTGAGATTTTTTCCATGAAAATTATTTCTCTAAGTGCTCTTGATATGCGATGACTTGAAAGGCATCTCCGCGGACAAGATTCTTGCCAGAACACTCGTCGTCATACTGCTGTTGTTCGTCAAACAAGTGGCATTGCTGGATGCTTTACATCTGGATTCTAGAGCCTCTGCACATATCTTAGATGACAAAGCACTTTCCAATAATTCGAGCACTTCCTGAGAGCATTCTCCCATAATGCTCACCGATGGTTCCACTTCTCCCGTTGTTGGATTTGGTGATATTACCACTCCGTGTCATTGACTCCCCATGAAATCTTGCTTCTGTTAGTAAATTGACAAGGTACGTACCTTGGAGTGTAACATTTTACCCTCTTGTTCCATGCAGGGTCTCAAGACGAGGAAGAATATTTGTCAGGGATATGAAGGCAAAGTAAATCTCTGCCACTTGCAAAAGTGAAGATACTTGTTGGAATATAAACTTTGATAGTTATTTAAAAGAAAGTTGGCCTTCTACTTAAACTAGTGAGTATAACATGAAAATAAAAAAGCTGTTAATACTTCAAACACCCTTCCTTAAGTTAGACATGTAATATTATTCATACCCAACTTGCTAATAGATTTACAAATACTTTTTCGCTCAATTCCTTAGTAAGAACATCTGCAAGTTGTTCCTCTGATTGTACCAAAGGAGTGCATATAACTTCTTTCATAATATTTTCTTTAATGAAGTATCGTTCAACTTCGATATACTTGGTGCAGTCATGTTAGGCAAGGTTATGAGCAATGCTGATTGCAATTTTGTTATTACAATACAAATTGAAGGGACACGTTTCCAGTAAGCTAAGATCATTCGTGGTGTGATGGGAGTAAGAAGCCACATCCCCTATACTATGAGCTATGAATCTAAACTCAGCTTTATCACTAGAGCGAGCCACAATATGTTGTTTCTTACTTCTCCAAGTAACCAGATTAACTCCAACAAAGGTACAATATCATGTTGTGTACTATCACCAACAAATCCAACCCCGTACACATCAGTGTTCACCTCAAATTCTTAGTTATCACTCGGTGAGAATAGAGTTCCTATATCAGACGCGGTCTTCAAATAGCTTAGAATGCTGTGGACAACCTGAGGATACCCGATCTTAGGAGAATGCATATATTGACTTACAACTCCCACAACTTATGCAATGTCATGGAGAGTATAAGACAAATAGATTAATTTTCCTACCAACTTCTGATAACCCGTAATATCCTCCACTAACTCCCCATCATCTTTTCTTAGTACGTGGTTGCTTCAGTAGGGGTATTAACAGACTTATAACCCCTCCTTTCCGTCTGTTCAAGCAAGTCCATGATATACTTATGCTGTGAATATGAATCCCATATTTTGATCTGACTACCTCAATTCCCCAAAAAATCTTAACTTTCTCAAATCTTGCACTTCAAATTCTCTAGCAAGCTTTATCTT
Source organism: Platanthera guangdongensis (assembly GCA_039583875.1). NCBI lineage: Eukaryota > Viridiplantae > Streptophyta > Magnoliopsida > Asparagales > Orchidaceae > Platanthera > Platanthera guangdongensis. Next base: position 1,043,655 of record CM077152.1, on the reverse strand, counting down.
TATAGCATGAATGTCATACATGCCATCACTTGTAATAACCATATCATCAACATGGACAATAAGGGGAGTCACCTTCATCTCTTTTCGTCTGATGAATAGAGCATGGTCCACATGACTTTAAGTATAGCGAGAAGAGGTCATAATTATGTGAAGTCTCACAAACCAAGCTTTGAGAGATTTTTTTAAATCCATAAATGACTTTTTTCAATCTGCAAGCCTATCTTTTGAGTCACTAAGGAGTAAGGACATGACCACGAGGCATTGACATATATACTTCCTCTTCAGCTCATAGTGCAGGAAGACATTCTTTAGGTTCAGCTACTGTAGATCCTATCCTTTGCAAGCCTCATAAGATAATAAGAAACATATTGAGTTTATTTTTGCCACCGGAGCAAATCTCTCTTGATAGTCAATACTGTTAGAAGACATAAGGAAAAATGATGTAAATGCCCATTTCCTCCTCCTTTAGTCCCACATCTATTGTATAAGATTCTTTCTTCTTCTCTTCTCCTATATATTTGTATTCTCACTTGTATTTGATGAATGAAGAAGTATCTATAAGGTTGGCCCATTGATTTCTACATGGTATCAGAGGAACCCATTCCCTCCTGCGGTTTCCAAAATTCTGTCCGCCTCCCTCTACTCGCCAGCGACCTGCTTCCCCCCTGCGGACTGCCTTTTCTCTACCCGCTAGTCTATCTAGCTGCTTGACTCATGCGGCCTGCCTTCCCTCCTACGGCCTGCCTTTTCTGAACCCGTTTCCTCCTCTCTCCGTGGTTCCACCCTCCTCCCCGGGCTTCTTATTGCCTTCTTTCAGTGCCTCGTGGGGTCCACGAGTTCTTTTCTTAATCGTCGCGGCCTGTCTATAGCCGTTGCGGGCTGCCACAATTCGCGCCCTGCCGCGAATTTCTCCTTGACGCCGCGACCTTCTCCTTGTCGCCAAGCCTTGTCTCAAGTCGCCGCGGTCTGCCTCAATTCGCGCCCTGCTGCGACCTCCTCCTTGTCGCAGTGACCTGCTTCTTGTCGTCGCGGCCTGTCTCAACTCGTCGCGGTCTGCCTCAATTTGTGCCTTGCCACCTCTCACCGCGACCTTCTCCTTGTCGCTGCAACCTGCCTCTTGTCGCCGCGACCTGCCTCAACTCGCCGCGGTTTGCCTCAATTTGCGACCTGCCTCAAGTTGCCGCGGTCTCACGGTCTTCTCTTTCTTACCGTGCGGTCTCTTCTTAATCGCTGCGGCCTCTTTCTCTACTCCGCTCCTGTCCGCACCGACTTCTCTTAATCGCTGCTCTTGTTGCTGTGACGACCCGCTGCGACCACTTTTGAAATCGCGCGGGCTTGTCGTGCAAGAGCTCTCCCTGCTCTCCCGTTTGCGAGTTCTTCTTCGCCAAGTCTCGGCGACCTCTTCTATTCGCCCGCCTCTCTCCATGGCACGCTCACCTCTCTGCTCCTCTTAACCGCTCGGCATCCGCTTGCGTGCGGTCTGTTTTTAAAACCGCACTGTTCGCTTCCTCCTTTCCCGCGGCTTCTGTCTTTACCCGTGGCGGCCTTCTCTTCTCATCACGGATTTCTCTACCCGCTGCGGGCTCCGCCTCTTGGTCGCGGGCTCTTAACCGCTGATGTGTTGACACCGAGGCGGGCGGCCTCCCTGCTTCGCCTCGCTTTCTTCTGGTTGCGGTTTCTCTCTTCTCTGGCGGCTTGTTCTCGCCGCTGCGGTTTGTTCTCGCCGCTGGTTCTGACCGCTGGTTTCTGTGGCTAGTCACTGATCAGGAGTATGACTTCTGCCTCCACCACTGCTGATGAGATTGCTGAATTGCGTGCTCAACTCCATCAGCTTCAAGAGGTAGTTCGTCGCTCCTCTGCTCCGTGACCTCGATCTTTCAGGAAGGTATATCGTGCCTCTCACACAGGTCTCACTGGATTATGGACTCGTGTGCTACAAATCATCTCTCTCCGCAGCAGCCGCCCAAATACTTAGATATTGCTTACCCTCAGCACATCACTGTGGCCAATGGTGACCGGATCCCGGTTTCTGGCGCTGCTCATCTGCCTCTTACTCCTCTCTCCTTATCCTTGGTTCTTCATGTTCCGGGTTCTACTTTTAATCTCCTTTTTGTTAGCCGTCTTATGCAAGAACTTAATTGTTGTGTTACTTTCTCACGCTCTTCCTTTGTGGTGCAGGATCGACTAACGCAGAATATACTTGGTAGAGGGCTACTGTCTAATGAGCTATATCTTCTTGTTGTTCCTTCCTCTGCTCGCACTACTGTCTCCACCACTGATTGACATCGTCGTTTTAGGCATGCTCCTCTTCCAATCCTCAGGAAAACTCTTCCTACTGTGTCCCTTCATGAGTTCTTCTATGAATCATGTATTTTCGGCAGCAACACCGCGTCTCCTTTTCTCCTTCCTGTACCCGGAGCGATGCTCCTTTCTCCTTAGTTCACTCTGATATCTGGGGGCCTTATAAGGTCCCTAGTACTTTTGGGTATCGATACTTTGTTACCTTTATCGATGATTACTCACGGGTCACATGGTTGTATTTACTTTGTGATCGCACCGAGCTCCCAACTACGTTTTGTACATTTCTTACGGAAACTCGCACGCAGTTCTCTACCTGTGTCAAAACTCTTCGTATAGACAATGCTCGCGAATACACTGGTCGCACCTTCTCCAATATATGTGCTGAGTTCGGTATTATACATCAAACTTATTGTGTCTACACTCAACAAAATGACATCGCAGAATAGAAGAATCACTACCTCCTTGATGTGGCTAGATCTCTTATGATCCAAATGCAGGTTCCTCCCATATATTGGAACTTTGCAGTCTCTACTGCTTGCCGCCTCATCAACCGCATGCCTTCGTCTGTCCTCAACTTTGACGCACCCATTACTCTCATTTACCCATCCACGAATCTCTTCTCTCTCACACCTCGTGTTTTTGGGCGTACCTGTTATGTCCACCACCTTGGTCCTTCCAATGACAAGCTAGCCCCTCGTGCTACCAAAGCCATGTTTGTTGGGTACTCCCGCACTCAGAAAGGATATGTCTGCTTTAATCCTATCACTGGAAAGGTGGTTGTATCTGCTGATGTCTCATTTCATGAAGACCAACCATATCACGGAGGTCCTTCTGATCCCCTTCTTCCTCCTCCGCTACCTCGACCCATCATTCCCGTAACTTCTTCGCTTCCACCACTTCTCCCTACTCCTCTACTTCCGAGTCCTACACCACCAATACCCTCCAAACCCGTCCCCTCCAAACCTCCTATCATTAAAGTTTACACTCGTCATCCTCCTCGTCCAGCTGCCCTGCAACGATTTCCCTCCACCGATGTGATCTTGCGGCCTGTTAATCCGACCTCCTCCTCGACGGCCCATCCCTTGGCCAATTATGTCTCACTACATCGGCTCTCTTCACCTCTTCTTTCCTTTGCTCTCTCTCTCTCTCCTCTATCTCTATACCTAACTCTGTGCAGGAAGCTTTCTAGCATCCGGCGTGGCGTGCTGTTATGGATGAAGAAATGACTGCTTTGTGGGGTAACCATACTTGAGATCTTGTCTCTCCTCCTCCTGACCACAGTTGTGTTAGCTGCAAGTGGATCTTTACAATCAAACATGCCGCAGATGAGACAGTTGATCACTTAAAGGCTCGGCTTGTGGCACGGGGTTTTACTCAACAGTACGAACTTGATTATGAGGAAACGTTCTCCCTAATCGCAAAATTAAATACGATTTGGGTCTTGCTCTCTTTAGCTGTTCATCGCCACTGGCCTCTCCACGAGCTGGATGTCAAGAATGCCTTTTTGAATGACGATCTTCTTGAAACTGTCTATATGCAACAACCGCCTGAGTTTGAGACCACGGGGGAGTCCCGTGTTTGTTTACTTTGCAAATCCATTTATGGTCTCAAACAATCTCCACGGGCGTGGTTTGACAAATTCAGCAAGGCTATTTGTGAGGTTGGCTCCAAGCAAAGCTCGGCAGATTCCTCTCTTCATTCGTCATCAATCAACGGGGACTACAATACTTCTTGTCTATGTGGACGATATTCTGATCACTGGTGATGACTCCGCTGGGATACAACAGATTAAACAACATTTAAACTCTATCTTTCAAATCAAAGATCTGAGAAATCTTCGATATTTTCTTGGACTAGAGGTAGCACGGCGACCTGATTGTCTTGTCTTATCCCAGCATAAGTATTACATTGACCTTCTGTAAAATGCTGGTCTCTCAGGTTGCAAACCAGCAAAAACCCCGTTGGAAGTCAACCATAAGTTGTGTGCTCAGGGATCTGAGGCTGACTCTCTACTTCCAAATCCAGAGTACTATCGTCGTCTTGTGGGAAAACTGATATACCTAACCGTTACGAGACCAGATATATCATTTGCGGTTGGAGTGGTTAGTCGGTTCATGCATACCCCACGGGTTTCTCACCTTCAGGCAGTGGAACGGATTCTCAGATATCTGAAGACTGCTCCTGGGCAAGGACTTGTGTATAAGCCATCTTCCTCCCTTTCTCTTATTGCATACTCTGATGCGGACTATGCGGGCTCGTTGGATGATCGACGTTCAACTACTGGTTTTTGCACTTACTTTGGAGGAAATCTTATCACATGGCGGACTAAGAAGCAGACGGTGGTTGCTCGCTCGTCTGCTGAAGCTGAGTACCGTGCGATGGCTGCCGTTACATCTGAACTAACCTGGCTAGAAAGTTTTATAATGGATTTGGGAGTTAAATTGTCCTCACCATCGACGTTGCTTTGTGACAGTCAAGCTGCAATACATATTGCGAAGAATCCTGTGTTCCATGAGCGGACTAAACATATTGAGGTTGATTGTCACTTTGTTCGGGAAAATGTTCAATCAAAGGTGCTAAAGCTTGATCATGTTCCTGCGTTTGGGCAAGTTGCTGACATCCTTCCAAGGCTTTACCTCGAAAATTGTATTATCAGTTCTTGTCCAAGCTTGGTGCCTACGACTTGTACGCTCCAGCTTGCGGGGGAGTGTTAGAAGACATTAAGGAAAAATGATGTAAAGGCTCATTTCCTCCTTCTTTAGTCTCACATCTATTGTATAGGATTCTTTCTTCTTCTCTTCTCCTATATATTTGTATTCTCACTTGTATTTGATGAATGAAGAAGTATCTATAAGGTTGGCCCATTGATTTCTACAAATACCATAAGTTTGAGTGTAGCCCCTTACCGTCAATCGTGCCTTGAACCTTTCCACAATACTTTCAGAGTTCTGTTTTACTGTAAAGATCCACCGACATCCAACTTTCTTCTTGCCTTTAGGGAGATCGACCGAGTCTTATGTATGGTTCTTTTTAAGAGTTGGCATTTCCTCCATCATTACGTTTGTCCATTTTGGGTGTCCAAGTGCTTCTTGCCATGTAACGAGAATATACACAGAGGATAGAGATGCGACAAAGGCTTTATGTGATGGTGTTATAGAGGCATATGAAATGTAGATTGAAGATGTTGAGTGAATGAGTGAATACCTTTTCTGAGAGCAATATATAGGTCAATGGGTGCTGAGGACGAATCTGACATTGGCTCTGGTATTATGTAATGTGACTGAATGCTTGATTCTTTTCTTCTCCTAGTGTACACTTGCAACTACTTTTCCTTAGGAATGTCCACACTCTCCCCCTGATTAATAGTGTCCAGGATGTTGTATAGCAGTGGAATATGCAAAGGAAGTGTAAGAGTACTCACTTAATATAGAGCCCCCTTGAAGTGAGGACTCATAATAGGATATAGTTTCATGAAAAGTTACATCCATAGATATAAAGATCTTCTTGCTGGGGGGATGATAACATTTGTACCATTTTTGTGTAGGAGAGTATCCAATGAAGACACATCGTAGGGCACGAGGAGTTTTGTTCGAGCGATGTTATGGATGTGAACAAAGCATAGACATCCATAAACTCTAGGGGAAAGAGTCGTAAGAGGAACACCCGAGGTACGTAGAGCAGTGTGATTGCCTAGAAGACGAGAAAGCGTGTTGTTGATGAGATATGTTGCAATAAGAAGGGAGTCACCCCAATTGTATTAGGGTTCTAATCTTCACGAGCACGAATAATAAGCGATCAACGAAGCAAGTAAGGTTGTGGGAGTCAAAATGGTTATACTCCTGATATAACTGGGTGAACCATAATAGATGGATGGTGGTTGATTGCTTTGTCGAAGGAGAAAGATCCTCCTTTGTAACTGAATATTTGAGCCGTGTTTCTTTTTTGGGAGTATGTGGATTCTGATCAACTTCAAATATTTGCAGCGGTATCCAAAAATTGTTAGTTCTGTGCTATTGCCTCTTGCTTGAAATTAATCAACCAGGACAACCAATGGATTCTCTGATTCCCATTGTCCCCAACTGGATGCAGTCTTCGCTGACTCCTTAATAATGCCATTCACATAGCCAAATAATCAGCGACTCTTAAGTGCCAGAGTAATAGAGCGAGACCAAGACAAATGTTGGTAGTATTAAGACGAATGGTGGTAATTTGAGGAGTGACATGGTCATGTCTGTTGAGAGAGCTCAAAACTTGTATGTATTGCTTGTGTATGTAAATACAAGGAGAGAATACAAATATATAGGAAGAGGAAGAGAGAAGAAAATCCTATACAAGATGTGGGACTAAAGGAGGAGAGAAGATAAAATAATAAATGGGCCCAATAATGGGCCCTTTACATGAGCTATTTTAACACTCCCCCGCAAGCTGGAGCGTACAAATCATATGCGCCAAGCTTGGACAAGCACTGATAGAATAGTGTCTTGGAAAGAGCCTTTGTGAAGACATCTGCAACTTGTTCTGATCCTGAGACATGCTTTAGGTCAAGCTTCTTCATTTGAACCTTTTCCCGGATGAAGTGACAATCGACCTCAATATGCTTCGTTCTTTCGTGAAAGACCGGGTTCTTTGCGATGTGTATGACGGCTTGACTATCACAAAGGAGAAGAGCCGGTGATGGTAATTTTACACCCAGATCAGTAAGAAGACTCTCAAGCCATGTCAATTCTGATACAACCGATGCCATTGCCCGGTACTCTGCCTCGTCTGAAGATCGAGCAACGACCGCTTGTTTCTTACTTCGCCAAGTAACAAGATGTCCTCCAAGGTAAGTGCAAAAACCACTCGTAGATCGCCGGTCATCGAGAGAGCCAGCGTAGTCAGCATCTGAATATGCCACCAATGTTGGAGCATAAGAGGAGGTCCTGTAGACAAGTCCCTGACCAGGAGCGGTTTTCAGATACCTGAGAATTCGTTCCACTGCTTGAAGATGAGATTTTCGAGGATAGTGCATGTATCTGCTGACAAGACCAACAACAAAGGAAATATCCGGTCTGGTAACCGTGAGATATATCAGTTTTCCAACAAGACGTCGATAATATTCAGGATTCTGAAGGAGATCGGAGTCAGATGCCTGGGCACACAGTTTGTGGTTCACATCCATAGGAGTATCACTTGGCTTGCAGCCGGACAGACCCGCATCATGAAGAAGGTCAAGACAATATTTTCGTTGAGAGAGAGTGGGCCCATCCGGCCTTCTGGCAATCTCAAGGCCCAAAAAATAACGATGGGGTCCCAAATCGTTTGTCTGGAAGACTGAGTTTAGATGGACTTTGACTGCCTGTATCCCTTGAGAGTCATCTCCAGTAATGATAATATCGTCGACGTAAACTAACAGAATAACCGTTCCTGTTGGTTGGTGACGAGTAAAGAGCGAGAAGTCGGCCGAGCTCCGAGTGAAGCCAATCTCACGGAGGACCTTGCTGAATTTTTCAAACCATGCCCGCGGAGATTGTTTGAGACCATATAGAGCCTTTTTAAGATGACAGACCCGAGACTCCCCCGTGGTCTCAAACCCGGGTGGTTGCTGCATGTAGACAGTTTCCTGGAGGTCCCCATTCAAGAAAGCATTCTTGATATCTAGCTGAAAGAGAGGCCACCGGCGATGGACAGCAACAGAGATGAGGACACAAACACTATTAAGCTTCGCCACCGGAGAGAACGTTTCCTCATAATCGAGCCCCTCCTGTTGAGTGAAACCTCGAGCCACAAGACGGGCCTTTAGACGGTCAATTGTCCCATCGACAACATGTTTGATGACAAAGACCCACTTGCACCCAACTGGTTTCTGGCCTGGTGGAAGGGGAACAACTGACTATGTCTGGTTAGACCAGAGAGCAGACATTTCTTCCTCCATGGCTGCTCGCCAGCCTGGATGTTGAGGCGCCTCCTGCACAGAATTAGGAATAGCAACCGAAGAGAGAGAAGTAGCCAAAGTGTGTAAATGGGGAGAGAGGCGATGAAGAGAGATGGAGTTGGCCAGCGGATGAGCAGTGGAAGGCGATACCTGATCATTCGGACGCGGAGTATCCATGGTAGAGACCGACGGCAGAGGGGCAATGAAAGTGGTAGAGCGACGAGTGTAGACACGGATAACTGGTGGTTTGGAGGGAACGACAGGCGGTGTAGAGGGAATGATAGTCGGAGGAGTAGTGGCGGGAATGACCGGGCGTGTGATGGATGGAGGAGGAGGTGTGGGTGGGCGATGGTCAGGAAAGGGAGCAAAAAAGAATGGTTGATCTTCGCGGAAAGTGACATCAGCAGAAACAGAGATCTTGCGTGTAGCAGGAGAATAACAGACATACCCCTTTTGGGTGCGAGAATAACCAACAAAGATATGCTTGGCCGCCCGGGGATCAAACTTATCCGATGAGGTCCCCAAACGGTGGACATAGCAGAGGCTACCAAATACACGAGGTGAGAGAGGAAAGGCCGTAGCGGAGGGAAAGATGATGCTGAACGAAGTAGCATAATTGAGAATAGAGGAAGGGAGACAGTTAATGAGAAAACATGCGGTCGAGACCGTAAAGTTCCAATATGGTTTAGGGACATGCATTTGAAGCATGAGGGAACGGGCAACATCGAGTAAGTGACGATTCTTGCGTTCGGCAACACCGTTTTGTTGCGGCGTGTAAGCGCAAGAAGTTTGATGTAGAATCCCGAACTTGGAACATAAAGCAGTAAATTCGTGACTAGTGTACTCACGAGCATTGTCAGTTCGTAGAACTTTGATGGTCGTGTGGAATTGCATACGGTTTTCGAGGACAAATGCTCGAAAGACACGGGGAAGCTCGGAGCGATCACGAAGTAAGTATAGCCAGGTAGTGCGAGAGTGATCATCAATAAACGTGATAAAATACCGGAAACCGGAAATACTATAAATTTTAAATGGTCCCCAAATATCCGAATGTACTAAATCAAAAGGAGCAGCGCTCCGAGTACAATGTGAAGAAAAAGATGAACGAGTCTGTTTGCCGAGGATGCATGAGTCACACTGAAAGGGGGTAAGAGAAACATCCGGGAGAGCCCGCTGGAGGACCGGTAGAGGAGCATGCCCAAGTCGACAATGCCAAGCAGTGGAAGAAATGGAGGAGAGGATGGTGGGAGAGTCGTCGAGAAGGTAGAGCCCATTCCGCAGCCGGCCTTTACCAATGGTAGTCTGCGTCCGCCGATCCTGTATAACAAAAGAAGAGGAAGTGAATATAACAGAACAATCCAAATCAGTTGTAAGTCGTCCAACAGAAAGTAAATTGAACGGAGAACTCGGGACGTGAAGAGCCGAGCGAAGGGAGATGGAGGAGGTGAGAGGAAGATCTGCCGAGCCGGAGACGGGAACAGTGGCTCCATTGGCCACAGTAATAGACTGTGGATAAGGGGAATTCAGGTACTGGGCAGGTTGATGTGGAGTAATATGATGAGTAGCGCCAGAATCCACAATCCAGCCCCAGCCGGTGGAGAGACAAGCGGTACCTGTTTTAGAGACGGAGGCAACAGAGGCAGATGGGGGATGGAGCAAGCCCTGGAGATGCTGGAGCTGAAGACAGACACTTTCAAGATCAGGAGGACCAACATCGGTAGCAACAGAAGCCGCCGGGCGAGGAGGATAGCCAACTTTCTTGTAACAGGTTGCCTCGAGATGACCATCTTTCCCACAGAAGGAACACTTCGTCCGACCACCACGACCACGGCCGCGAGATCCCGTACGACCCCCCCGAGTAGAAGGAGGAGGGAAGGGTAGAAGCGGAGGTGCCTGCGGAAGAAGGGCCGGAGGAGCCGTAGTATCTGGAGGATGTGGTACTCGGAGAATCATGGAGCACACATCAGAAAAAGATGGTGTGGTAGAGGAAGCCAGGACCTGAGCACGAATGCTCTGAAGGTGAGGGGGAAGACGGGCCATAAGGATGGCAGTACAGGCGGCTTCCTTCTGAGCGCGCTGAGCAAGAGCATCATTGGTAAACGGCTGATGCTGGATCCAGGCTTCAGCAAGAGTCTTCGCACGAGCAACAAAGGATGACATATCGGAAGCCCCTCCAGCGTCAAAAGCAAAGAGGTCAGTGAGGATGTCGTAGAGATGCTGGAGGCTGTCCCGTCCAGAATATAATGAGTGTAGCTCAGTCCACATATCTTTGGCAGTCTCATGATACATAGCCATTTGATATGGTTCACCATCCAAAGAATTCAAGATCCAGGTCTGAACTCGACCATCATTGCGGAGCCAGTCATCGGTAGGAGGGGTGGGAGGAGCCTGAGTAAGGTGAGGGAGAAGGCCCTTGGCCTGAAGAACTCGTCGAACTGAATGTACCCAAGGAATGAAGTTCTTCTTTCCGGAAAGAGAGATGGTAGTGATGCGCAGCTCGTCACGGAGTTCTGTAGGGTAAGCCGGGCGGTCAGTCGGACAAGCCGGGCGGTCAGCAGGCGGGCTGGCCGTCGAGCCAGAAGAGTTACCGGAAGAGCCCATAAGGGCAGACCGCGGCGAGTAGAGGATAAACCGTCGGCAAGAAAGACTAAGGAAGACCATGACCAGAATGCGGATAGGAAGCAGTCCGCACGGTCAAGCCGGACACCAGCGAGTAGTCAGGTCGCGACCAAAGGGCAGAAACAAGAGAGAGGCCGCCCCGGTCTAGGTGAAGCCAGCAGCGGTCAGAGAGCAGCCCGCAGGAGAGAACCCGCAGCGGGTTGACAGAGAACGCGGAAAGAGGAGAGTGGCCGCGAGTAGGAACTCGGGCGGCTAGAGAAGAGAGACCGCGAGGAGGAACTCGAGCGGCTAGGGGAGAGAGGCCGCGAGTAGGAACTCGAGGGGCAAGGGAAGCGAGGCTGCGAGTGGAAACTCGAGCGGCAAGGGAAGACTGTGGCCTGACAGCGGACAGAAGGCAAAGCCGCAGCGGTCAGAAGGCGAAGCCGCAACGGTTAGAAGGCGAAACCACAGCGGAGCTGGCAGCAGACAGAAGAAGAGAGCCCGCAGCGGTCAGAAGAGGGGTGGTCCCCACAAAGCAGAGAGAGGGTGGCTACAAGAAGCCTGAAGAGGGTGGAACCACGGAGAGGGAGAGGAGAAGCGGATGCAGAGGTGCAAACCGCAGAGCCAGGGGCGGACAGGAGACCAGAGCGGGTAGGCTACCAGTCCGCAGGAGACAAAGCAGCGGGTAGGAGAAAAAGAAACCGGGCGGGCTTGGCGGTTAGAAAAAGGGCAAACCGCAGAGGACAGTAACATGACTCTGATACCATGTTGAGAGAGCTCAAAACTTGTATGTATTGCTTGTGTATGTAAATACAAGGAGAGAATACAAATATATAGGAAGAGGAAGAGAGAAGAAAATCCTATACAAGATGTGGGACTAAAGGAGGAGAGAAGATAAAACAATAAATGAGCTCAATAATGGGCCCTTTACATGAGCTATTTTAACAATGTCCAACTCGGGAAGATCCAGCAGGTTGAGATCCATCACGAGATTCAACCACACCATACATTATGAGATCAGGGAAGCTAAATTTTTTTAGATATTTTGAATTAGGTCAAAAGAGGCAACCGAAAAATCACTGGAAAGTCATCATGGCCGGAAAAAGTTGGGGACAACACCGATAGGACCGCCTAGGATCCTGTTATGCCGCCGCATCCGCTACAATTTCAAGGGCAAACGTACACTCGGCGACCAAAAGAACGGAGGCCAAACAACGGGGCTGAACCATCCGGTTCAGCCCCCAACCTATGAAGGCGCCAAGGGGGGACTGAACCGACCCGGTTCAGTCCCCAAGTGGGGGGGCCGGCCGACCCTCTTGAGCCCCAGGTATTAATAAACCCGGGGCTCCCTTTCGATGGCATGGACTATTATTTTCAAGGTATTTCCTCTCCCTCTCTCCCTAACCCTAATTCCTCTCCTTTCCCTCTCTAAATCTCCCCCTAGATCTCTCTTCTACTTGCAAAGTCTTATCATTTGGTATCAGAGCAACATCCTGCGACGATGGTGACTCGCTCAGAAGCCGAAACCGCGCGGCTTGCATCCCTCGAGGAGAACTATGTAGGGTTGTCAGACACGATGACGACGCTCGAAGAACAAGTGAAATCCTCCCAAAAAACCCTAGAGTATCGCTTGGATGCGCGCATGGAGGAGATCAAAACCCTACTTGCACAAAATCTGAAAGGAAAAAACCCCGCGGTGGAAGGATCAGAAACGGAGGCATCCTACCATCCTCTTGCGCAGAATGGCACTGGAATCGGAAGCGGAGTGTAGCAGGGGGCCGGATCGGGGCCTACAGGAGGCGGCTTCTCCGTTGCGGGATCGGCGGAAGCCGATCCTACGCGGAACGGCGCGTACGCCAACCGTGCGGCGGGATCGACCCAGGAGGGATACGGGGGCCCTGAAGGGAGCGTCGGAGGGCTGACGGAGGCCGGCTACCGCCGCCCAGGCGGCTGGAGGCCGCCGAAAGGCCTGGCGGCTCCATGCGGGCCGTTCGGCGCCCAGTCCGCCTGGAACGGACCCGGAACTCAGGCTGACCCCTCTTGGCGGGGTCCGGGGCAAGGAGTGGCCCCTTTTCGACCAACTGGAGCGAATGCGGTCCCAATCGGAGGAGTGGCGGGCATCCTACCGATACCTCCGCTCTACGGGGGACCGGCAGACTACGGAAATGGCAACCCATGGGGTGGAGGGCAACAAGGAGGCTACGACATGGACCGGGGGCGGCCCGGGCCCGCAGCGGCCCCGACGCAACCTTACCAACCAGCACCGGCAGAACCCCGGCCATACATGCAGCCCAAATTGACACGTCTGAACTTCCCTAAGTTCAAGGGCGGCGACGCCTTAGAGTGGATCCAGAAGGCTGAGCTTTTCTTCAAGTACCAAGAGATTCCGGAGGGGCAGTGAGTCCAGTTGGCGTCTTTCCATCTGGAGGAGGACGCCTTCCAGTGGACCAAGTGGTTTCTGAGGGGACGCAATTACGCACCGTGGGAGGAGTTTGTGGAGTCCTTCTCGGCTCGTTTCGGGCCTTTAGAGTATGAAGATGTGGAGGCTATGTTACAGAAGCTGCGGCAGAAAGGATCAGTCACAGAGTACCAGACAGAATTCGAACGGTTGGCCAATCGGGTCAATTGGGAAGAGAGGACAATGCTGAGTTGTTTTGTATCCGGACTGAAGGACCATTTGAGAGACGAGGTCCACGCGTACATGCCACGCAGTCTGAGTCATGCCATCAGCCTAGCCAGGATACAGGAGGAGCGGTACAACCGACAGAAGACTCGGACAACAGGACGGGCACCCACAGTGACAGACGTAACCAGGAAGGAACCACCGGCCGGGGGCCGTCCCACTGTGACGAAGTTGACGTGGCAGGAGCTGCAGGCCAGAAAGGACAAGGGGTTGTGCTTCAAGTGTGATGAGAAATTCGTTCCGGGGCATCGGTGTCAGAAGGTCCAAGTCTTCATGCTGCGGAACGAGGACGGCGAAGAAGACACTACTGGTGACTCAGTTGAGGATGATCTGGATCTTACGGAGTTTGGAATATCTCTTCAGGCGATGGCAGGGTGCACAACTCCCCTCACTTTACGGATCGCAGGGGCAATTGGCCAGGAGCGGGTGACTATACTAGTCGATAGTGGGAGCACCCACAATTTCATTGACCCCGAGGTGGCTCTCAAGACAGGGATTCCAATTGATCGGGAGGCCGCATTCTAGGTCATGGTTGCGGATGAGAGCAAGTTGCGATGCGAAGGGGTCCTGAAGGGGGCCGAGCTGCGGATGCCGGGGCACATCTGCCACACCGACGTCTACCTTCTCCCCATTCGAGGCTCGGATATGGTCTTGGGAGTGCAGTGACTCCGACAGTTACGGCGGGTGACCACAGATTGGGACAGGATGACGTTGGAGTTTACTCAGCAGGGCAAGGACCACTGTTTGCAAGACATCAAGACATCTCCACTCAAGGAGATCTCACTCAGGGGTTTGCAGAGACTGGAGGAGCAAGGCGGGACAATAACCATGATTCTGGGGGTGACACCCGTGGGATCGGAGGCTAGCGCGGAGCCAGAGCAGATACAAGCACTTTTGGGACAGTACGATGATGTTTTCCAGGAGCCACGCTCCCTTCCACCGTCCCGCTTCCGGGACCATCAGATCCAGTTGAAGGTTGGGACGGACCCCACCAACATCCGGCCTTACCGCTACCCCCATATTCAGAAGATCGGGATAGAGCGCAGCGTACGCGAGATGCTGACTTCCGGTATTATACGTCCCAGTACTAGTGCTTTCTCATCCCCGATCATACTAGTGAAGAAGAAAGACGGTTCGTGGAGATTTTGCGTGGATTATCGGGGGCTTAACAGTTCCACCATCAAGGACAAATTTCCCATTCCTATGATCGAGAGTTGCTGGATGAGCTACACGGAGCACACTTATTCACCAAATTGGATCTCCGGTCCGGTTACCATCAGATTCGCATGAAGGAGGAAGACGTCCACAAGACAGCCTTCCGTACCCACGATGGTCACTATGAGTTCTTGGTGATTCCATTTGGGTTGGCCAACGCACCCTCGACCTTCCAGGCAGTCATGAATGAAATATTCCTCCCTCTTCTTCGAAGGTATGTGCTAGTTTTCTTTGACGATATACTTATCTACAGCAGGAGTTGGGAGGATCACTTGGAGCACTTGGAGCACGTCCGCACCGTCCTCACCATGTTGCGAGATCACAAGCTGTACGCCAAGCGGTCCAAGTGCTCATTTGGACAGCCGGAGGTTGAGTACTTGAGACACCTGGTGTCCGCACACGGGGTACAAGCTGACCCAAAGAAGATCGCGAGCATGGTAGATTGGCCACCCCCCACGACGGTCCGGGCTTTGAGGGGTTTCCTCGGGCTGACAGGGTACTATCGGCGGTTCGTGAAGGATTATGGCAAGATAGCCCGCCCCCTCACTCAGCTGTTGCAGAAAGACGCTTTTCACTGGAGTTCAGAGGCAGAGGTCGCCTTCCAGTCTCTGAAGGCGGCTATGACTACTACCCCGGTTCTCGCGCTTCCAGATTTCTCCAAGACGTTCGTAGTGGAGGCCGATGCGTCGGGGGTCGGTATTGGAGCTGTGTTGATACAGGAGGGCCGACCCTTGGCCTACTTCAGCAAGGCGTTGGCACCCCGGACACTGGGCCTTTCGACGTACGAGAAGGAGATGTTAGCCATCCTGCATGCGGTCGCCTTGTGGCGGCCTTATCTCTTGGGACGACACTTCCAGATCCGTACAGATCACCAGAGCCTGAAACATTTTCTGGAGCAGAGATTAGCCTCACCGTTGCAGCAGAAGTGGCTGACAAAGTTGCTGGGATACGATTATGAGATTGTGTATAAGCAGGGGAAGGAAAATGTGGCGGCTGATGCACTCTCCTGCCTACCAGAGAGTTCCTTGTCCCATATTTCAGGACCAGTGATTGAGTCACTGGAAGAGATACAGGCAGAAGTTCAACAGGATCCGGATCTACGAGCCATCATTGCAGCACTGCGACAGGGGGAGCCTACTGAGGCCGGCTACCACTTGCAGGGAGACAGACTTTACCATCAGGGCCGGCTAGTCCTCCCTGCCACGTCGGCCTGACGGACGGTCATGATGCAAGAGTTTCACGCCTCACCCACCGGCGGACACGCCGGCATCTTGCGAACATTACAACAGGTCCGGGCGAATGTTTTTTGGAAAGGGCTGCGACGCGATGTTCAGCGGTTTATACGTGAATGCGAGATCTGCCAGCGACAGAAGTACGAGACTACCTCTCCCGCCGGGCTCCTGACACCGTTGAAGATCCCCCGTCAGATTTGGGACACTGTCTCTATGGATTTCATTGACGGCCTGCCCAAGTCTCAGGGCAAATCCGTCATCTTGGTCGTGGTTGACAAGTTGTCCAAATACGGACACTTCATCGCTATGAGCCATCCGTACACAGGAGCAACAGTTGCTGATGTTTTTGCCAAGGAGATTGTGAGACTTCACGGAATTCCAAGCGCTGTCATATCAGACAGGGACCCCGTCTTTGTGGGCAATTTCTGGCAGGAGCTGTTTCGGCTTCAGGGGACTTCCCTCCGCATGAGCACGGCCCATCACCCTCAGACAGACGGGCAAACGGAGGTCCTCAACCGTGGGGTTGAAACCTATTTGCGGTGTTTTGTCATGGATGAGCCACGCTCCTGGACTCGGTGGCTCCATTGGCCGGAGTACTGCTACAATACATCTTTCCATACGGCCAGCAAGCTCACTCCTTTTGAGGTGGTCTACGGCCGCCCCCCGCCTAATTTGAGTTCTTATGAGCCAGCCAGCACCGCTCTGCCCGCGGTCGACCGGATGTTACTGTATCGCGACCGGACTTTATCGCTACTCCGGGAGAACTTACGCATCGCCCAAGATCGCATGAAGATTCAGGCCGACAAACATCGTACCGAGCGGGAGTTTGCGGTCGGCGATGAGGTCTTCCTTAAACTCCAACCATATCGGCAACTATCGGTCTCTCGGCGGACCAACCAGAAACTGGCACCGAAATACTATGGCCCGTTCCGCATCCTCCGCCGGGTGGGGCCCGTGGCTTATACTCTTGCTCTCCCGGAGGGTTCTCGCATCCATCCAACGTTCCATGTATCCTTACTGAAGAAGAAGCTCGGGAACTCCACTTCCATCAGCCCTACTCTTCCAGAGGCTACTAGCGGCGGCGAATTGCGGCCTTCGCCGAAGGCGATTCTGTTGACCAAATGGAAGCGGCGGGGTGCCGAGTACCGGCTCGAGCTACTCGTCAAGTGGGCGCACATGACCGCCGAACATAATTCTTGGGTTGACTTCTTGGAGTTTCGCGAGGCGTTTCCGGATTTCCCACTTGAGGACAAGTTGTCGCTTGAAGGGGGAGGGAATGTTATGCCGCCGCATCCGCTACAATTTCAAGGGCAAACGTACACTCGGCGACCAAAAGAACGGAGGCCAAACAACGGGGCTGAACCATCCGGTTCAGCCCCCAACCTATGAAGGCGCCAAGGGGGGACTGAACCGACCCGGTTCAGTCCCCAAGTGGGGGGCCGGACGGCCCCCTTGAGCCCCAGGTATTAATAAACCCGGGGCTCCCTTTCGATGACATGGACTATTATTTTCAAGGTATTTCCTCTCCCTCGCTCCCTAACCCTAATTCCTCTCCTTTCCCTCTCTAAATCTCCCCCTAGATCTCTCTTCTACTTGCAAAGTCTTATCAGATCCTAGAACATTAAACCCTTAAGGTTCGTAGTCATTAGATGAACAAATATGACGGTAAAATTCATTTTAGGCATAGAAGCCATTGGAGGAGGAGAACACTAGAACAATGATTAAAAGAGATCTAATGAATCAATAGATCGATCCTCGTAGTATGTGATAGAGGACAAAACAAAATATTCTGAACAAATCATTTGGAATCCGACGATTCCCGAGATCTAGGACATCATACCTGAGCCGATCGTTCTACGTGCCGATCAACGCGTTATGCGCAGCCTGGACATGAGGCTCGGTGACTCGGTGGAGGAGATTGAAAGAGGGAGAGAGGAGAAGGATTGATGGATTGGTGCTTGAAGTTCTATGAGTGTTGGCGGAAGGCGAGAGCAGCTGGAGGTATGGAGATAACGCTGTGGTACTATGTTAGAATAAAAGAAAGAGGTTCCTATAAATTTTGTGGAGGGTATCACATGAAAATAAAAAAGCTTTTAGTACTTCTAACATACCTCTTCCTGCCTTGATATCATCCTTTGCATCCTTTTACCAGTGACACCTTTGTCTTGAGCATCCATCTATCAAGAAACTTAAGAGTTTGTTTCCTTTTACTTAAAGTTAGGCCTTTCAATGTGAAACCTACTACCTTGACAAATATCATAGGTCCGTGTTTTCTCCCAATATCACTACACGCAACCGGGGACTACTGGGGGTCAAATATTTTTGTTTCGTTTATTGATGATTAATCTAGGGTCACATGGATATATCTATTAAAAGACCGTATGACGGTTCTTTATGTCTTACATGATTTTTATAATGAAATAAAAACCAAATTTTCACCACCTCTTCATGTGATGTGCGCTGAGAATGTTCATCAATACATATAATATGACTTTCAATCATTTTGTACCTCACATGAAATTTTACATTAAACTTCTTGCTCATATACAACACAACAAAATGGTGTTGGAGGAAAAATTGTCATTCACTTGATATTGTTCGCACCCCTACTTTTTCACACGAATGTTTCCAAAACCTTCTGGCCTGATGTAATTCTGACCGCCAATTACTTGATTAATTGCATCTCATCCTCAATTCTTAATGACAAAATCCCATATCAGCTTTTTTTTCCTGTAGAACTACCTTTTTTCCACCCTGTTAGAGAATACTAGAAAAGATGTTGAGTAGACTCATTATTATGACCCATGTAGGATACTGGCTTAGTCCCACATTACTTGTATAGTTTTCTGTTTCTCTCCTCTCTTATATATATATATATATATATATGTACTCATACTTGTATTTTTGTATTCAATAAGTATATACAAGGTTTGAACCATTCTTCTACATGGTATTAGAGGAAGCGATCTTCCTCTTAGTGGACTCCTTCCTGACCGCTGCTATCTGCCTTTACCCGCACTCCTTTGAGCGGGTAACCTGTGTGCTCGCTACTATCTGCTCGGACCTCTATCCGCACGACATCCTCTTGCCTATCCGCGTCTGCGGGTATCTTTCGTGGCTTTCACTTATTCTCTCTCCTTTCCCCCCATTTTATAGCCTTCTTCTCTCTGACAAGTGGACCCCACTCTCGTGCCTCTGCTCGCCTTCCCGCTGGCTCTTCTTGTCGCGGGTTGATCGTTTAGCCGCTACTCCGGTCTGCTCTCCTTAACCGCCGCGGGTTGTTTCTTTAACCGCTGCGGGTTATTCCCTTAACTGCTGCGCGCTTTCTTCTTGACCGCGACGTTTTTTTCTCTGGCCGCTGCGGGTTACTTTCTTACTCGCTGCGGGGTTCCTTCTTAGCCACTATTGGTCTCTTTCTTCTTGCCGCTACTGATTGTTTCTTCTCAGCCGCTGCGGGGTTACTTTCTCAAACCACTGCGGGTTTCTTGCCTAACCGCTACGGACAGTTTTCTTTCCACTACTGCCCCTAACCCTTGTCTTCCTGCCTTGTCGCTGCGGTTTGGTTTATAGCAGCTGCGATTTGCTGTCTAGCCGCTGCGGGTTGCCTCCCTAGTCGCTGCGGACTATTTCCAACTACTGTGTACTCTACTTACCTTCTATTGGTGTGGTCGCTCTTATCGCAGTGTTCTTCCTTTGTAACCGTGGCGGTTTCTGTCTTGCCGCTGGTGTTCGGTTGCCTTATCCGCTGCAGGCTCTCTTCTACCCGCTGGTGCTTTGTTGCTCGGCCTCGTAGTCGTTGCGGGCTTGGTCTCCTAACCGCTCGAGTGTTCTCTCTAACCGCTGCAGTCTCGTGGCGTCTGAGATTTCTAATGCCACCTTCGATCTGCCTGCTCGTGTTGTTGCTCCGGTTCCCGAGCTTCGTGATGAACTCCGGATAACTACTATCTCCCTCAGTAGGAAGCAAAATTTCGTGGAATGAGTGCACTCAGTTCGTCTAGTACTGCAGACGAACGACCTTCTTCATCACTTAACCCGGGTCAACCCTACTAACCCCACCGATGAGTGACTTCGGGATGATGGTAGGGTGCAGTCCTGGTTGCTCAACTCCATGGACACCGAACCCTATACGATGGCTGTGTATCATAACATGACAATGTCTATGTGGGAGGAGCTCCATTCCTTTTATTCTGGGCAAAATAGTCTTCAATATCTGTTTGGCATATTTCGGATCTTCAAACTCTTGATCCAGGGACACCCGGTGATATGATCTCCTTTGTGGCTAAAGCCAAGACTCTGGTCGAGGCATGAATCCAACATCAACCTCCTACTACAGATCTGACTACTCACCGTTCACAGAAAGAAGCGGTTGGGATTGCGAGATGATGTCCCGTGTTCCCCCTCACCTGCATAGTGTTCGAGCCCAGATTCTCTCATCTACTACCACTATATCTCTGTCAGATGTGTGCTCTATGCTTCTGAAGGTCACTTCGCCCCAGGATGCCCCTGTAACCCCCTCCCCAGCTCTTCTACAGCACTCTACACCTGCTCCGTCAGCTCGGGGGACATCAACCTGTGGGGGACGCCACATGTCCAGGGGATGTGGCCGGTCTGGCAGATCTCCGTTTAAGTGCACGTATTGTGTCGGGATGGTCATCTTGAGGCCACCTATTATCGCAAACATGGCCCGCTTTCACATCTCGCTGCTCCTGCTATGGGTGAGCCTTCCACTTCTCTTGCCCCAGATTCTGCCGCCTCTACTCGGGACGACATTAATGCTCTACGCACTCAGCTCCAGCAACTACAGGGGTTATCTCTCGCTCCTCTGGATCCGTTGCCTCTATTTCGAATGAAGGTATATCTTGTCTCTCACAGGGCTCCCGCTGGATTGTGGATTCGGGAGCCACACACCATATTACTTCGCAGCGTCCTACGAAATATTCGATATCTGCCCACCCCAAGTTCATTACGGTAGCTAATGTTGATACCACCCCCGTATCCGGCGTTGCTGATATACCCCTTACACCCACACTCTCTCTTTCTTCTGCACTTCATGTTCCAGGATCACCATTTAACTTGCTCTCTCTTAGCCGACTTACTCAAGATCTTGATTGCTGTGTTACGTTCTCACCATCTACCTTTGTTGTGTAGGATCGACAGACACAAAATATTATTGGTAAGGGGCGGCTATCAAATGAGCTCTACCTCCTCGATGTTCCTCTTTCTGCTCTCTCCATTGTCTCCACTACCGAATGACATCGTCATCTTGGGTATGCTCCCGTCCAGATTCTCAAAAAAGCTCTTCCGAATGTCTCCCTATATGACTTTTCTTGTGAATCATGTATCTTTGACAAACATCATCGTGCTTTTTTTCATCCTACTTGTACTCAGAGTGATACTCCTTTATCATTAATATATTCCGATATTTTATGTCCTTATAAAATTCCTAGTTTTTTTGACTATCGTTATTTTATCACTTTTTTTGATGATTACTCTCGATTAACCTGGTTATACTTACTTTGAGATCGTGCTGAACTAACATATACATTTTGTGTCTTTCTTATGGAAATTCGTATTCAGTTCTCCTCTCCTTTAAAAATCATTCGCACTGATAATGCTCGGGAATACACTAGCCGGACATTCACGAACCTATGCACAGATTTCGGCATTATACATCAAACCTCGTGTGCATATACGCCTCAACAAAATGGTGTGGCTGAGCGAAAGAACCTTCATATTCTTGATGTTACTCGGTCACTCATGCTTCAAATGCAGGTTCCTACTCATTTTTGAAATTTTGCTGTGTCCGCAGCATGTCACCTTATCAACCGCAAGCCATTCTCTGTGCTCGACTTTGCAACTCCGTTTAGTCTCCTATTTCCGTCCCAATCCCCGCTCACTCTCACGGCTCGTGTGTTTGACTATACTTGCTATGTTCACAACCTTAGTCCGACAACCGATAAGTTGGCCCCTCGCGCCAGCAAATGTATTTTTCTCGGGTACTCTCAGACTCAAAAAGGCTATCTGTGCTATTCTCTAACCACTGGCAAAGTTATTGTCTCTGTCGATGTGATCTTTTGTGAGGAACAACCATTCTATAACTCACCGTCAAACTCTGCTCCTCCCTCCATACCTCGTCCAACCATTCCAGTCACGTCTTCCTGACCACCACTTCTTCCCACTCCACTTCCGGCACCTGTGCCACCTCTACCACCCAAACCGCCTCTTCTCCATGTCTACACTCGCCGTACTTCGGCTTCTGGAGCTCTAAAACAACCCTCCTTCACCAGTGCTATCCCGCGGAATGACGATCCAGCTTCAACATCTACCGCTCACCCCATTGCACCGCCTATCGCTACCTCTACGCAAGTTTGCTTTCTCTCTCTCCTCCGTTTTTATCCCCAACTCGGTGCAGGAGGCTCTTCTTCATCCAGGGCGGCGTGCGACTATGGAAGAAGAAATGACCGCTCTTTGGTCTAACCATACTTGAGATCTGGTTTCTCTTCCTGCTGGACAATTGCGTGTCAGTTGCAAGTGTGTGTTCTCTATCAAACATACTCTGCATGGGACGATTGATAGGCTCAAAGCCCGACTTGTGGCTCGGGGGTTCACTTTGGATCCAGAGTCCGGAGGCCTGGGAGCTGCTCAATTTGGATCCAGAGTCCCGCCATTTCTGGCCAGCGCCACAACATGGCTCCGCAGGGCCCATACACACCCCAACCCATCTCCGCACGTGTTCTCGGTGCGGCGGGGTGTTGAGGAGAGGGCTCGATCCCTCCACCTCCTTGATATAAGCTCTTAACGCCAACTCACATCACCAAAATGGCTGCTCACCGCGGATCATTTGGTGATGTGAGCTGGCGTTAAGAGCTTATATCTAATCGAGATGTCTGATTCATGAGCTATTTCGCACTGTATCATGACCCACTTGAGTTCATCCCCGACTTCGTTATCACCGATGTAATCTATTTCGCGACACTCTCTTATGTATCCCCAACACATCAATCTGAGATCTAGTCTAGTTGCTGCATGCCGGCGGTGCAACTGGTCACTTTGGAAGAGATAAAACACCGCATTTGTAAAAGATCGTTTCTACTGGCCCACGCTCAAGAGGAACGTTGCTTGAGTCGTTTGACATTGTTGCATCTGTCAGACAGCTAAAGGGTCGCGACATAACACGTGTTTATATACTCCACTTTTGATACCGTACCAACCTTGGGTGGACATCGGTATGAACTTTGTGCTCGGATTACATCGTACCTTGCGCAAGCACGACTCTATCCTTATCATTGTTGATCGATTTTCCAAAATGACTCATTTCATCGCATGCAGCAAGACTATCGGTGTGTCACACGTTTTATCCACATTCATTCAGGACATCTATAGGCTTCACTGCCTACCTAAGACCATTCTATCTAATCGAGATGTCCGATTCATGAGCTATTTTTGAAAATCCTATGGACGAAGACATACACTACATTACAATTCTCATCCACTTACCACCCACAAATGGATAGTCGGACTGTAGTAGCAAACAAAAGTCTAGAAAATCTCTTACAACACCTTGTTGGCGACCACACCTCTTGGGATTCAATATTATCCGTAGCAGAGTTTGCATTTAATAGCTCGATAAATAGTACGACAAGTTTGTGTCCATTATAGGTAGTCTTAGGTTATGAGTCTAGGAAGCCCATAGACCTTATTCCTCTATCTATAGAGTCCCCCCTAGCGAGTCTGTTGAGTCCTTTGCGAGACACCTCCATAGTTTGCACGAGTCTATCAGACAAAAAATTACTTGCAATAGTGGTATTTATAAACTTTATGTTGATAGTCATAGGAGACTACAAAGCTTTGAAGGAGAACAAGTGATAGTCTCTATACGTGCTGAGGGGTCGGTCCTAAAAGAACTGCTCAAAAATGAAATGCTAAGTGAATGAGTTCTTACACTGTCCTCAAAAGAATTACGACAAATGCCTATGAATTAGATATTCCAAAGAGCATGAGGATTTCACCCATATTCAACATTGAAGCTTTGACTCCATTTTTTGTGCCATACGACTACATATACCCTTCACCTCCTACCACCTTAGCTTCTCTGTCTTCGTGTACTACTTAGCCACGTTCCCTGCTCCCACCGACTACCTCACCGCAGCCCGAGTCTTTAACACTGATTGATCGTCCGACTTCTTCATCAGCATTACCACGTCCGCTGACACAAGTTTCACCGTCCAAATGCACCAGATCGTTTGACATCATTATTGATCCATCTACAGTTTCGGCTTCTTCCATAACAGTACCATGTCGGCCGACACAGGTTTCACTGTCCACAGGCACCATACCATTCATTATCACCATTGATCCCGCTTCAGTTCCAACTTCTTACGCAATAGTACCACTTCCTTTGACATATGTTTTATCGTCCACTAGCTTCAGATTATTCGACGTCATCACTGAGATTGAGACCCATGAGCTCGTACTAGCACCAAACAGTCAAATATTTGGTCCATTGGCGGGGCCACACTTTTAACGACGACACCTGGATTTCCACAACAAAGCTTGAGAGACTCGCCTCGAACCTACGACGACATTACAAGCATCTTCATTCTTCGAAGATGAGTGCTTTTGAGACAGGGGGGTTAATGAGGATCATGTCAAACAGTTCATTAGGGTCTATTTACACCGACCGCGGGTCCAATGACGATCATGACCGCTCATCTCAAGTGGATCACGATCGTAACATTTTCGTTCTATTTTTAATTTTCCATTGTAATTATGTTTATTTTGAGGGAGGCAACGAACGGAGAATCATGACTGTTTGTTGTACATCTCTAGTTTATATATAGGAGTAGATGGCTCTAAAAAGAGGCATTGAAAGCTGAAGCAAATAAGCATTTCTTTTGATCAAACGGTGCTGAAGCCGGTACCCCCATGTGAGATGCTTGGACTGACCCACATACCCCCTTACCAGCTGCGGGTCCAATGACGATCATGACCGCTCATCTCAAGTGGATCACTTGGATTTACACCTTGTCTGCATGACATTTCTTCTGTGCTTTTTAAGAGCTATTTTAACATGTTCATGACTTCTGGTTTTTTTGCATTATTTTCGTAGCTATTGCAATATGTACTGTGGTTCCTTCTGTTCAGGGAGCGGGTATTTAACGGCTTGCTTTGCAATTATGGTTGGACAACATGGCCGTGTTGTGGGGCTTGAACATATTCCTGAACTGGCTTCTTATTCAGTTGAGAACATTACTAAAAGTGCAGCATCTTCATTACTAATGGAAGGTTCTCTATCGGTACATGCTTCTGGTATTTTCACCTTGTTGCCTTCTCTCTCCATAATGATGTGCTTAACCTGCATCTGTTCTGTCACATAATGCACGCAGCAACTGTTTCTTTTTGTTCACTATCGCATTTTTCCCGTTTAATATATTTCTTTCTTTTCCCCTTCCCCTTTTAATCTCCAACAGATATCCAAGCTGCAGAATATCCCTTCTAAAAATGCTTATTTCCTGAAAAAGGAATTCAAGTTCATTGTTCTAGAGAATTGTTGACTACTAACTATACAAAAAATCAGTGTTCTCCAATTCATGTTTTTTTTAATAATAGTGACTATGCTACGGACTTATGGTTCAAAATTTAATTAGCCAGTAATGACAATTTAGTAATGTAGAAAAATGAAATACGAAGCTTAAAGTTTTTTATTACTTCATGTGTCAACTAACAATATAAGCATTTGTATACATATTTATAGGTGTTAGAAAAGCCCATTTAAGGGCCCATGTTGTTTCTTGTTTTTCTTCTTGGATTAGTCCCACATCATGTATTAGGATTTCTCCCTTCCTTCTTCTCCTATATAAGTGTGTGTATACTTGTAACTATAACCAAGTGGACATATATACAAGGTTGGTTTTCTCCATTTCTACATGGTATCAGAGCCAGGTTCCGTCTAGCTACGGACTGCCCTTTTTTTTCTGTCCGCCCGGTCTCCTGCGGACTGCCTTCCTGCATCCGCCTCTCTGCGGACTGCCTTCCTGTCCGCTCCGGTCTCGTGCGGACTGCCTGCCTTCCTGCATCCGCCCCTCTGCGGACTGCCCCTCTGTATCTGTCCGCTCGGCTACCCTGCGGACTGCATTCCTGTCCGCTCCGGTCTCGTGCGGACTGCCCTTCTGATTCCGCTCCTCTTCTCTCCCTCCGTGGTTCCACCCTCCTCAGGCTTCTTATAGCCATCTTCTGCTCTGACTCGTGGGGCCCACCTCTCTCTATCCGCTCCGGACGATCATTCCTGTCCGCTGCACTCTGTTTGTGTCCGCTCGAGCCTCTTTGCTCGCGGACTGCTCCCTCTAGCTCGCTCTATTTCTGTCCGCTCGAGCCTCTGTGCTCGCGGACTCTCTCTCCGCCATCTCTTGCGCACTGCTTCCCCTTGTCCGCTGCGGCCTCTTCTTGTCCGGCGCGACCTCGGCGACCTCCATCTCTTGGTCTCCTTCGTCCGCCGTAAGCGCAGCGTCCTGTCCGCAGCTCTCTTTTTTCCCTGTTCGCCGCGGGCTCGCCCCTCTGCATTCTTTCAGTCTTGCGGACTGGTCCAGCCCGCTGCGGTCGCTCTCTTGCTTCCCGGCTTGTCCTCTCTTCTCAGCTCGACGCGATCTGGTCCAGTCCGCCTCGACCTCTTCCATCCGCTGCGGCCTCTCTTGGCCCGCTCCTTGCTGAGCGTCTGTGCTCATCGCGGCCTCCTCCAGTCCGCCGCTACCTCCAGTCCGCCGCGGTCTCCTGCAGTTCGCCGCGACCCCCTCCAGCTCGCCGCGACTTGCCCCGTTCCCGCGACTTGCCAAGCTCCCCCAGCTTGCCCTCTCTTCTCGGCCCGCTGTTGTGCTCTGCTTGCCACGGCCGGAACCAGTCCGCCGCGGTCTGATCCAGTCCGCCTCGGCCTCCTCCAGTCCGCCGCGGCCTCCCATAGCCCGCTCCTTGCTGAGCGTGCCTGTACTCGCCGCGGCCTACTCCCGCTCGCCGCGACCTCATCCAGTCCGCTGTCTCTGCTCGCTGCGGCCTGTCTCTGTCCGCGCGGACTCTCTTCCCGCTGCGGCCTCTTTCTGTTTCCGTGGCCTCTCTCTGCAGCTGTGGTCTGCCCTACTCGCCTCGACCGGCTCCAGTCCGCCGCGGGCTGTTTCTGCTCTCCGCATGACACCTGTTGCTTCCGCTGTCACCTCTGTTGTGTCCTCTACGGAGGGTATCACCTGCCTCTCTCATCATCCTTGTTGGATCGTTGATTCTGGTGCTACTCACCATATCTCCTCCCAGAAGCCCCCAGCATATCTCCACACGCCTCATCCTGCTCGCATCACTGTGGCCAACGGTGAAACCCTCCCCGTCTTTGGCTCCGCTGATCTTCGGCTTACGCCAACCCTTTCTCTTTCCTCGGTTCTTCACGTTCTGGGGTCTCCCTTCAATTTATTATCAGTTAGTCGTCTCACACACGACCTTGACTGTTGTATTACCTTTTCACCCCATTCTTTTCTTATGCAGGATCGCCGTACCCGGAGTACCATTGGTCAGGGGCAGCTGGTGAATGGGTTGTACATTTTGGATATCCCACCAACTCTTCTCTCCACCATCTCTACTGTTGATTGGCATTGCCGCGTTGGACATGCTCCCCTTTCGATTCTCAAGCGGGCTCTTCCTGATCTCTCTTTACAGGAGTTCTCCTGTGAATCTTGTGTCTACGACAAACAACACCGTTCCTCTTTCCCCCCTGCCTGTACCCGGAGTACTACTCCCTTGTCGTTAGTTCATTCTGATATTTGGGGTCCTTATCGGCTCCCTAGTATTTTTGGCTTTCGGTACTTTGTCACGTTCATTGACGATTACTCCCGTACCACGTGGCTCTACTTCCTACGCGATCGCACTGAACTTCCCTCTGTCTTTCGCGTCTTTTTACTTGAGATGCGTACGCAGTTCGCCACTCCTCTCAAAGTCATTCGCACTGATAATGCTCGGGAATATACCGGTCGTGCCTTCTCCACTCTCTGCACTGACTTTGGTGTCATCCATCAAACTTCATGTGCGTATACCCCTCAGCAAAACGGGGTGGCAGAACGCAAAAATCGTCATCTTCTCGATGTTGCCCGCTCCCTTATGTTCCAAATGCACGTTCCCACCGAATATTGGAACTTTGCTGTTTCCACCGCCTGTCATCTCATCAACCGCCTTCCCTCCTCTGTCCTTGCTTTTGCCTCACCTCTCCAACTCCTTTATCCCTCTATCCCCCTCACCTCTCTCACACCACGGATCTTCGGGTGTGTTTGTTACGTCCACCTTCTTGGCCCTCCTTCCGACAAACTTGCTCCTCGGGCCGCCAAGTATATGTTTGTTGGCTACTCCCGCACTCAAAAGGGGTACGTCTGCTACTCTCCTACTACCGGCAAAATGGTCGTTTCTGCAGATGTCACCTTCTGCGAAGACCAGCCCTTCCACTTACCCGGCACCACCTCGTCTTCTGCTCCCTCGTCTTCTGCTCCCTCTCTTCCCCGGCCCGTTGTACCGGTCACGCCATCTGTGCCGCCTTCTTCCTCCTCTCCCCCTGTTCCTCCTCGGGTTCCTCCACCGCTAATCCGTGTCTACTCTCGTCGCCCATCCAAGGATGCGCCCGTGACCCAGCTCCCTGCTGCCAGCGATAGCTCCGCTACGGTCGATCACGCTTCCGTCTCTACAGCTCATCCCTTGGCCAACTACGTCTCTCTACATCGGCTAACACCACCTCTCTACGCATTTGCCACCTCCCTTTCCTCTATTTCTCTTCCTACTAATGTGCAGGAGGCGCTTCACCACCCTGGCTGGCGGGCTGCTATGCACGATGAAATGCAGGCTCTCTGGGCTAACCAGACATGGGATCTGGTTCCTCTTCCTGCTGGCCACACCCCTGTTAGCTGCAAATGGGTCTTTGTCATTAAACATGCGGCGGATGACACTATCGATCGTCTGAAGGCCCGTCTTGTGGCACGGGGGTTTACTCAGCAACATGACCTTGATTATGAGGAAACCTTCTCTCCCGTGGCCAAATTGAACACGGTCCGCGTTCTTCTCTCCTTGGCTGTTCATCGTCACTGGCCCCTTTATCAGCTGGATATCAAAAATGCCTTCCTCAACGGCGATCTCCAGGAGACCGTTTATATGCATCAGCCGCCCGGATTTGAGACCACGGGGGAGTCTTTGGTATGCCACCTTCAGAAATCCATTTATGGTCTCAAACAGTCCCCGCGTGCATGGTTTGAAAAGTTCAGTAAAGTGGTCTGTGCTAGTGGCTTCACTCGGAGCTCGGCTGATTTTTCTCTCTTCACCCGACATCGGTCAGCCGGGACTGTGATTCTTCTGGTCTACGTTGATGATATCCTGATTACTGGCGACGACACGACAGGAATACAACAGACCAAGGCACAGTTGAATTCTGCCTTTCAAACCAAAGATCTGGGCAACCTTCGGTACTTTCTTGGGCTCGAGGTCGCCCGACGCCCTGATGGTCTTGTGTTATCTCAAAGGAAGTACTGTATGGACCTCCTTCGTGATGCAGGTTATTCTGGGTGCAAACCTGCGGAGACTCCTATGGACGCAAATCACAAGCTCTCGGCACATAGCTCTGACTCTGACAAGCTACTTACAAATCCGGAATATTACAGACGCTTGGTTGGGAAGCTGATCTACCTTACGGTGACTCGACCAGACATCTCATTTGCTGTGGGAGTTGTGAGCCGGTTCATGCACGCTCCTCGGACATCTCATCTTCATGCTGTCGAGCGCATCCTTCGATATCTCAAGCTCGCCCCCGGACAAGGACTTGTGTATAAACCGTCCACATCTCTATCTCTCGTCGCGTATTCTGACGCTGACTACGCAAGATCTATTGATGATAGGCGCTCCACAACTGGATTCTGTACTTACTTTGGTGGACACCTCATAACTTGGCGTAGCAAGAAACAGAATGTGGTTGCGCGCTCCTCTGCCGAAGCCGAGTACCGGGCTATGGCAGCTGTTGTCTCTGAGTTAACCTGGCTTGAAGGCCTTCTGAGAGACTTAGGTGTTCGTCTCTCATCTCCGGCTACCTTATTTTGCGACAGTCAGGCAGCAATTCATATTGCCAAGAATCCGGTTTTTCACGAACGAACAAAGCATATCGAAGTTGACTGTCACTTTATCCGGGAAAAGGTACAGTCAAAGAAGATAGATTTGGCGCATGTTCCTGCTACCGACCAAGTTGCGGACATCCTGACAAAAGCTCTCTCTAGGCCGCTCTACTATCAGTTCTTATCCAAGCTTGGCGCCTACGACTTGTACGCTCCAGCTTGCGGGGGAGTGTTAGAAAAGCCCATTTAAGGGCCCATGTTGTTTCTTGTTTTTCTTCTTGGATTAGTCCCACATCATGTATTAGGATTTCTCCCTTCCTTCTTCTCCTATATAAGTGTGTGTATACTTGTAACTATAACCAAGTGGACATATATACAAGGTTGGTTTTCTCCATTTCTACAATAGGGAGTGAAATTTCAACTCCAAATCAAGATGTGAGACTAATCTATACATGAAAAATGGGGGCCTTTACATGGGCAGAGAAGTGTGAGTGGGAATAGTCGGACGTGAGAGAGCATTGAGAGATACAACATGAGTTATTGAGAAAAACAGTTGATTCTCAAAAAAGGTAGCATCTGCAGAGGGGATTATTTTCCTGGTAGTAGGAGAATGACACACAATCTTTCTGTGTACGAGAGTATACAACGAAGATGTACTTAGTAGCACGAGAAGCCAACTTATCGACAGAAGGCCCGAGATGATGAGCAAAACATACACATCCAAAGACCTGAGGAGGGAGGCAGAAGGGAGGTGACGCTGGACAAGCCATGAAATGACTGTGCCGACACTCTAATGCATTCCTAGGTGAGAGTAGGGAATGGATTCAAACCAACATAAAACTATATGATGCGTTATTGTTTTGATTAAACCGGAAACAAAATGGTAGCAAAATAAAATTATATTAATATAACAAGTCTACACAATGTGAATATGTTATTTTCAAGCGTTACGAACAATATCACAAGTTTTCCTCGCACAAAGGATCTTCAACCACAATTTGCGCGAATAAGTGTGATAGACTTAAAAATAAATTAAACAAAAGCACCAACAATACCAATACCCAAGCAAACATATAATATCTTCAAATATTTAACATAAAAAAGAAAGGTGTAAATGTATCATATATTGACATAATCAAAGACTCTCCATAAAATAGTGTCAATATATGAAACATTTACACCTTTCTTTTCTAAGACTCTCAATAAGATCTCTCTTAGAAAAGAAAGGTGTAAATGTTAAATGTATCATATATTGACATAATCAAAGATATGTATACAAATTCAGTGACAAGGGTAAGCACATTTGGAGGATTAACACAGGAATTCCCTATCACTGTTAGCTTACATCAAGGTTTAACTTTAAGCCCTTATCTCTTTACCCTTATCTTAGATGAGCTCGCCAGACATATCCAACAAACAATACTTTGGTGTTTCTTGTTTGCAGATGATATCGTTTTGGTTGATGAGATGCACGAGGGTGTAAACGCAAAACTTGAATTTTGGCGAGACATTTTAGAAAAGAATGGTTTTAGGTCGAGCTGGGCAAAGACGGAGTATATAAAGCTTAAATTTAGTAGTACAAGAAGGACATATGACTTCATTATTAAGTTGGGTGATCAAGATATTTCCCGTAGTGAGTGTTTTAAGTATCTTGGATCGATAGTTCAAAAAGACGAAGGTATTTATAAAGATGCGACACATAGAATCCAAGCAGGTTGGTTGAAGTGGAGAGGCGCATCAAGGATCTTATGTGATCGTAAAGTACCATTAAAAATTAAGGGCAAGTTTTATCGTATTGCAATTAGACCAATGATGCTCTTTGGTTCTGAGTGTTGTGCAGTGAATTGTGTACATGAATAAAAAATGGGAGTTGCGGAGATGAGAATGCTTAGGTGGATGTGTGGACACATGAGACTGGATAAAATTAGGAATGAGTGTATCAGGGATAAGACAGGAGTAGCACCAATTGCAGAGAAGATGCGAGAAGCTCAATTAAGATGGTTTGGACACGTACAAAGGAGACCATTAGAGGCACCTGTTAGGCGTGATGAGAGTCTAGTCACTAGGCTTGTTAAACGAGGGAGGGTTAGACCAATAAAGACTTGGAATGAAACTATAAGGAAATATGTTATGTATTTAGGCATAAGTGAGATTATGACAAAAGATAGTGCACACTGACGACAAAGGATCCATATAGCCGACCCCACTATAGCGGGATAAAGGCTTGAGTGTTGTTGTAAGCCGCAGTTGCCACTTAACCAAGCATTGAGTAATTAATTTTTTATGGATTTAATTTGGTGCCAATTACCTGGGATGGACAAGAAAATAAGCACGACCGATGCAACAGTTTTCCTCGTTTCGCTGAAGGATTTCCTCCAGGATGCCTTAACACAACTCTTCGCCGACATTCATAATGGTTCGAGGACTGCGACTACTTCGTCGTGGCTGACCTTTCCTCCGCTGTCACCCCTGCCATTATCGGTCTCTGCAAACCAATCTCTGCTGCAACTTCCACCTTCCCCGACCTCGATTCTCCTTGAGCAGTCGCTGCTTCCGCCAGCGTTCGCAGAGGCTCCATCGCTCTGCACAGCTGTTGTCACTATCTGTTATCTCCCGGGGTTTCCTCTCCCCCACTTTCCCCGCCAGCGGTGTCCCGTTTTAGCTCAGCGGTGGTTCCGCCACTACCATCACTTATCACGACCACCATCCGCAGACACTCCCTCCAGCCGCTCACCGCTTTTTCTTAGGCTGGCCGCTCTGCTGACCCTTGCTTTGACAGCTCCTCCGATCGCTTCACCGCCTCTTCTACTTTCACCGCTCTGCCACCCCCACTAGATCTGTTCCTTCCTCCACCTATTTTTCTGTCACTACCTCCACTACTCACCAGCGTCGCGGCCACCGTGACACACTACTAGGAATTGTTTTGGCGCGAAATGAAAGAGCCAGTTGATCAGATCATCCGAGAAGGTTCAAGCTTGAAGGCAAGCTCAATTTCAAGGACAGGTGGAGATGAGATGGGCTTAATAGGGACTTACGTGTCAATTATCTAGTAGTTATATTATTAGACTTGTTTATGTTATCGAGTCGGGTGTTTGTGTATTGAGACGAGTCATTATTATTAAGTCGAGTGGTAATATTGGTGTCATAATATTTTAATATTCACACCTGTTGCATTTACGATTTTGCCATTGCCGGTCCTATGTATGGGGACCCTTGGGGACATTGTATGGATATCCAAAAATTAATTTAAAGTGCTCCTCAGTCAAGCTTCTTCTTCTCTCTTTCTAGTTCCTCTCTTCTTCCCCATTCTAGAGTTTCCCCCATTGTATCTCCTGCCAACCACTTCCTTTGACGTAACCCCGAAGAAGGCCCAAAACACGGACCTACCTTTATTGGAGCCTACACAAGTCTACACACGCAAAAGGCAGAGATAGGATTGTCCTATGGGCTTGCTAGCTGAGGCGGTAATCACATATTCCATGCATTATTGTATCAAACGATCGTATCCGTAACCATTGCTTTTAAATTTGAGTCTTAAGGGTTGGTTTTTTGGAGGATTGCAAAATTTGGAGTGATTTTTTAGTTTTCGTGAAGTTTTCGTGAAGTTTCCATGGTTTCCAATCCGTGGAGCACTAGGTGCCGATGCCTGACCCTCATCCCCTCCATTTCACTGGCCATTTTCACCCTCCTTGCATCCAGCCGCCAGCCAGCCTTCATCCAACACACACACATAATCAACACAGTACTACCTTCAAGCCACTGAAATCCATAGTAACTTCCACCTCCACAACCTCCAACTGTTTTCCCCACAATCATTTTTTCCCCAAATTCCATAACTGCCATCAAATCCCGAAGAGGAACCATTCGAAGCCTTGTCCACTTAACCGTTCCAACTTATGCCCTGAATTTCATTCCCAGGAAACCTTTCAATGCATTGTTCCTGCCAGCGCCTCTCCTAAATTTAACAATCTTACACTCAATTAAGTTCTTTCCATCTAATCCTCTATTGGGACACTAAAATCCAGTTTTAGACCCACTCCAACCACCTTTCACCCAGCCAGCCCCTTTAATCCCTTCCCTCCGCAGACCCAATGCCCCAGTCACACCCATGCAGCCCCAACTTCCATGGATAACCTCATTACAACATGAATTATCATCAAAAAGACCTAATCAGCAGCGGAAACTGCAATTACAACACCGTCCTGCCCTGAATCAACCCCTTACTACTTCCTTGGATTTTGATTATTGTAAAATCTAATTTGAAGTCTATATTGCTCATTTGATGAGGGAACATATTATTTGAGATCTAGATTTGTACAAGTTTGCTTAGTTTTTATTGTGCTTGAAAGGTTTATTTGTTGATTATTTAATTGAAGCATTTTCTCTTTAATTTAATTTGATCTTGTTTGTGTTTCTTATGTCTAATCTGTAGTGTGAATGCTTGCGTATTTTATTTATAATTTTAGAATTTATTATAATTTTTCGCCGGATTTTTGCAAGTGCATTTCATCCTCACGACACTTCACTAAGACAAAATCACTAGTTTCCTCTTAAGACACAATTGCACACTTACTACATTCGTCATCTGTCAGTTTCGTTTTAGTGCCTCGGCTTCGGGCTTAATCTAGGATACACGAGACTAGACTCTATAGATTAGTTATGACATATCATAGTAGTTGTTGTTACTCATCTCCTCTATTCAAGGATCCAGAGTCTGTTTATACTCAACCCTAAGGAACTCATCAAGGGAGACATCCGTACTATCACAAGGGATATCGTTATTATTCCTCTCTTTTATTTGAGGATCCAGATCCTCATTACGTTCAATCTCAGAGAACTTCTCCTTAGAGTTTGTCCTACTATTATGATCATCCTCATTCCAACCCTTCATTAGTATGAATTAAGTTACTTCTCTGATACAACCATATGTTTATCAGAAGTCACATAGAGGTCACCATCTTGAAAAGGGTCACTAACATTGAGATGTTTGTCCAAAAAAGCATATTTGATCATATTAGAAATTACTTAAAGCATCTAAACACAAGGTTCAATATTATATGACCTAGGAGATTTAGTCATGCCACTCCTCCCATAGCCCAGTGCCCTGCAAGGGGTCTGTGCTAAAAGGAGGAGCACGAGCGATCCAATGACCTTATAGTGGTATGCTATCCTCATACCCCCTACACAGACCTAGTAGTGGTTGCACTACCTATCTCTAAGTAAACTACCACTATTGTGGATTCTTATACCACTACTAATTATTCTTATGTGGTGGATCATTTCATTGCTGATATATTTGTAGATGATTTACCCAATGTGCCTAGTGATGGCTCTTGCCATTTGATGCAGATGAGATTCCGGTGAGTGATTCGTTTGAGTACAGTATCCACAAAGTCACTTAAAACTATATCACTGACTAGGCCCTTCTTGGAGCATCTTGACGAGTCCTAGGTATGTAGTGACCTCCCCTCTTATATTTGCAGATGATTTACCCGATGTGCCTAGTGATGGCCCTTGCCATTTGATGCAGATGAGATTCCGGTGAGTGATTCGTTTGAGTACAGTATCCACAAAGTCACTTAAAACTATATCACTAACTAGGCCCTTCTTGGAGCATCTTGACGAGTCCTAGGTATGTAGTGACCTCCCCTCTTATGCTTGAGGGTACTCCCGATATTTCATGAACCTATTCTGGTACTCTTTGCGTTAGGGATGAATTTTATTATACCCTTCCCGGTTAGCCACGTGATGAGTTTTCCTCTCCCGGAGATATTCAGTATATCATATAGTGGTGTACCATAATGTGGATGTTTCAGACATTCTTCTAGGCATCGTCACCTTCACGACAATTTTTCTTATAGACCGCTTGATGGGCCTCTTACAAGTCATATTTCTTAAGAGACATTTGGTACACCCTATACTCATATTTTAGTGTTGAGCCTCATGTAAGTAAATGAGTGTTCATCACTTCATCTCATACTCGAGAAGTGTTTCTACACTCCAACTAAAGTGCTTCTTGATAATTCACCGCTCATTAGGGACATGCACATCATTAGTAAGTTGGTTGAGGTTGAGAGCACTCTCGATTGCTGGAGGACTTATTTTATCATTACTAGCACTTTAAGAGACATTCAACATACTATATTATCATATTTATGTGTTGATATCATGGGTGGTTATTTGAGTGATCATCACACTCGAGATGAAATTTTCTACACCCCATCATTTAATCCTCCTGACCATGTACTCATCTTAGCAATTCCTTATAGAATCATAAAACTTTAGTGTAAGGAGTTGGTCATGTCAATTGTTACATCAATTGCATGATCATTTATATATATTGTATGACTTGTCAGTGTTATATGATTGACACATATTATATGTTTTGCATCTTTTGCATGAGCTGCATGAATTTATCTGACGTAAACTTGCAATAGGTGATTGAAATTATAATTTTTTGTGCATACATTCACATAAGAGTTAGAGAAGGCGAACAAGTGATTATTATAATTAGAGTTGAAAGATTCCCTCTTGGAACAACGAAACAAATCAGATGTTAGACGAATGGGCCCCTACATAGTAGCACGAAGAATTGAGTTAAATGCCTACAAATTAAATATTCTTAAAAATATGTGAGTTCACTATATATTAAAAATTGAGGATTTAACTCCATTCTATGAGTTCCATGAGTATTTGAGCCATTTTCCAAACACTACCCATGAGCTTTGGCTACCACCTATGTTAGACACTCCTTAGTTTCAGCCTCTGGCCCTCTGCCTACTACCTAGCCATCAATAGACTCCTCAGTTCCATCCCCAATGCCTATCCTTCTTTGGCACCTGAGAGCATGCACCCTTCCACTGGGAGCACAATATATATAATGAGTCATGTCTGTTCAATGACACCAGGGGTCTCCGCAATATGGTATTTGGTTCATTGTAGGGTGCGAATGATTATGAATGATACTTGGATGATGCCAAAGAAGCTCGACTCACTTGACTCTAGGTATGCAGAGAGCTTGATCATCTTCATTATGTGGAGATGAATGCTCTCAAATCGGGGGAATTGATGATGATCACGGATTGAGGCCGAGCTAACAATTATTGGAACCCACACAAGTCTATGTATGCATGAAGCAGTGATATGATCGTTGTATTGATGATACGAGCCAGTAGTTGTTTTCAAAGTGATGACGACATATTTTTATGTGTTTTTATTATATTTTTGCAATTTTATTTATGCATATTATATGTATTATTGTGTCAGATGATCGTTGCTGACCAAAGTGGGACCCTTGCATATAAATAATAGTCTAGGGACTGTTTTTCAGAGGATTGTAGAATTTGGAAGTTTTTTGGGTTCTCGTGATCATTCCGCAATCCGCGGTGCCGAATCCATGGAGCACTAGGTGTCAAAGCCCAGATGATGCAGTACAAATATAAAGGTGGCGGAAGATCGATTCCCCAACCCTAGATGCACTGCAAACAATCAGACGATGAATGCAATGAGCCTACAACCAACTCTAGAATGTCATGCAAGCATACTCGCAATCCAATAAAACGCCACTTTAAGTGTCTGTGCAAATGCAATTGAGCAGTCTGATTTAATTAGCAATAAGTAATTAATTATGATAAAATATAAGCAGGTGCACTTTTGTTCGCAGATAATTTAATTGAAGAGCAAACGTGGATCCACTTCTAATTGAGGCACAATTAATTTAAGCAGACAACAAATAGATTCTGCAAGTCACGCGAATTCACAATACTAAAAACTATTAAAACAAGTCACGCGAATTCACAATATTAAAAACTATTAAAAGAGAACATCCAACAAAACAAGAGCTTAGATTTACAATAATAGAAAGCATTTACTCCCAATAATAACTTACGCATGCAGGCAACGGCTGAATGATGCGAAGGATGAGATTTCAGGCTACGGGAAGGCTGTAGTGAGCTGTAATGAGGCCGCGACGAGATTGTAGTGTGGTTGCTGGAGGGGGTTTGGTGGGGAAAAATGGGTGGATTGTTGCGCTGGAGGGCAGGACAGGGGATTGGAGAGTCGGGTCTTGTGGAGAAGGAGGCTAGGAGGGTCGGCTGTAGGAGATCTGGATTGGAAGGGATCGGTTGTGGGAACTTAGGACTGGGCGGGAGTCAGCTGGGGGAGGTTTACAACTGGAAGGGCATTTGTGGGAGTTACGAAAGGAAGGGGTAATCTGTAGTGGTAGTTACGGCTGGAGGGGGGGTCGAAAACAAGGATGAACATGGCATGGAAGGAGGTTTGCAGCTAGTGAAGGTAGCGGGGTTTGCGGGAGATAAGGATGGATGAGATACCTTGGAGTCGCACCAAGGAGAGGCCCTCTGGAGTCGCACTGAGAGGCACCGTAGACCGATGGCTCCGCAACTTTGCAGAAGACAGCCGTCTATGGCCCCCACTCTGCCGCTGCCTGCTTATTTATGCCATAAGCCATTACTATAATAGGCACCCAAATCGGACGACTCAGAATGTCTGAACCGATCAGGTGTCCAAATAACTCAAAAATATAAAACAAATACTTAAAATTAACTCGAAACAACCATTCAGACGCATTTGTAGACTCGACTCGTTTGAATGAGTAGCGAATCACCGTGATCTCCATCAATTCCCCTCGGTTTGAAAGCACTCATCTCCGGTGAGTGAAGACGGTCATGTTCTCGGCATACCATGGAGATAAATCGCTCGAGCTCCTCTAGAGAAATCCAAGTAGCATAAGGGACTGAGTGGCAACTCCTGTGTACAAGATATCACGGTGTATCTCGCCCGCCCACGACAGTGAAGTCATGTGCAACCATCTGAAGTAAGTCTCCGACACTAGCTGGCGGCTTTGAATAAAATGTAACTCCGCCTAAAAGCTCAGCTGGTGGAACCCTATTAACTGCCCCTTCACAGCCTCTATCTTTTTCCCCCACAATCAACTAAACCCCAAATTCCCTTACTTCTGTCAAATCCCACAAACCAATCGTTCCAATCCATGTCCACTTCACCGTCCTAGCCTATGCCCAGAATTTTGCTCCCAGAAAATCTTCCAGCGCACTATTCCCGCCCAGCGCTTCTCTTGATTTCAACAATCTTTTGACCAATTAAGCCCTTTCCATCTAATCCCCGCCAAGCCACCAAAATCAAGTTTCAAACCCGCTCCAATAGTCATTCACCCCAACCGACCCCTCACCCCTCCAATCCCTTCCCTCCACAGCCCATTGTCCCAATCACACCCCTGCAGCTCCAACTTTCATGAATGATCCCATTACAACAGGAATTAACATCAAGAACACCTAAGTCTGCAACGGAAACTGCAGTTACATCACCATTCTTCCCTAAATCAGCCCCCTTTGTCGTTGGACTCCGCTTATTTTTGTAAATTCCAATTAAAAGTTTATAATATTGTTTAGTGATGAAAGTACATATTATTTGGGATGTAAATTTGTAAACTGTTTGCTCAATTCTTATTCTACTTGAAAGTTGGTCGGCCATTTAAATGAAGTATTTTCTCTTTAATTTAATTAGATTTTATTTGTATTTTTAACGCCTAATCTGAATGCTCGTGGACTCGACTAATAATTTTAGAATTTATTGTAATTATTTGTCGGACAATTGCATGTGCATTGCATCATCCCTCGATCCTCACGAGACTTCTAACACCAAATAATTAATTTTGGCGATTGTTAACCGCAACCCGTTTTTCGCTATTCGCACCCCAAAATTTAAAAAAATAAATACTTTTTTCTGCGGTTAACCGCAACCCGACACCTCCTTTCTCGGTGCTACTGCTGAAACAACCCGCCTCCTTCCTCCCGCTGAAGCCGTCCGCCTCCTTCCTCTTTCCTCCCGATGGAGCATCCTGCTTCCTTCCTCCCGCTCAAGTTGTCGTCTCCTTACTTATTCCTCCCGTTGAAGCCAAGACAAAGTCAACTTGCCATTTTTGGGCGGTGTTCCTTTTTCTTATTGAAAATTGGGTTGTATATTTATGAAAAGGAATTGTAATGTTTTCATGTGGGATGCTTTTCTAGATTGCGGCGGAGTTTAGAATCCACCGGGCTGATAAGGCCCAGGGGAAGAGGAGTTTAGAACCATCATGGCAGAGGAGGAAGATAGTGAAATCCATATGGGTCACCTCTTTGTCGATGGAGGACCATCAGATTAGTAACAACAAAAGAAGAGTGGATGGATGATGGTTCTCCATCGACAGCAAGGTTGTAACTAGGGCTTTTCATGTCGCACCAGTATTTTGTCTTTTCCTGCGGAGGCCGGAGGGGTTCCCGTCTTTATGGCCTCCATTTTCTGACCACAACAATTCAACAACTCTCTGGCTCTGGACTTCTTTTTCAAATCTTCATTTTATTGATTGCTATGTGATGTATTGTAGAGTCATTATACACATATTTGGTTTATCACCTCTATAAATATACTTATATCAGCCTTGTACACGTGCATTAAAAGGTCTACTTTGAATGTAAAATTATTTGAGTAGCCTGAAACAGAGTTCTCCCTACAAAGCAGAGCTCTAGTATCCTGAAAGTCGGAAGATATAACGGAAGATATAACTTCTGTGGGGTTGGTTCTATGAGCAATTTCTCTCTGTGTGCTGCATCATTTTCCTGAGTAAACTATAGCAGAGGAAATGCCCAACCAAACACGAGCTATAGCAGATAGTGTAACAGAGCAGAGCAGAGTCTCGTCAGTAAATTGTGTAAGGGTAAAACCCACAATTATGTTTTTTCCCTCTGTCGAGGAAAAGTAGACAGCACAAAGTATTAATGGAAAAAATGCAGAGGAGTGAACTCTGCTCTGGTCCTTCCTCTCGCAGGTGGAAGTGAAAAACAGTGTCCATGATGTTATCACTTGCATGATGAATCGGATCGGGACGCGATAATTCAGTACCAACCAGCAACTTCTCCCCGGCCCTCTCGACATCAAGCTCCACCTCTCGGCCAAGCGCTCTCCTCCGCGCTTATAAACTCACTGTTGGAGTCAACTTCGTCACCAAGAAGTTTGAGTGGTGCGGCAAGCCAAATATCGGGTTGCGGATAACAATTCGGGTTGTGATTAACATTGGGGTGCGACAAGCCAAATTTGGGTTGCGGTTAACAATCGCCTTAATTTTTCTCTTAGAGCACAATTGCGCTCTCCTGGTACTTATATGACAAATCATTGTATAAGTTGCACATATCACTGTCTGAAGGAAATGATGGTTGTAGTCATGCCAGCTCAGAAGTGGAGGTAGTATCTGATTGGGAGAAAATTCACAGCTGAGACTGGTCATTAAAATTCATGGTATCTCATGGAACAGAGGATTTCAAACCGGTCGGGAGAAATGATCATGCAAACTTATGAGAAGGGAGTTATTGTAGTCGATGCTCTATCAACGAATGTGGGAAGAAGGTCAATGTCATGCATGATAGATTCACGCTCTTAGAACGGAAAATGCATGCTTAAACACAAAAGAAATACAAATTGCCGAAACAAGCTCGGCCAGAACTCTTGAGGGCTGATTCCTTCAGAGAGTCTCTCTCTCAAGGAGAGCCTAACACTAAACTAATCTCAAAGATAAAAAGAAAAATGAGACACTAGCACTCCTATATACAAGGGAGTGAGGGTATACAAAATTCAATAAGGCCTATGGGCTGCACAGACCAAAAGAGACGCTTGGCGGCCATCATCGTATCAAAGCCTTTGCGTCGGTGATCTTCTTTCAAGGATACATGAAGCCTGACTGAAAGATGAACATATTCAGGGAACATCACCACGTTGAAAAAGTTCCATGATGGTCAATCAAAAAATGCCTGTGGATTAATGATATGTTTAGGATAAATTGTTATTGCTAATAGTAACAATATGAAGTCTATCAAAGGTGTCGAGGGAAATTGTGGCATCTAGGGCTTTTTCAACCCTTTTCCATACCAGATCAAATTTTGCAGGAAATATTTATGGACTTTATTCGGTGTTCTTAGTTTGCCTGCATTTTACCTTTGTGGTGGGACCCTTCCCTGGACCCTCGCTGCACGGGGATGCTTTGTGCACCCATATGTCTCTTTTTAACGACCATAATTAGCTATTGCAATTTAACCGTCACTCATTCGTTCGAGGCCAGTAATCGAGATAATTTTTGTCTGTAATCGAGATAATTTTTTCGATTGCGTAACTGTGTAACTAGAAATAAAAACATGCATTCAAAAATATATACGATGATATTTCTAAATAAATTCTTTTTTGACATAAATAAAATCTCCACAGACATTTCTTCCCAAAATACCAACATATGCATGCACATGTACAAAGCCTGCATTCTGTTATGCTACCGCTAGAGATCTAAGCAAGGAGTAAACTAGAACAATAGACGGCTAGGGTTTTAGTGGAAGAAGAAGAGAATACCTGAAAATAGATCAATCATGCCTCCATAGAGGGGGGAAAATGGGGTATTTATGGAGCCCCCTTTTCCCAGGGCCGGCCGGCCCCAATTGAGGGCTGAACCGGTGTGGTTCAGCCCTCCCTCCTCTTAATGATTAATTGCGGGCTGAACCGGATGGTTCAGCCCGGTCTTGGTCCGGCGCTCCTTTAGGTCTTCTGGCGTACTTGAATCCTCGGAACCGCAGATCGTCCGGGGCCATAACATTCCCCTCCCCATCAAGAGGCAGCTTGTCCCCAAGCTGGAAGTCAGGAAATAACTCCCGGAACTCCAAGAAATCCACCCACGTGTTGTGAGCCTCGGAGAGATCCTGCCACTTGACCAGAATCTCTGAACGGTACTCCGTGCCATGTTTCTTCCATCGGGACAACAAGACATCTTCGGGACTGGGGCGCAGCTCCCCCGTCGTAGTGGCCTCGGGTAGAGAGGGAAGCACTGTGGCGGCCGCTCCCAGCTTCTTCTTCAGCAGTGAGACATGGAAGGTGGGGTGGATGCGAGAACCCTCAGGAAGGGCAAGCGTGTATGCGACCGGCCCCACCCGGCGAGTGATGCGAAATGGCCGATAGAACCGTGGGGAGAGCTTCTGATTGGAGCGGCGAGCAACTGAAAGCTGTCTGTACGGCTGGAGACGGAGGAAGACCTCGTCGCCAACCTGGAAGGTCCGCTCCGTGCGGTGCTTATCAGCCTGCAACTTCATCCGGTCCTGAGCAACCCGGAGATTGTCCCGCAAGAGAGCCAAGGTCTGATCCCTGTCACGTAACGCACGATCCACGGCCGGCAGAGCGGTGCTGCCCGGCTCATACGACCGCAGGGTGGGTGGTGCGCGCCCGTAGACAACCTCGAACGGAGTAATCCGCCCGGCCGTGTGATACGAAGTGTTGTAGCAGTACTCCGCCCAGTGTAACCATCGAGTCCACGTCCGGGGCTCATCCATGACGAAGCAGCGAAGATACGTCTCGACTCCCCGGTTCAGCACCTCTGTCTGGCCATCTGTCTGCG
This sequence comes from Platanthera guangdongensis, assembly GCA_039583875.1. NCBI lineage: Eukaryota > Viridiplantae > Streptophyta > Magnoliopsida > Asparagales > Orchidaceae > Platanthera > Platanthera guangdongensis. The sequence continues at coordinate 1,000,163 of CM077152.1, read as the reverse complement.
GGTGGTGCGCGGTGCTCATGCGCAATCTGGTGCCCTGCAACCGGAAAAGCTCTTGCCAGAATTTGCTGAGGAAGGTCGGGTCGCGATCCGATATGATGGAGCTTGGGAGACCATGGAGGCGCACTACCTCCCGGGCAAAGAGATCCGCAACGGCTTCCGCGGTGTAAGGGTGGCTGAGAGCGAGAAAATGGCCGTATTTGGACAGCTTGTCCACTATGACCAAGATCGTGAACTTGCCCTGAGACCGGGGCAGGCCCTCAATAAAATCCATCGAGACCGTCTCCCATATCTGCTGAGGAATCTCCAAGGGCGTGAGCAACCCTGCCGGTGATGACGTCTCGTACTTCTGCCGCTGGCACATGTCGCACTGCTGCACAAAACGCTGCGCGTCCCTGCGTAACCCCCTCCAAAAGACATTGGCCCGCAGCCGCTGTAACGTGCGAAGCACCCCGGCATGACCTCCGGTCGGGGATGAGTGGAACTCCTGTAACATGACCTCCTTCCAAGCGGACGAAGCGGGAATGACCACCCTCCCGTGGTAGTACAAGTGTCCTCCAATCAGCTGGTACCCTGGAGGGGTGGGCTGGCCCTGAGACAAGGCCTCTACAATAGGCTGGAGCTCTGGATCCGCGGCTATCTCGCGCTGAATGTCATCCAAGGACTCAATCAAAGGTACCGACAGGCGAAAGAGGGTGCCTTCCGGTAGGCGGGATAGGGCATCGGCCGCTAAATTCTCCTTGCCCTGCTTGTACACGATCTCATAGTCATACCCGAGGAGCTTGGTCAACCACTTCTGCTGGAGAGGAGATGCTAACCGCTGATCCAAGAAATGTTTCAGGCTCTGGTGATCGGTGCGAACTTTAAAATGATGGCCTAGCAGGTATGGACGCCACAACGTCACTGCGTGAAGAATTGCTAGCATCTCCTTCTCGTACGTGTAGAGGCCCAAGGTTCGGGGTGCCAAAGCCTTGCTGAAGTAGGCCAACGGCCGCCCCTCCTGCATCAAAACCGCCCCAATTCCCACTCCTGAAGCGTCCGTCTCCACTACAAACTCCTTGGTGAAATCCGGTAGTGCGAGCACTGGTGTGGTCGTCATAGCCTCCTTGAGAGCGGAAAAGGCCCGCTCCGCCTCGTCATGCCACGTAAAGGACTCTTTGTGGAGGAGCTGTGTGAGTGGTCGTGCCAGCTTCCCATAATCCTTCACGAACCTCCTATAGTACCCAGTGAGGCCCAGGAAGCCTCGAAGTGCGCGTACGGTAGCCGGCCGCGGCCACTCCACCATGCTCTCAATCTTCTTTGGATCTGCCCTGACCCCTTGTGCCGAAACCAGATGCCCCAAATATTCCACCTCTGACTGCCCAAACGAGTATTTCGACAGCTTGGCATAGAACTGATGCTGTCGCAGAATTGTAAGAACCTGTGCCACGTGCTCGACATGCTCCTCCCACGACCGACTGTATATCAAGATATCGTCGAAGAATATGAGTACCGATCGCCGTAGGAGTGGCCGGAAGGTCTCATTCATCACGGCCTGGAAGGTCGATGGGGCATTGGAAAGCCCAAAGGGCATCACCAAGAACTCGTAATGCCCGTCGTGTGTGCGAAACGCGGTCTTGTGGATGTCTTCCGTCTTCATCCGAATCTGGTGGTAGCCGGAACGGAGGTCCAGCTTGGTAAACAAACTCGCCCCATGCAGCTCGTCCAAGAGCTCTTCTATCATCGGTATCGGAAACTTGCCCTGATCTGTGCTGGTCTCCATCACTACCCCTCTCTCGTTTAACATGCCTAGTGACTAGACTCTCACAACGCTTAACAGGTGCCTCTAATGGTCTCCTTTGTACGTGTCCAAACCATCTTAGTCGAGCTTCTCGTATCTTCCTCTGGAATTGGTGCTACTCCCGTCTTATCCCTGATACATTCATTCCTAATACTATCCAGTCTCGTTTGTTCACACATCCACCTAAGCATTCTCATCTCCGCAACTCTTATTTTTTGCTCATGTACACAATTCACTGCCCAACACTCAGAATCATAGAGCATCGTTGGTCTTATCGTAATACGGTAAAACTTGCTCTTAGGTTTTGATGTTACTTTGTGATCACATAAGATCCCTGACACGCCTCTCCACTTCAACCAACCTGCGTGGATTCTATGTATCACATCTTTATCAATACCTCTGTCTTTTTGAACTATCGATTCTAGATATTTAAAACACTCACTACGTGAAATATCTTGTTCACCCAACTTAATAATGGAGTCATCCGTCTTTCTTGCACTGCTAAATTTAAGCTTAATATACTCCGTATTTGCCCTGCTCGACCTATAACCCTTCTTTTCTAAAGTGTCTCGCCAAGATTCAAGTTTTGTGTTTACACCCTCACGCGTCTCATCGATCAAAACGATATCATCCGCAAACAATAAACACCAAGGTATTGCTTGTTGGATATAATTTATTATTTAAATTTGTTGGAAAAGCCCACTTAAACTAGGCCCATTTGTATAACATTTATTGTTTTTTCTCTCCTCTCTTTAGTCCCACATTGTGTATAGGACTTTTCTCTCTCTTTCTCTCATCTATATATATGTACTCATTCTTTGTATTTGTACCAAAATCATTTATCCATTTTGTCATAAAATAATCAATTTGGACATATATACAAGGTTGTATAACATTTATTGCTTTCTCCATTTCTTTTCTCTCTCTTTCTCTCACATGTACTCATTCTTTGTATCAGACATATATACAAGCCAGGTTCCGGACTCCTGCGGACTCCCTGTCCTATCCGCCCTGCGGCCTGCGGTCTCTGCGCCTCTCCCTCTCCGCCTGCGTGTGTGTGTCCGCGTCTCTCTAGTCGCATCACCCCTGCGGCCTCCCTTGTCCAGACCGCTTCCTCTCATCCCGTGGAACCACTCCTCTTCCCTCCTCTTCCTTCCTCTTCTGGCCCCTCTTTATAGCCCTCTCTCTGATCCTGTGGGGTCCACTGCTTCCCCTAGTCCGCTGCGGCCTCTTCTTGTCCGGCGCGACCTCGGCGAACTCGATCCCTAGCTCCGCGGTCTCCTTCTGTCCGCTGCGAACTCGGTATTCGCCTCCTCTTCTTGGTCTCTTTCGTCCGCCGTAAGCGCGGCGGCCTCCTTCTGTCCGCACTTCTCTCCTGCCTGCGGTTGCTCTTCTTCCTCTTCAGGCGGCCAAGTTCTTTTCCCTGTCCGCCGCGGACTCGCCTCTCTTCGTTCTTTCAGTCTTGCGGACTGGTCCAGCCCGCTGCGGTCGCTCTCTTGTTCCCGCGTCGTGCCGTGCTTCCCCGGCTTGTCCTCTCTTCTCAGCTCGCTACAGTCCGCCGCGGTCTGATCCAGTCCGCCGCGGTCTGCTCCAGTCCGCCTCGGCCTCTTCAATCCGCCGCGGCCTCTCTTAGCCCGCTCCTTGCTGAGCGTCTCTGTGCTCACCGCGGCCTCCTCCAGTCCGCCGCGGCCTCACCTAGCCCGCTCCTTGCTGAGCGTCTTTGTGCACACCGCGGCCTCCTCCAGTCCGCCGCTGCCTCCTCCAGTCCGCCGCGGCCTCCTCCAGCTCGCCGCGACCTCCTCCAGCTCGCCGCGGCCTCATCCAGTCCGCTGTCTTTTCGCTTCCTCTCCTCCAGGTCGCCCCATGTCTACATCTGCGGACTCTGTAGGCACGGCAGTTCCTCCTCCTGAACGCCCGGCTTCTCTCCAGGAAGTCCGCGACGAGCTTCGGATCACTACAATTTCTCTCACTGGCAAGAAGAACTTTGTGGAATGGGCACACTCGGTTCGCCGTGTCCTTCAGTCAAAGGGGTTCCTTCATCACTTGACTCAGACCGTTATCGGTATCCCTACTGAGGAATGGTTACGCAATGATGATCGTGTGCAGACTTGGCTTCTCAACTCTCTTGATGGCGAATCTTATCGCCTGACCATGTATCATGAGACGGCCAAAGGCATGTGGGACGAGCTCCCACACCCTCTACTCTGGCAAGGATAGTCTCCACCATCTATATGACATCATCACTGCTCTCCAGGCCCTTGATAGCAGTGGCGCAACCGACCTGACGTCCTTTGTTGCTCAGGCCCGGTCTCTGGTTGAGGCTTGGATCCACCATCAGCCTCCAACTTTAGATCTTGCTGCTCAACGTACCCAAAAGGAAGCTGTGGGTATCGCCATGATGATGGCCCGGGTACCACCTCATCTTCACAGTGTCCGGGCTCACATCCTCTCCTCTACCGTTAGACCATCTTTTTTCGATGTGTGCTCAATGCTTCTCAAAGTCTCCCCGCCTCCGGATGTGCCCGGACTTCCTTCTCCGGCGCTTGTTCAACAGGCACCAGCTCCCTTATTGCCTCTTCCCTTTTCTGCCCGTGGTGGCCGCTCTGACTCTCGCGGCTGGGGTCGAGGTGGCCGGTCTAGGCCTAAGTGCTCGTTCTGCGGTAAAGATGGACATCTTGAGGCCACATGCTATCGCAAACATGGACGACCTCCTTGTCCGCAAGCCTCTGCTGCTACTACCGACTCTGCTTCCCCTCGTACTGATCTCGACGAGGTTCGTCTTCAGCTCCAGCATCTTCATGAGCTGCTCAGCCGTCCGCCTGCCTCGGTTGCCTCTGCTGCCTCTATCTCCAATGAAGGTATCGCCTGCCTATCCTCTGGCACGCGTTGGATCCTTGATTCTGGTGCCACTCATCATATCACCTCTGTTAAGCCACCTCAGTACTTGTCTTCACCTCACCCGAAGTACATTACTGTCGCTAATGGGGCATCGGTTCCAATCTCTGGATGTGCTGATATTTCACTCACCTCTTCTCTCCTCCTGCGCTCGGCTCTACATGTTCCAGGCTCTCCTTTCAATTTACTCTCTGTTGGTCGCTTTACTACTGATTCTAATTACTCGGTGACATTTACTTCTTCTTCTTTTCTCATACAGGATCAGCAGACGCGGACTATCATTGGTAGAGGACGGCTGCAGAATGGGCTCTATCTTCTTGACGACTCTCCCACTGTCCTCGCATCTATCTCCTCGTCGGATTGGCATCACCGTCTGGGACATGCTCCTCTTCCTGTCCTCCGGAAGGCTCTTCCTGATGTTACTCTCCCTGCTTTTCGCTGCGACACATGTATTTTGGGCAAACAGCCCCGTTCATCATTCCCTCCTCATTGTACTCGGAGCTCCGCTCCTTTTATTTTAGTACACTCTGATATATGGGGTCCGTACAAATTTACTAGTATTTCTGGTTATCGGTATTTTCTTACTTTTATGGATGATTACTCTCGCATGACGTGGTTATATCTCCTTCGGGATCGCTCTGAACTTCCCCGCGTATTCTGGGCTTTCATACTTGAGACTCGCACTCAGTTCTCTGCGCCTATTCGCACTATTCATACTGACAATGCGCGGGAGTACACCAGTCATACCTTTGCCACTCTCTGCTCTGAGTTCGGCATTCTTCACCAAACCTCGTGTCCGTACACTCCACAACAGAATGGTGTCGCCGAGCGCAAGAATCGTCACCTTCTTGATGTCGCTCGCTTCTTTATGCTTCAAATGCAGGTTCCCAAACCATACTGGAACTACGCGCTCTCCACGGCTTGCTTCCTCATCAACCGTCTCCCGTCTTCCGTCCTCCAGTATGCTACTCCCTTCAGCCTCCTCTTTCCCACAACTCCGCCTTTTCCCGTTCCTCCCCGGGTGTTTGGGTGTACCTGCTATGTTCACCACCTCGGTCCCTCCACAGACAAATTGGACCCTCGTGCCACCAAGCATATCTTTGTGGGGTACTCGCGCACTCAGAAGGGTTATGTATGTTATTCGCCTGCTACCCGCAAGGTTACTGTCTCGGCTGACGTGACTTTTCGTGAAGATATTCCATTCTTCCCGGCTCTCGATGTCGCTCTGAGTCCAGCTCCCGTCGTTCGTCCTGTCATTTCTGCTCCTCACTCCTCATCCTCTCTGCCTTCCCTACCTACTGCCCGTCCACCACCCCCGGTTATCCTGGTCTATTCTCGTCGCTCTCCTCATCCCGTTGCCCCTCTGCAGTCGGCTTCGCCCTCTGGTGCTCTGCTTCCTGCTGCTCCGGCTCCCGTCTCTACCGCTCATCCAATGGCGAATTACGTCTCTCTCCATCGCCTCTCTCCCTCTCTTCTTCACTTTGCCACCTCATTATCCTCTGTTTCGGTCCCTAACTCTTTGCAGGAGGCGCTTCACCATCCTGGCTGGCGGGCTGCCATGGACGAAGAAATGACGGCCCTCTGGGCCAACCAGACCTGGGTCTTGGTTCCCTTACCTCCCGGTCAGCACCCTGTTGGGTGTAAATGGGTGTTCGTCATCAAGCATGCTCCGGATGGCACTATTGCCCGCCTGAAGGCCCGTCTTGTGGCATGTGGCTTCACACAACAGGAGGGCCTCGACTATGAGGAAACCTTCTCTCCGGTGGCCAAGCTCAACACTGTCCGCGTTCTTCTCTCCGTCGCGGTGCACCGCCACTGGCCCCTTCATCAGCTCGACATCAAGAACGCCTTTTTAAATGGCGACCTTCAGGAAACCGTCTACATGCGCCAACCGCCCGGGTTTGAGACCACGGGGGAGTCTCGGGTATGTCTTCTCAAAAAGTCAATTTATGGTCTCAAACAGTTCCCTCGGGCGTGGTTTGACAAGTTTAGCAAGGTGGTTCGGGACATGGGGTTCACTCGGAGTTCTGCAGATTTCTCCCTTTTTACCCGACACCGGGCCACTGACACCGTCCTTCTGTTGGTTTATGTTGATGACATCCTTCTCACTGGGGATGACTCAAAAGGGATTCAAGAAGTCAAACAACATCTGAGCACTGTTTTTCACACTAAAGACCTGGGGAAACTTCGCTACTTCCTTGGTCTCGAGATCGCCCGGCGGCCGGACGGGTTGGTGCTCTCCCAACGAAAGTACCGTCTCGATCTTCTCAGAGATGCTGGTCAGTCTGGTTGCAAGCCAGCTTGTACCCCGATGGAGGCAAATCACAAACTATGCGCTCATGCTTCGGATGACGATTTGCTGCTTCCGAACCCGGAATACTATCGACGCCTTGTGGGAAAGTTGATCTATCTAACAGTCACGAGGCCGGATATATCGTTTGCAGTTGGGGTTGTCAGTCGGTTCATGCATGCCCCCCGGGCTTCTCATCTTCAAGCGGTTGAACGGATTCTTCGATACCTTAAGGGAGCTCCGGGTCAAGGGCTGGTTTACAAAACCTCCGACTCTGCTCCCGCATTGGTTGCCTATTCTGATGCCGACTATGCGGGTTCCCTGGACGATCGAAGGTCAACTAGTGGGTTCTGTACTTATTTTGGTGGTCATCTTATTACGTGGAAGAGTAAGAAACAAGCTGTGGTAGCCCGTTCCTCTGCAGAAGCTGAATACCGATCGATGACCTCGGTTGTCTCAGAACTCACATGGCTTGAAAGTCTCCTTACTGACCTGGGAGTAAAACTCCCCTCCTCTGCTGTTCTATTTTGTGATAGTCAAGCCGACATACACATCGCAAAGAATCCGGTGTTTCATGAGCGCACAAAACATATCGAAGTTGACTGTCACTTTGTTCGTGAGAAGGTTCTATTGAAGAAACTTGAATTGAAGCATGTTCCCGGAACTGATCAAGTTATCGACATCCTCACAAAGGCCTTATCAAGCACTCTGTTCTACAGTGTTTGTCCAAGCTGGGTGCATATGACCTATACGCTCCAGCTTGCGGGGTAGTGTTGGAAAAGCCCACTTAAACTAGGCCCATTTGTATAGCATTTATTGTTTTTCTCTCCTCTCTTTAGTCCCACATTGTGTATATGACTTTTCTCTCTCTTTCTCTCATCTATATATATGTACTCATTCTTTGTATTTGTACCAAGTGGACATATATACAAGATTCGCTTTCTCCATTTCTACAAAATTAAAAAATTTAAAGAAAAAAACAAATCTCTTGTCTTTTTTTCTAGCTCGAGTAATTTTATATATGTCATGCTCTCCATCTTTGATATGTAGCCGCTTATAAAATGTTTCATAAGCTTGATTTCTTGCTTTACTTACTCCCTATTTAGCTTCTTTTTTGACGACTTTATATATGTCTAAATTTTCATCATTATTACAAGCGTAGAGTGATTTATAGTTGGTTCTCTTTGCCTTCACTTTGTCTCACACTTCCTCTTTCCACCACCAATATTATTTATTTGGCGGCGCACGATTTTTTGATACTCAAAGTACGTTCTTTCCACTTACCCTTAATGTGAAGACATAACTTTCAATGAGACACTGAGATCAACATAAGGGTCATCAACTAGTTGTTTCATAACTGTTGTATTGAAAACAACATGTTTTTCCATCTTCAATTTCCACCACCGAATGTTTTGCAATATTTTTATTATTGTCTTAAATTTATTATATTTAATGTGTACATCTAACACCACTAGCCTATGTTGTGTTATCAAACTTTCTCCTGTTATGACTCTGTAATCCTTACAAATCATTTATCCATTTTGCGAGTCATAAAATAATCAATTTGTGATTTATTTGGTCCGCTTTTAAACATAATTAGATGTTTTTCACTCTTATGAAAAATGTATTTGACACAACTAGCTTATGTGGTACGACAAAATTAAAATAATTTGCTCTTTTTTATTCTTTTCTCCATATCCAAATCTTACATGAACGGCTGTATAATTTTCATTTTTCTTCCCTATATGTTCTTTTAAATCTCCACCTATGAAAATCTTCTTCTTTTGTGAGATTTTTCTTACTAAATCATCCAAGTCTTTCCAAAATTATACTTTAATCGATTCACTTAATCGTACTTGTGACGCGTAAGCACTGATCACATTAATAGTTTTCTTTCCTATGACCAATTTAAGAGCTAATATTTTATCACCTTTTATACTTATCCCAACAAGTTCATCCTTTCAAGTAGTATCTACAATAATACCTACTTCACTGTTTGTTTTAATTTTTCATATGTACCATAATTTTAAACCCAAATTATCCAAAAATTTAGTTCTCACCCACCAATTTAGTTTCTTGCATGCATAAAATATTTATTTTTCTTGTAATCATCGTTTCTTATACTTCCATCGTTTTCTCCGTTAGCGTACCTATGTTCCAACTTTCAAACCTAAGTTCATAACAATTCTTACGTCATACTTCCGTAGAAGGTTTAATATGTGAGGACTTTTTCCTATTTAACACTACATGGAAGTCCTCTTGGAGGTGCAGTGGTCCTTGTCAAAACGCCGCATTCGGACCATATGACGAGGGCTCTTGCAAATTACAACATCGTCGCTATTACCCTAAATTACTTAACTTCTGCATCAGAAAACTAACTGCTCCAAAGGGTATACTATGGTAGGCAGTCTTCCGCTTTGTGATCACTGTTTTTTTCTTGGTTTTTTTTCTTTTGCTTTGGGATGATTGTTGCTTCATTGGCTTTTTTTTTCATCTTCATTAGCTTTCTTTGATTCTTCTAGCTCTGCCGCTATCAAAGCGACCTCAATAACTAAAAAAGTAGTTCTTCTGACAATATATATTTCATCCGCCTTAGTCGACGATTTGCTAACTGCCCCGTCCACTTTTTCCCTAAAATAGTTAAAAATAATAATTGGATAAGCCGCATTGACCAAATGAATTCTTAATCCATCTAAATGCTCACAAAGAACATGATTGATGGGAAAATATGTTATACTTTTAGAATTAGAACAAATTATAAAAACTCATGTGATTAACTGCACATTAAAATAATATAACATAAATAAATGATGAATCCTTTCCTTTATTCATTGCCTTTTTAACATAACTTCTTCAAGTGTTCCATATTAATCACATCCCGAACAATAAAAAAACGAAGAGGCTATTGATTTATTATAGTTTGATGCACACAACTTTTTTGTTATGTTTGTAACAAGTGTGACTGTGTACAGATGGAAGGCTTGGGTGGGAGGAATTTGCAGCATACGATGCCATTCATGTGGGAGCTGCGGCCCCGGGAATTCCTGAAGCATTGATTGAGCAGCTGAAACCTGGAGGGCGGATGGTAATTCCGGTGGGCACACTCTTCCAAGATCTCAGAGTGGTTGATAAAATGCCCGATGGATCCCTCAGGATGCGAAGTGAGACATCGGTCAGGTATGTCCCCCTCACCAGTAAAGATAGCCAGCTGCGTGCCTGAGCGAGCAGCAGAATCATCTCTCCACCGCACTCTCTTTCGCACAGCAGCAGCAGCTGCTGCGGCGGCAACAGCATCTGTGTTTTCTGTCTGATGCTAAATAATACATAAATTGCTTATTCAGATCAACTGGAATGTCAGCAACTGTAATACAATACAATTATTGTATATAATAATATATACAGAGACAATAATAATAATCTATGGCTTTGCTTGCTTTGACCAAAATCTCTCTGTGGCGTGTATATACATTTATTAAAAGAATTTTCATATTTAGTGGTGATACATCAAACTCATCACATCCGTCCGATATAGTTTTCAAATGTGTGGGTGGATGGTGATGTTGATCTGTGAACTGTGGGATATATGATCGGGAGTATTTTTGATTGTCGTTGCTACTAATAGTGTACTTACTATGCACAAGGACAATTTAAATGTGCTAACACTATATCTTAATTAGTTTTGAGGAACAACAAGGTAAGCTAGATTCGTATAATTTAAATGGTGGATCCATCATGCAATCTATTGCGGGTCGCCCGGCCTTTCTCCGGTCTGGAAAAATCGGACCGTCTTAGCTCGGAATCGAGCCGGATGCGCAAACATCCAAAATGAACCGCAAGAAATGAGAAGATGCGTTTTTTTACGTGGAAAACCCAGAAAGAGTGAAAAATCATATGACTGGAATTGCGCTGAGACAACAGTCACTAGCTTCTTGGAGTTTTACAGAGTATGCTTTGATCTCGGAGGGCGACAGATCGCTACTCCGTTACAGGTGCAGGAAATGAGGAAAAATGGCTCAGTTCTCGGAGCCTCGATGGAAGCGCTTCGACCTTGGAGTATTGTTGAGCTCGCAGAACCTGGGTGGGAGCGCTCCGGCCGAAAAATTCTCAAAGTCCACGATCCCGTCGGAAAATCTCGGAGCTCTCTTGCCTCTGAAGTTGCTTGTCTTCAAATTAATGTCTGAGAGTCTATTTATAATTTTCTGGATGGTCATGGTGGTAATTGCGACGGAGAGTGATTTGTACCGGCGAATGACGTTGCTCCGTTTTGATCTCCTGGATCACCATTTTGCCAAAATGACGAGAGTGCCCCTCCGAGTAGTTCGGGCGGCTTGGGCAAGGTGCCCGGAGGCGGCGACGGCCTGAGGTGGACGACGACGAACGAGGCGCCGGGACGGCGAGGGTCGCCGGCGATGCGACCGCCTTTGGCGCCCGCACGCGTGGGCCCGTTGCACGTGCGGCGCGCACGGGGGCGTGACTGCGCGGGGAGTGATCGCGGGGAATGCGGTCGCGCGGGGGCGCGGCCCTGCGACCGCGCGGGCTGGCCACGTGCGGCCGCACAGAGTGCAGCCGCGTGCGCCAGCCGCGGCCGAGCGCGTTGGAACCCCTCTCTGGGACATAACCACTAGGATATATGCTTATCTTTTTTTTGCTAATTGAAACACACTCTACAATACCTCTTTTATTGGCTGAAGCGCACTTTGGAATCCCTTTCTTTTTTTGTCGGCTAGAGCACACATATGAAGCCTTCTCCCTTCGTTCAATTTCGACTGCAGAAAGTCGTCGACAACCTTCTAACACTCTTAGCACTCAATCGACACTTATAGTCGATTTATGTACGTATTCAGCACTTTCGATTACTGTTTAGGTTCGCCTACTATTCCAACATCTCATCGAGGCACCCTTGTCGACTTGAGTGTCCAATTGACGCCCTTTCTCGATTCTTGTAATTGTTCGACGTCTTCCTTTCTTATCTAGATGTCTATGAGGATTGAATCAATGTAATCAAACTTATCTGCAGTGTTATTCCAAAAATTCTCTTAGTTACTTGATTTAGGCATGTTGAAGGGAATCGCAGCCTCCTCGGACATAACCACTGGAATATTTGACTTATCTTTCTTTTGTTGATTGGAGCACACTCTACAACCACCTCTTCCATTGACTAGAATGCACACTGGAGCCCCATTCTTTTTTTGTCTGCTATAGCGCACACAAGATGCTTTTCCCTTCCCCTTAGTTTCGACTGCAGCAAGTCGTCAACACCCTTCTAACACTCTTTGCACTCAATCTATACATACAATCAATTTATGTAAGTATTCAGTGCTTTCAGTTACTGTTGATGTTGGCCTACTATTCCAATATCCTACTGAGGCACCCTTGTCGACTTGATTATCCAATTGACGCTCGCTCCTCGATTCATGTAATTGTTCGATGTTTTCTTTTCCTTTCTAGCAGTTGGTGAGGGTTGAATCGATGTAACAAAACTTCTTTGCTGTGTTATTCTTGAAATCCTCTTAGCTGCTTGATCTATGCTTGCTGAAGGGATTTGGTAAGTTTCATATCATCTCTCATATATAATTACATAGATCTATGCCTTATCTTTCTTTTGTCGATTGGAGCACACACTACAACCACCTCTTCCAATGACTTGAGCGCATGTTGGAACCCCTTTCTTTTTTTGTCGTCTAGAACGCACACAAGAAGCATATCCTCTTCCTTCAGTTTCGACTGCAACAAGTTGTCGGAGTCTCGATTGAAGCGCTTCGATTTTGGAGTGTTGTTGAGCACGCGAAACCTGAGTGGGAGTGTTCCGACCGGAAATTCTGCGAAAATTCTCTAAGTCCACGATCCTATCGAAAACCTCAGAGCTCTCTTGCCTCTAGAGTTGCTTGTCTTCAAATGAAGATCTGAGAGTCTATTTAAGTTTTTTTGATGGTCGTGGTGGTAATTGCGGCGGAGAGTGATTTGTGTCGGTGAATGACGTTGCTCCGTTTCGATCACATGGATCATCATTTTGTCAAAATGATGAGAGCCCCCTCACCCCCCCGGGCAGTTCGGGCGGCCGGGGCAAGGTGCCCGGAGGCGACGACGGCCTGAGGTGGCCGACGACGAAGGAGGCGGCCGGGGACGGCGAGGGTCGCCGACGGCGACGACAGCCGTTGGCGCCTGCACGCGGGGCGCGTTGCACGTGCGGCGCACACGAGGGGCGTGACTGCGCGGGGGCGTGACCACGGGGAATGCGGTCGCGCGGGGGCGCGGCCCTGCGGCCGCAAGCGCGCCGGACGCGCGGGGCGCGGCTGTGCTCGTTGGAACCTCTCTGGGACATAACCACTATGATATATGCTTATCTTTTTTGCTGATTGAAACACACGCTACAATACCTCTTTTATTGGCTGGAGCGCACGTTGGAATCCCTTTTTTTTTGTCGGCTAGAGCACACATAACAAGCCTTCCCCCTTCGTTCAATTTCGACTGCAGAAAGTCGTCTACAACCTTCTAACACTCTCAGCACTCAATCGACACTTACAGTGGATTTATGTAAGTATTCGGCACTTTCGATTACTGTTGAGGTTCGCCTACTATTCCAACATCTCATCGAGGCACCCTTGTCGACTTGCGTGTCCAATTGACGCCCTCTTCTCGATTCTTGTAATTGTTCGACGTCTTCCTTTTCCTATCTAGCTGTCTGTGAGGATTGAATCAATGTAATCAAACTTATTTGCAATGATATTCCAGAAATCCTCTTAATTACTTGATCTAGGCATGCTGAAGGGAATCACAGCCTCTCTCGACATAACCAATGGAATATTTGACTTATCTTTCTTTCGTTGATTGGAGCACACTCTACAACCGCTCTTCCATTGGCTGGAATGCACATTGGTGCCCCTTTCTTTTTCTGTCTGCTATAGCGCACACAAGATGCTTTTTCCCTTCCCTTTACTTTCGACTACAACAAGTCATCAACACCCTTCTAACACTCTTTGCACTCAATCTACACATACAATCAATTTATTTAAGTATTTAGTGCTTCCTGTTACTGTCGATGTTGGCCTACTCTTCCAATATCCTACCGAGGCAACCCTTGTCGACTTGAGTATCCAATTGACGCTCGCTCCTCGATTCTTGTAATTGTTCGATGTTTTCTTTTCCTTTCTAGCAGTTGGTGAGGTTTGAATCGATGTAACAAAACTTCTTTGCAGTGTTATTCTTGAAATCCTCTTAGCTGCTTGATCTATGCTTGTTGAAGGGATTTGGTAAGTTTCATGTCATCGCTCATATATAATCACTCAGATCTACGACTTATCTTTCTTTTGTCAATTGGAGCACACACTACAACCACCTCTTCCAATGACCTGAGCGCATGCTCGAACCCCTTTCTTTTCTACCATTTAGAGCGCACAGAAGAAGCATATCCTCTTCCTTCAGTTTGACTGCAACAAGTCGTCGACGCCCTTCTAACACTATCAACACTAAACCAACACTTGCATCCGATTTATGTAAATTTTCGACGCATTTAATTACTGTCGATGTTGAGCATCCTACAGAGGCACCCTAGTTGAGTTAAGTATCCAATTGATGTCCTCTCCTCGATTCTTGCAAGTGTTCAATGCCTTCTTTTCCTTTCTAGCAACTGATGAGGGTCGAATCAATGCAATCAAACTTCTTTGCGGTGTTATTTCTGAAATCCTCTTAGCTACTTGATCTAGACTTGTTGAGGGATTTGATAAGTTTTGCGTCCACTTTCGGACATAATCATTGGGATCTATGACTTATCTTTCTTTCATCGATTGGAGCACACACTACAACGCCTCTTCCATTTACTTGAGCTCATGCTGGAACCCCTTTCCTTTTCCATCGGCTAGAGCGCACACAAAAGCCTTTCCCCTTCAGTTTCGACTACAATAAGTCGTCGCCAACATTCTAACACTCTTGGCACTCAATCGACACTTACAATTGATTTATGTAAGTATTCAACGCTTTTGATTACTGTCGTTGTTGGCCTTACTATTCCAACATCCTACTGAGTCACCCTTGTCGACTTAAGTATCCAATTGATGTTCCCTCCTCGATTCTTGTAAGTGTTTGATGTCTTCTTTTCCTTTCTAACTGCCAATGAGGGTCGAATTGATGTAATCAAACACTTGTTTGCAAAGTTATTCCTGAAATACTTTTAGCTGCTTGATTTAGGCTTGCTCAAGGGGGTTGGGTAGGTTTCATTGTTTCCCACTAATTTATCTTAGTACCTTCCTTGTTCCCATTGCATATGGGTTTTATTGCTTGAATTTCAGAGAAACCCTAGAAGTGAGGGAATGATGGGGTGCTAGGTCGGAGAAGAATTCTTACAAAGAATCCATTTTTTGAACCTCTCATTTGTGGGAAATTACGTCGCCGAGTCACATTCACAAACGCCGAAACATCAAGGTGAGAAAATCTTTTTCTCTAAGTTAGACATATCATAAGAAGATATTGTAACGATTAGCTTAAAGTAATTTCTTACACAATTAAGGCTTCATTTGGTTTAGCGGTGACGGGTGGATCCGGCGGGTGGAAACGGAGAGTTCGAACCGGAGGGGGGAGGTGGCTGCTCCAAACAGAATTTTTTTGGGCTGTTTCTCAAGGTGGGCGGGTGGAAACGGAGCAAACGCCACAGGAGGTTCATTTGTTTACCCTCCTTCCGGCAGCGTTTGCCCAAAACGGAGAAGTGAAACGTCCAAACAAATAGAGCCTAAATAGATTATGTTAATTCATCATAGACCTTGATGACATTATAAAGTGAATGTTTAAGATGAAAGTTTAATAGTTGAATATTCTAGAAATATGTGAATGCATTCTTTGCATCAATAAGAAATCAATACAATATGAAATAGTGGACTTATGCTAGTGTCACTATTAGTTGAAAATACCGACCACTCAGTATGCATGTCATCAGGTGTCATGATGCGTTTTTCTTTCATGATGATTGACGGAGACATACCATCATGCTCCTATGATTCATAAATGTTGATGATTCATCAATCCATACATGAAATAAGTTAGATGCGAGTGTATGTCCCGTGTGCTAGTGGCATATCAAGGCATTGCTAGTTGCCGCCAGGGACTCGAATCACAAGATGTGCTTAATAAATTATAAATTTAATAATCAAGAAGAACGTAAATGTAAAGTGTTGCTCAATATTTTGTCAGAATGTAGGAAATTATCAATCAAGATGAACATGAATGTAAACCATTCTCAATTATATGCAAGTCATAATTTAAATATCTAAATACCTAAGGGTTTGTTTGGCGAGCGGAGAGCGGAGGACCGCCGATTTTTCAAACGCCATGCCAAACAGTTTCTTGAGGCCATCATGGTGGCATTAGCCACTGTGAATTATAGCGGGACGCCACTGTGAATTATAACGGGACCCGTTATTTTTGAGTCGCAAAAATTTTCCTGAAGCTAAAAAAACAGCGCTGCTACTTTTGTTTTGAATTATATATATCATTATTATATATGATAATATAATAAACTTTATGTATTATAAAATAATATATTATAATATATAATTATATTATAAATTTTGTATATTTTAATATATAATTATATTATAAACGTTATAATATAATATATATTATTAATTACGTTATAATATGATCTATAATATAATATTAAAAATTTAAATTAATGTAAGATATATAATTTATAAAATAATTATATTAATATAAGTTATATATAATATATATATTTTAAAAAATTTTGATTGAGTTTTTAGAAAGTTTTGGTTCATGTGATTGCGCCTCGCAGGTTGAAAAAAAACTGCAAACGCTGTTTTTCCAAAAAGTTTCCTATATTCTACCACTACTCTGCAAAACTGGTGATTATTCCTTCACTGCTTCTCCAGTCACTGCAGCCGCGCCAAGCAAAACCTAAATGAAATAAAATAAGACTTGAACCTGAGAACATGTTTTAGGCACACAAACATAAATTATCTTATTATATTTCATTTCATATGCATATTTAGAAATATTGCTCCCAAATTCAATTATTGCATATGTAGATTCTCTTGTATGGTTCACCTATGTTTTTGTAGTACCATTAAGAGGAGTAGTTTTTTTTACTTGCAAGTTGTCTGACACAATCTTCAGATGCTTCTTTTTCAGGGGACATGTGTCCGGAGATTTGTCCAGGATGAACTTATGAGAGTTTATTGTCACAACCCGCATTTTAACCGTCTTAAAATAAATATCAGAGTAAGAGAAAAATGTACGTCATGGTGCCACGTCAGCAGGGGATAATTGCGGATGCTCGGGCAAAACTCCTACTTATCACATAAAGAGCAATCTTTAAGTCATTTAGAGGCAAATCCAGTTTAAGTGTAGCAGTTAGCCGTATCTCTCGGCTTAGTGGCTCATCTAGTCCACAAGTAAAAATAGTTATACGTAGCGGAAAATACTTCTTTTACAAGATTAAACATCCTACATGAGTAAAAAGGTTCCCAGAGGGCAACTCATGGTATGCAAGTTTCTAGGTTTATAATAGAAGTAAAAGTAGCTTTTACGGTCGTTAAATATAGTGATTTAACATTTTAAAACATGCAATGCGTGAAGTAGTAATAATAGTTTTATACTTGAAAATAACTATCATGCAATCCTAGCATAAAACATCTCAGAGAGCAAGTAAACCAAATAATTAGAATGAAAGCAAGTAGCAGCTAGCAAAAGTATCCAAAATCAACTATCCTGTGGGCGTCGACAATCTGACACGAACTCACTTAAACCAAAAGTATGTCTGAATTAGTAAAGAAAACTACAACAACAACTACCTCGCAACGCCGAGGTAAAAGCCACAGCCAACACTGTTGCTCAAGAACTCCAAAACCAGCCCCGCTACCAGCTATAACTCTGAACCTGAGGCATTCCAAAGACAGAACACATCAACAAGAAAGTACAAATGATAACAAAAAAGTAAGCCAAAAGTAAACGAAGGTCAAGGGGTACCAACCCAAGACCAAAAGGAAATACTGGAATGAAGTACAACAGTAAGGTACAAAAGTAAACCCAGAAAAAGAATACTTACGTGAAGCGTCACGTACAATAAAAGTACCCAAGATGCACAAGACCATAAGGGGAAAATCAAGATTAAATCATCAGGAAGAAAACAAAACTATATTAGCCACACGTGGTCAACTCCACCAAAAACAACACGGGCAGGGTGGTCAACTCATCCGAACACACCCCCACAAATATATTAATTCGTCATAATTACAGGGGAGACTAGCTACTCCAACATACACTGCAAATGCCCAAACACCCGGTAGAGTTCCACAAGATACTAATACAGGGATCGAACATTATGGCGGTGGATTCGCCCACTAATAACACCCGCAACAAAGAAAACCATGAAGTCACCCCCCGTAACGACCCGAGTTTAGAGCTCAGAGACCCACCACAACCCTTCTTGGGCCTAGCGGCTTGTCTCGCCCCACGACATCCCCACGAAGAAAACCATGATATAAATCTCAAGACTTGACACATCAGATTTTACTAGACATTTCTATATTTAAGAAATGGTTGATCAACCTTTAGGAATGATTTACAATCCTAGATAAACTCTAACACGTCCTACATAATCGTTAGAGAACGGTTAAGTGAGCGAGATTCAACAACATCTTCAAAATATATAGCACTTAACAAGACTTGGTAGCAAAATGAAGAACATGAAAACTACAAGTAGAATTAGACAAGTGATCTAAACAACACTATATTTGGCAAGTTATTAAAAATAATGATAACAAGAAGTTAGAAATTTTCTGCAGATCGGGAGAAGGAAGAGAAGAGAGGGAGAAAACCATCACTTGCATTGGTTTTGTCGGAGAAGACCTCCAAATCGCACCACGACGTAGATCGGGACCAAGAAAGACGAGAGAAATCAAAATCTAACAAGAATGACCGAAAATAGGAGTTAGGGATGAAAACCCTAGCGAGAAAAACTCAAGGAATGGGGAGGATATTACCACGATGGCGTAGCTCTCGTTGAGAGCTTTCCGGATCTATGTTCGGTTCAAGATTTCAAGCATCAGAGCACCATCGGCGGCCATCAGAAGAATCACGAACAGACACTTTCTCTCTCGCTCACGCCTCTCTGGTTCGGGATGGAGGAAGTACGACCAAGGGAAAGAAGAAAAAGTTTCTTATATATATACGTGTGTATATATAATATTAAAATAAATAAATAGTGGAATCATTACTCTTAAAGGAGATGGTCAAGGGTCGGCTGAACCAGAAATTACGAAATGAAGTATGGATTTCTCGAGTGGAAGGAGAGTTTCTTGGGAACAGAAGGAAGGTTTCTCGAGAACATGCAAAAGCACTACTCGGGAACAACAAGACATAACTCGAGAACAAAGGGAAGCACCACTCGGGAACATCGAACCCTGTTCTCGAGTATAGAGCCAAAACTTCTCGAGAACAAGGACAGTTCTCGAGTACAAGTGAATCTTCTCGAGAACCAGAAGGGTAGTTCTCGAGAACACGACGACCATCTCGAGAGCAAGAACAGATCTCGAGTACACAAAGAGACTTCTTGAGAAGAGACCATGGACTTCTCGAGAACAAGGGGGGCACAACTCGAGAACAATCATGTTGTTTTCTCGAGAATGAAGGGCGGTTCTCGAGTAGGGTTTAGGGCGGTTCTCGAGTACAGGCAAGAAAATTTCTCGAGAACTAGGAAAACACTTTTCGGGAACAAAGTAGCACGTCTCGAGAACAACAAGACATTCTCGAGAATAGTACAACTCTTCTCGAGAACAAGCATATAATTCTCGGGAACAGCTCCCTACTTTTCGAGAAATGAACATGGTCAGCACAAGTACCAAGCAGGGTAGTTTCAGAAATTCGAATTTGACTAACATTCCGAGATAAAATGTCGATTCTACGAATTAAGCAGCGACGACACCACTAGAATCCGACGCACCATTCTTGAGACACTGTCATCAAATGCCGACACGAGCAAAAATCATCACAAAGATCCAAACACGCGCCGAGACTCCAAAATGCTCGAAACACAATAATACTGGACAAGTCCAAAACCTCAAAACTTCATCCTTTCAATCAAGGAAAACATCCAATCCAATCCAATCAAAATCTTAAAATCTGGTCAAATAGACCCAACGGACGCGAAAACGCATAAACGGTGCAGCGCCGTCAACAAAACGTAAAAAAAGATAATGCCCTGACGTCATAATTATGACGACACCAAATCAAATAATAACATCAAAAAATCAATTACATTTATGTAATTTAGATTGTGTCGCTTCATAAGAACTTTGCACTTATTTTTGGGATTGATTCTGCCTATGGTATGAATTTAGTTGTCATAGATTTCATTACTTTGATTCCATTATTCATATTTATTGACATTTACTTTTCTAGTTTACCAAGTGATTCAGATTTTGAGGTTTTTAATTAATCATAGCTTGTTAACTTGGAATTCTGTGATACTAGCAAGTGCTAGTCTAGATCAGAGCTAGAGCAAGCCCTTGGTGCCCAACAATAGGAGTGGTTACCCTCTTGGTAGTGACACCTCCTCCAGTCCCAGAAGGATGGACGGTTACATGTTGAATAACCACGCCCCCTCTAGTCAGCAGTTGGCCAGACCGGTCGACCTTCAACAACAACTGAAGTCCCGAGGGGTTCGGACATGGGCGACCTACATGGGGCCGAGCGTGGACGATCGCCCACACTAAATTTTTTAAATACAATCTTTCAGTAGTAGAAAGCAAGGTTTATCATAGTAGATACACTATAAATAAATATATTATAGTAAATATATTTATTTTTATAAAGTTTTCTTGTCATAGTTGGTAGAATGTTTTTTCCTTATTCTAGAGGTTTAGAGTTTGATTCATACCATTACTAATAATAACATTTTATTTTTTATAGTTAAGATTGATGTGTTATTGTCTAAATGTCTTTTTTAAATAAGCTTTTTGTTATGTTGTTATTTAAAGTTGTATTAAAATAAGTTTGTTGTTATATTATTTATTTATTTTTTTGTTATAAATAAATTTATTGTTATATTTTTGTCAATTTTTTTTATTAATATATTATTATTTTGTTTTAATATTTTATTTATAAATGTTTGTTGTTATGTAATGTTTATTGTTTTCTTAAACAAGTTTGTTAATATATTATTGTTTATTTTTTATGAATAAATTAGTTGCGTACAGTTTTTTTATATAAGCAAGTTCGTTACTATGTTATTGTGTGAAATGTTAAAATTATTTAAAAGGAATCCATAAAAACAATAAAAATGATCGAGATACATGATATCTTTATTCTCGAATTGATCAATCACTTTAAATGATTATGTGATATTAATATAATATAAATATATTTTTATTATATTAGTCATTTTATTTTATTTAATAATTTTATACTTCGCCTACATTGAATATAATTTCTGTGTCCGCCACTGGTTCGGGCAAACACCTTGGGTGCCCGCCCCAGCTCCCCTCTGTCCTTAGCCAATAGCGGTTTGTGCGGTTACATCATGTTATAACCGCACGCCCTCTCCTTATCTCCTTCCTGGCTAGATTCTCATGTACCCCACCAGCTAGCATTGAAAGCAGCATTTATTGCGCACAACCGTTTCAGGGGATCCTTTGTCAGTATAAAATATAAATAGAGGGACAAGAGTGAAAGATATGGTACCTAAACACCTAGAGGGGGGGGGGGGGGTGAATAGGTGACCTAAACCTTTTTAACTTTTGTTTGGCAGCACAACAATTATTTCACAGATTATTACAGTTAACAGCAATTACAGAAATCACACAGTAAAGTCACAACACAGCACAGCACAGCAGACACACTAATTTTATAGTGGTTCCCAATCTTTGGGTACATCCACTTTCCCCCTTCGCCTATCTAGCAGTGTACTAGATTCGGCCAAACTTCTCCTCTAGCTCAGAACCCAACAAGGTTCCTACCTCAGGCCCAAAGCCTTACACTCAGCCAAATGGCCTACACTCAGCCACCCAGGCCTACACTCAGCCAATCAAAGGCCTACACTCAGAGTTCTTCAACTCCTACACTCAGGCACCAAGCCCTACCCTCAGCCTTTATAAAATAGGCTTACAATCACTCAGATCCAATGGATCTTACAAGTTATAATAGAAAATACAAATGCTAACTCTACAACTCAGAAAGGATGAGAGGAGTTGAGAGTTTCTTGAAAAGTTCTTGGAAGAACTCAGCTTGATCCAAACTGACTTAGCTTTCTTCAAAGCTTCTTGAGTAGAACTGAATTAGTCTGAATCTTCTGCAGTTGATCCTTGATCTCTGCTTCTTGAAATCCAGATGACTCTGAATTCTTCTTCTCAGCCTTAGTTCCAAAGACTGAATCCTTGGTTGGAGCTCTCTCTCTCCAACTACTTAGATCTGCAGTTGGACTGCCTGATCTTCTTGTGTTGATCCTCAGTGTATCACTTCTTGATTTAATCTGATCAACCTCTTAAGTTATTCTCACAACATGTAATGATAATGAACAACCTTCTATCTATGTCAACTCTATTTCTGTAAACTATGGGTGCCTATTTATAGGCATCCTTCATGGTAACCGGCTGATCCGGTTTATAACAAACTTTTGACTTCTCTGACAGTTGCTGTAGACCGGCTGGATTGGCAGCTGTCATGTCAACCAGTCACTTCTTGAAATTCTCTAACTGTCATTAGTGTCGAGACTTTCTGTTCTTAAGTGTCGACACTTATAGACCAAGTGTCGACACATGTTGTGTAAGTGTCGACACAAGTCTACATGGTGTCGACACAATTCCTTGTATGTCTCGACACAGTTTCTTCTGCATGTGTCGATACTGAAATTGAGTGTCGACACAAGTACTTGTACTTCATTCTTTATTTGTATTCTTCTAAGTGTCGACACATCTCCTTGTGTCGACACATCTTCATGTGTAGAAACTGTCAAGTGTCGACACTGCTTCTTGGTGTCGACACTAGTCTTCATTCTTGATTCTTCAGCTGAGTGTCGACACATTCCTTTAATGTCGACACTTATACTTAGAATATTTTACAACTTTTCTGCTCTTTGCTAAGTGTCGACACAGCTCCTTGTGTCGACACTTTCTTCAAGTGTTGAGTCTTCTGGTTATGTGTCGACATATTGTGCTGAGTGTCGACACATTCTTTAAGTGTTGACTTCTTTAAGTGTGTGTCGACACATTGTGCTGAGTGTCGACACATTCTTCATATTTTGACTATGCTGATTAAGTGTCGACACATTGTGTTGAGTGTCGACACATGTACTTAGTCTCTGCAGAATTATGCTGAGTGTCGACACAACTCCAAGTGTCGACACTTTCTGGTGTTGACTCAGCTCTTCTAGGTGTCGACACTTCTGCCAAGTGTCGACACAGCTTTTCTGCATCCTTCTTCACTGAGTGTCGACACAGCGCCAAGTGTCGACACTTTCTGACTGGTGTCGACACTTCTTCCCAGGTGTCGACACAATGACTCCAAGTGTCGACACTGCTTGTCTGGGTGTCGACACAAGCTTTCTCAAGTGTCGACACTTTGCCTCTGGGTGTCGACACATGTACTTAGAATTTTTAGCTTCATCCAGTGTATAACTAACCTGCACAAGTAACTCAAACAAACATCAAATACATTCTGATGTATATCATTGAGTTAGGTGAGGCTTCTTCAAATCAGGTACATTTGACCAATGTACCAACAAAGAGTATCCAGATGAGACACTAAATTCAAGCCAGAATCTACCACATAATAGGTGCAGACACATGTTTGGAGTCCTCTTCTGCTCTCTTCTTCTTTCCTAGTACCTTTACTTGTAATAGCTCTGCAATAGTTTCTAAAAGAAATAAAATTGTCCACAATAGGCGGTATTTGCCCTTGCTGTCAAATTTGGTGTTGGCGGCCAGCTCGCCACAAGATTGCACTTTCTGAGCTCTGTTGACCCAACCCTCAAAGATTAGTAACCAATTACTTGGGTTGAGGATATTTTTAGCCTCAACATCATTTTTTTTATTTTTTTTTGCTCTATACTTAAATTATTTCTATTATGATAACAATTTTATTACCGTAGCCATAAGATAAAGTAAGATGGTAATGTTTTACGCGGGAGGAGTCAAAAATGGAGCAGCAAGGGCGCGTTAAGGCTTTCGGGCTGCACACCCTAGGATAGGAGTGATTCAGGACCATCGCGCACGCCCGCACGCCCACGGATTGCTGCACGGCAATATCATGGCGTCTTCGTTGCTGCACTTCCCGCGCATCCTTCCCCACTTGGCTCTCTTCCCCCGATTTTCATGCTTCACGGCGTTCAGGTACGAACCGGCACTTTGCGCCTCCTTACCCGAAGGTTCTCCACAATTTCTCTCTCCTCTTCCTCATCTGGAGCTGCCGCCACCTCCCCCTCGCCCTCTCCTCCCATCGATACTCATTCCCTGCCGGAAAGCCAACCCCCATATCGCGTTGGCGAAGCTCTAACCCAGCATTCATTGCAATGGGTCTCTCCATCAGCCTCGTGCGGCGAGCTTGGCCTCCAAGATGTTGGCAGTCGCGTCAGACTTTGCGGCTGGGTCGCGCTTCGTAGGGTTCATGGGGGCTCACCTTTCTCAATCTCAGAGATGACTCTGGAATTGTTCAGGTGACCTTTGATTCTTCAAGTTTCTCTTGGGACCGTTCATCCGTTATTAATGTTTTTGGCATTCTTAGGTCTCCACGCTGCCTGATGAGTACCCAGAAGCCCACTCCACCGCCACCAAGGTGGGTCGGGAGTGGGTAGTTGCCATAGAGGGTTGTGTGCGAGCTCGGCCGACTGAGTCAGTTAATGAAAAGATGAAAACTGGCGCAATAGAGGTAAACCCTAAATCACACTCGGTGTTTTTTTAATTTGTTAACTTCCGTTGGATCACTTGTTTCTCTCTGCATGCACAAGTGAAATATCAATGTCTAAATTGAATGGTAGAACATGTGCTAATCTTCTTCTGCAACATGCGCCAAGACGAGCACTAGAACAAAAAAATGCAAGAAATAAATAAAAAGGATGCCACTCAGATTGCATCAACAATGAAGCTTTATGTAAATCAATTACAATTATGTTTTATAATGTTTATGTGGAGGCACATCTCATCATTTAGATCTCATAGTTATGATATTTCATTTCAATATATGTGATACCTTAGTATGGGAAGTCAAGTTTGAAATTGTATTTGCTAGTAGTTAGGTGTAGCGAGATGTAAGGGAGTGGATCACATGTTTTAAATAGTTGAGTAGCAGGTTGGGGTATTAGGCTATAAATATAACATATTGTGTTGTAATGGATATAAAGAAGTTTAATAAAGTTTCTACAGTTCTTCTTTGCCCCCCCCACCCTCGTCTCTCTTATATCCGCCGTCTATCTCCAGCCATTCCTCTTCTCTCTCCCCTTGTGTTTTCGTCTCTCTCCCCTACCGGCCTCAAGGTCATTTCCCCGCCAGAACTCCGCCGACACATATCTAATTACGTTTCTAACGCCGCCAATTCCTCAAGCGATCTCGTAACGACATTTAGATCGTTACAAATGTGCTCTCGTTGACACACTCTTTCCTCCAACGGGCTTCAAGAAGCTAACTATTGACGACTCACACGCAAGATTTCTCATCGATTACCCAAATCCACAACAATTTGAAGGCCACATAGAGAACTATAGCAATCCAGATATAGACCCCCGCCCAATGGCGTCGGCCTTCCCGGGGTTTGGGAACCGAGGCTCCTTGGGGCGGCCAGCCTCATCAGGGGTATCCGGGCCACCACACCATGGCTAGCCGGGTGCATACGTTGGCCCTATGGAGCAGAGGCGACCGACATGGAACGGGCAAGGGCAAGTCGCTCGCTTACATGCCTCCGAAGCTCACGCACATGAATTTTCCAAAGTTCAAAGGAGGGGACACCTTGGAGTGGGTGCAGAAGACCGAGCTTTTTTTTCAGTTACCAAGAAGTTCCGGTGGCCCAATGGGTGCAGCTGGCTTCTTTCCACCTAGAGGAAGACGCCTTTCAGTGGACGCAGTGGTTTCTGAGGGGTAGAGACTATGTGCCCTGGGCTGATTTTGTGGAAGGTTTCATCGCACGGTTCGGTCCACCGGAGTATGAGGACTTTGAAGCTCTTTTGCACAAGTTACATCAGACAAAAACAGTGACAGAGTACCAGACTGAGTTCGAGAAATTAGCCAATCGGGTGCACTGGGAAGAGAAAACGTTGCTCAACTGTTTTGTCTCCGGGCTGAAGGAGCATCTACGTAATGAGTTCCGAGCATACATGCCCCGCAGTCTGAATCATGCCATCGTCTAGCTCGTATTCAGGAAGAGTGATTCAACCGACAACGTTTCCACACCACCGGGAGGACGGGTACTGTACCTACGGCCGCTCTCAGGGAGCCACAGGCGGCCGACAAGCTGACCATGATGCGTCTATCATGTGCCGAACAGCAAGCACAAAAAGAGAAGGGCCTATGTTTCAACTGTGATGAAAAGTTTGCGCCCGGGCACAAATATCAGAAGATACAAGTGTTCATGCTTCATGAGGATGTGTCCGCCGAGATAGCCTCCGAGACTGCGTTGGAGGAGGATTTGGACTTGACCGAGCTCGGGGTGTCCATACACGCCATGGAGGGATGCAATCCCCCCCTCACGATGCGGATTGCGAGAAAGATTAGCCCGGAGAAGGTGATGATTCTGGTGGATAGCGGGAGTACCCACAACTTCATGCATCCCATGGTGGCAGAAAAGGTGGGACGCGATTGATAAGGGGGCCTCCTTCCACGTTGTGGTCGCCGATGGAAGCAAGCTACAGTGTGAAGGCGTCATGAGAGGGGTTGAGATGCGGTTATAGGGGTACACAGAGCGTACGAATGTCTGTCTTCTACCCATTCGGGGGTCCGACATGGTGCTTGGGGTTCTGTGGTTGTAGCAGCTACGACGTGTTACTTTTGATTGAGACCAGATGACGATGGAGTTCTTACATCACAGACGACAGTATTGTCTGGACGACCTTAAATCATCTCCGATGAAGGAAATATCCCTTCGAAGCTTGGAACAACTGGAGGGTCAAGGAAGCCTGATGGCAGTAGTTATAGGAGTCGTGCCGGCACCCTCGGAACTCCCCGTTGCACCCGCTCAGATACAGGCATTATTGGCTCAGTACTCCGATATCTTTCAAGCACCCCGCTCACTTTCCCCTCCGCGATTCATAAATCACCAGATCGAGCTTAAGCCAGGCTCCGAGCATACCAACATCCGACCATACCACTACCCGTACGTCCAGAAGGCTGAGATTGAGCGCAGTGTTCGGGAAATGCTTACCGCAGGGATTATCCGCCCCAGCACCAGTTCCTTCTCCTCCCCTATCATTTTAGTGAAAAAGAAGGACGACACATGACGCTTTTGCGTGGATTATCGCGGTCTGAACGCATCCACTATCAAAGACAAGTTCCCTATTCCGCTGATCGAAGAATTATTAGACGAGCTACACGACGCTCGCCTCTTCACCAAGCTCGACCTCAGGTCGGGCTACCACCAAATTCGGATGCGCGAGGAGGACATTCACAAGACGGCCTTCCGTACGCACGATGACCACTATGAGTTCTTGATGATGCACTTTGGGCTCACCAACGCCCCGTTTACGTTCCAAGCAGTCATGAATGAGATCTTTCAGCCTCTTCTCCGCAAGTCAGTGTTGATCTTTTTTGATGACATTCTCATCTACAACATCAGTTGGGAGGAGCATCTGGCCCATGTTGAGCACGTTTTCTCCCTCCTCCGCCAACACCAGCTATATGCTAAGCAGTCCAAATGTTTGTTCGGGCAAGGAGGTGGAGTACCTGGGCCATGTGGTATCCGTTTGCGGGGTCAAGGCGGACCCCAACAAGATTGACAGCATGTTATCCTGGCCTTGTACTAAAACGTTTCGAGCATTACGGGGGTTCCTGGGCCTCACGGGGTACTACAGACACTTTGTCAAGGATTATGATAAGATCGCTCGGCCACTGACGCAACTGTTGCAAAGAGATGCCTTCCAGTGGTCGGCTGAGGCGGAAGCGACATTTCAGGCTCTTAAGGGGGCCATGACGACTACCCCGGTCCTCGCCCTCCCGGATTTCACCAAGAAGTTCTTATTGAGAAGGAGACGCTGACAATTATTCATGCCGTCGCCATGTGGCGGTCCTTACTCGTTGAGACGACATTTCAAGATCCGCACCGATCATCAAAACTTGAAGCACTTTCTGGATCAACGAGTCTCTTCCCTGCTACAACAAAAATGGGTGACAAAACTTTTGGCTACGATTATGAGATTCTCTACAGACAGGAGTGGGGGAATGTGGTGGCCGACGCTCTATCCCGTCTATCGGAAGGCACCTGCGCCCACATTTCCGGGCCTCTGCTCGACTCTCTGGATGATATTCAGGAGGAGGTCTTGCGGGATCCTACACTCCGGGCCATAGTGGAGGCTCTCCGTCAGGGCCAGCCTACTACACCAGGCTACCGGCTATTAAACGACCGACTCTACTATCAGAATCAGGTGGTCATTCCGCCACACTCCGCTTGGAAGACAGTTATGATGCATGAGTTTCACTCCTCCCCGACCGGCGGCCATGCGGGCATACTCCGGACCCTCCAGCGTGCACGAGCGAATGTTTTTTGGCCAGGCTTACGACGCGACATCCAGCGGTTTGTGCAGCAGTGTGAGATATGCCAACGTCAGAAGCACGAGACGACCTCACCCGCCGGCCTCCTCACATCTTTGGAGATTCCACAACATATTTGGTAAACCGTGTCCATGGATTTCATCTACGGGCTGCCCAAGTCCCAGGGCAAGACAACCATCATGGTGGTGGTTGACAAGCTTTCCAAATATGACCACTTCTTGGCTCTCAGCCATCCGTACACTGGCGAGTTCGTCGCCAATCTTTTCGTCCGCTAGATTGTACGTCTTCACAACGTCCCGAGTGCCATCATTTCCGACCGGGACCCGCTCTTCGTGGGTAACTTTTGGCGGGAGCTCTTTCGCTTACTGGGCACTTGGCTCCGCTTCAACACGGCGAATCACCCCCAGACAGATGGCCAGACAGAGATTCTCAATCAGGGGCTCGAAACATACCTCTGTTGTTTTGTGATGGACGAGCCGCGGACCTGGGCCAGCTGGCTCCATTGGGCAGAATACTGTTACAACACATCCCATCACTCCGCCAGCAAAATGACCCCATTTGAGGCCGTATATGATCACCCGTAGTAGCGAGCAGCTACGAACCAGGTAGCACAGCTTTACCAGCAGTGGACCGGGCTCTCCGCGATAAGGACCGCACTCTTGTCCTTCTCCGGGCAAATCTCCGTACCGCACAGGATCGCATGAAGGCCCAGACCGATAGACATCGCAAGGACCGAGAGTTTGCTGTAGGTGATGACGTCTTCCTCAAGCTCCGCCCCTACCGGCAGGTGGCAGTGGCCAGCCGGTCGAACCAGAAACTAGCCCCTCGCTACTACGGGCCTTTTCGAATTCTATGCCGGGTGGGGCCGATGGCCTATACTTTGGCCCTTCCCCCGGGGTCACGCATTAATCTGACCTTCCATGTGTCAGGTTTGAAGCAGAAGATCAACGACAATGTGGCAGCGAGCACCCTTCTTCCCGAGGCCACGGTCGCGGGCGAACTGCGGCCACTTCCCGAGGATATCCTGATGCTCAAGTGGAAACGACGAGGCACCGAGTACCGCCCCGAACTCCTTGTCAAATGGAAGCACCTGTCAGAGACACACAATTCTTGGGTTGATCTGTTGGCATTCCGGGGGCTATACCCGGACTACCACCTTGGGGACAAGTTGGTTCTTGATGGGGAGGGAAATGTTACTCCCGCGAACATGACACAGTTCTTTGGGAGCACTTACGCTCGCAGACGGAAGAAGACGACGAGCGGTAACGGGGCTGAACCA
The DNA here is from genome assembly GCA_039583875.1 of Platanthera guangdongensis. NCBI lineage: Eukaryota > Viridiplantae > Streptophyta > Magnoliopsida > Asparagales > Orchidaceae > Platanthera > Platanthera guangdongensis. The sequence goes on along the minus strand of CM077152.1, from coordinate 970,230 downwards.
TCCAGTTCAGCCCCCTCCATCTAAAAGGCGGAGGTGGGGGATGAACCGATCCGGTTCAACCCCATTGGGGGGCCGGCCGACCCCCTCTTGGGCCCGAGTATATTTATACCCGGGGCCCCCTCTCTTGCGGTTATGCACATCATTATCAAGGTATTTCTCTTTCTCGTACTCTCTAACCCTAATTTCTCCTCAGTCTTCTCTTAGTTTTCTTTCTTCCCGCTTCTTCCTATCACTCCCCTTGTATTTTCGTTTCTCTCTCCTACTGGCCTCAAGGTCATTTTCCCGCCGGAACTCCGCTGGCACATATCGAATTACATTTCTAACGCCGACAATCCCTCAGGCGATCTCGTAATGATATTTAAATCGTTACATTAGGCCTTGTATTTGACGAATGGAGGAAAAGAGTCTAGTAAGCATAGGTCCATTATAGTAGCTATTTAACATATATCTGTGGAAACTAAGTTGAAAATCTCGATTGAGGAGCCTTCCATTATTTTGTTTTTCTGTTAATAAAAGAATTAGTTTTGCTCCCTTTTTTGCAATATCTGATATTCATCATGTTGTGGTGGACAATAGTTTTTGTAGTTGACATAATGCATTCTTAGTTTTTTGGTACTGTGCCAAATTGGCCCCTGAACACTGTTGTTTTTATCCTATTTCTTCACCAGGTCTGTCAAATTTTTGTATTTTGCAGGTTGCAGCTGAGCATGTTCTTGTACTAAATACTGTCAATTGTACATTACCTTTTCCAATTACCACCTCTGATGATGTGAAGGATAACATTTCCGAGGAGATTCGACTGAGGTAAACTTTAATCACTGTATTAGTGTTGTATTTTCAAGTTTCTCATTTGAATGTGTGCGGATCCTTTTTCAATTCATTCATCGAAGCACATCGCAAAAGCATGTACAGTGAGTACCGCATAAAACTTGTTGAAAGAACTTTTTATTACATTAGAGGCTTCAGTACATAGATTGTATATTAACATTTGACTAAACTACTACATACTACTGACTCAAAACTATTCAATCTATTTGATTACATACATGGCACTGCCAATCTCACACCTCCTTTTTTGCTTCTCTACAGCTTCTTCTATTTCAACAAATATTTTAACCCATACCTTAGCTCGTTCCTCGGCTCTTTCTCGTCGCTCTTCATCGGTCATTTTTGCTTTCATAGGCGTATTTAGGGAATTGTATGCTTCCTAAAAAATGTGAAAACTATGAGATTAATCATAAACAATATGAATAAGTGAGTACTTTACCTCTTCAATTGCTGTAAAAGCAAGCAGTGAGTGACAATATGCATAATTATTTTAAGATACAGTAAGAGAAAGGAAGTACAATAATACATAAGATTTTATAATCTTATAATAGCTGTTATTCTGTTCTTAGAGTTTTCAAGATCATTATTTTTTTTAATCACCTTTATTCATCTTGTTCTTCTTGTAAATTCATTTTTCTAAATCAATATGCTTGTTATTCTTATCTTCTATAAGGATATCTGTAGATTCATCTTTTCATATTCTTAGATCCATCCCTTCTGGGGTTATGATCAATTTCTATATCTTCCCATGACGATCCTCACACGCAATAGACCTTCTGTCCCATGGTTAGACATAGACTTCCATTCTAGTGCGATCTTCACATGCAATAGGCCTTCTAGTTGTTTTGAGTCAAACTAACTTGGGTTCACCTGGTGGTGACCAGATCTTAAGGAGTGGCTAAGCATATAAAGGGATTATCCTTCTTCGGCAGGATCAGAGAAAAAGTATCGAACCCTAAGGTGAGTCTTCTCTCCCTCGTTCTCAACATGATATCAGAGGAGGTTTCTTCCGCTTCAGCCTAAAGGCTCGCGACCCGTCGATAGCCGGGGTCGATCGATTGTTCATCTCCGTCCGTTCGTCTCCGTCGGCCCGTCGATCGTCTTCATCATCCGTTCGTCTCCGTCGGCCCGTCGATCGTCAGGGATAGATCGATCGTCTTCAGGGTCGTCTTCCTCTTCTTCTTCTTCTGGCGTCGACGGCTGGATCGTCAGGGATCGATCGTCTTCCCCTTTTTCCTCGATCGTCGTCTTCTGGCTGCTGGGATCGATCAACAACAACCTACGTCCAGTCTTTCCTGGTGCGGTCATCTTCGCACCTTCTTCCAGTCATTCCTGAGGTGCAGAGGCTGCCATCTATTGGTGCTGCCGTCTGGTGGTGCGGCTGGAGCCGTTTTTTTCTTGCAGGCTGTTGGTGCAGGGGTGCGGCTGTTGTCGTCTTTTTTGGTGCTAGCTGTCGTCAGTGTTTGTTCCTATGGAGGACAAATTGAAGGGTATTGGTGCCTCTGAAGGGGTGGTTAATCATTCTAAACACTATGATGGAGGAAGTTCTAACATAGACTTCAATCACGGTGTTACTCAAATCAAACTCAATGAGAGAAATTATCTTTTATGGGCCCAATCTATGCGGATATTCATTGGAAGTCGTCAGAGACTTTAGTTTCTCACCGGATCCAAACCATCTGACTTGTCTGACCCCCTATATGAGGAATGAGAAGGTGAGAACTTCACTGTGATAAATTGGCTTGTCAATTCTATGGAACCCAAGATTCAAGTCACTTTTTATTTTGCCAAACTGCGAAAGAGATGTGGGAGTTGATTGAACGAATTTACTCAAAAAAGGACTTGACTAGAATATATTAGCTCCAAACTGAGCAAGTCCACATGACAAGAATGGCTGATTTCGAAGAATATTACTGCAAGTTGACCCATAAGTGGGCTGAAATAGATTAGTATTCCGCTATTCAGAGTATAGAAGATTACAAGACTGACCTCATGCAACGGAGGGTCTTTGAGATGCTTTCTGGTCTTCCTCCTGAACTTGAATTCCAGAGAGTTCAGATGTTGGGTAGAGATTCCGTGCCGGATCTAATGACTGTGGCTCATTATATTTGAGGGGAAGCAAGCCGTATAAATTCCCTTCCTTCGGACATTTTGGCTGGTCATGAAAAATCTGCCCTTGCTGCAGAGCAGAAGAGATGACACCCGAGGAATGTGAGACTAGAGGACAAGATCTAGATGAAGTGCCCTCAATGTGGTAAGAAAGGTCGTGGGAAGGAGAAATGTTGGGATTTTCATCCTCACCTGATCCCTCCAGGTTGGATTCGTGGTGCCGATGGGAAATATGCGAGATCCCAAACGACTATGTATGGTAATCTGGAGAATACTGGGTACCTTCAGGCAGAGAACAAGGGTTTGACTAGAGAACTGAAGGCCTTAAAAGCCAATGTTACCGGGCGATCTCTTTCTGGTGATTTTGTGGGGACGACAGCTCATGCTCATTCTACTCCCGTGTCCTCAAAAGGACCATCTACTTCTTGGATCATTGACTCAAGGGCTTCCAACCACATGACTGGGTATTCCATGGGGATCTCTTCTATTTCTCCTGCTTCTGGCAATGTGAGACTGGCCGATGGATCTTCGACACCTGTGGTTGGTAACGGGGTTATTCATCTTTCTCCCTCCGTGTCTCTCAAATCTGTTGTTATCGTTCCTACATTCCCTACAAATCTCTTATCTGTGAGCAGTTTAACTAAACAGCTTAACTGTTTTGTCACTTTTTTCTCCTCTCATTGTGTTTTTCAGGATCTGGCGAGTGGGAAGACAATTGGTGGTGGACATGAGTCTGGTGGTGTGTATGTCTTGGACAACTGTCAAGCTTACACCTTTTCAGAAGTCTACCAAGCCTGGTTAGTTGATGTTGTGGCACAAGAGATTTGAACATGCTTGTTTGAAGACTTTAAAAACTAATTTCCCGCATTTTCTTAATATTGAAAAACCTACTTTTGATTGTCAGTCTTGTGAACTGGCTAAGTAATATATAACCAATTATGCCCCTAGTCGTAGTCGAAGTTTAAATTGCTTTGATTTGATACATTCTGATGTCTGGACTGCTCCTATTTGCTCTGTGAATGATTTTCAGTATTTTGTCTCTTTTATTGATGATCACTCGCGCTTTACTTGGGTGTATCTCATGAAATAGAAGAATGAAGTTCCAGAAATATTTCAGTTATTTTATCATTATGTGCAGACTCAATTTGGAACTAAAATTAAGATCCTTAGGAGTGATAACGAAGGCGAATACACATGCAGTGACCTTCAAAGGTTCCTGGTAGGGCATGACATTACTTTCCAAACTTCATGTCCGAGGACTGCTCAACAGAACGAGGTAGCCAAAAGGAAGAATAGTCATATCTTGGAGACCACTCGTTGCTTGTTGCAAGAGATGCATGTTCCTAAGGGGCTATGGGATGAAGGTGTTCTTACCTCCTTATATCTTATTAATCGGATGGCTACAGGTACTTTGAGGGGAAAGTACACCCTAAAGCTTCTTTGCCCAAAAATGTCTCTATTCTGTCTCCCCCCCAAAATTTTTGGATGCACTGCTTTTGTCCATATTGTGGGGCCTCATAAGATAAGTTGGGATATGTGTTTTTGTGGGATATGCTGCCAACCAAAGGGGTACACATGTTATTCTCCTATTCTTTGGAGAAGGTTTATCTCAAAGGATGTCACGTTTTTCGAAAATACTCCCTATTACTCTGATGAGGGAAATGTTATCACATTTCAGGAGAAGAGCAAAGATGGTAATGATATAGTGCCACCTCTTCCTGTTTCGGTTGATGTGCTTGCTCCGGGATGTGTGAATATTCTTGTTAGAGAGGAAGTTCCTACCAAGGATCTTCGTGTGTACAGAAGGAGGAAGAATATTCAAGTATAGCAGAGAAGGAAACATAGAAATCTTGGTCAAGAATGCCTCACTCGTGCTCCACTACCCACCACCACTCCGCCAGATCCGAGCAACAACATCACTCAGGAGACCACCTCTGTGCTGCAAGTTCATAGCGGTCGGACTAGATATCCCATAGATAAGTATGTTGGGTATAATTCTATCTCTCACTCTTTGCAAGCATATCTTGCCTCTGTTTCCTTTATTTTTATACCTACCAGTTTTCAGAGGCTATCTTGTGTCCTCATTGAACGAAGGCCATGGAGGAGGAGATGAATGCTCTCCAACGTCAAAAAACTTGGGAAATTGTTCCTATCCCACACGGGCGTCATCCTGTCGGATGCAAATCGATATATACAACTAAATTTCTTCAAGATGGAACTCTTGACAGATATAAGGTGAGATTGGTTGCTAAAGGCTTTACTCAGGTTGATGGAATTGATTTTCAAGAGACATTTGCCCCTGTCGCTAAGCTGAACTCCGTCAGAATTTTATTGTCCATTGCTGCTCATAAATCTTGGACGTTACATCAACTTGATGTTAAAAATACCTTCCTCCTTGGGATTTACAGGAAGAAATATATATGATGCCTGCCCCTGTTTTGGATGTTCCTGAAGGACATGGGTGTCGCATTAAGAAAGCCTTGTATGGCCTCAAACAAGTTAAACGACAAACTTGTTCATCTAAGCTTCACTCGTTGCACTTCAGATCACTCCGTCTTTGTCTACAGAAATGAAGAATGTACTACTATTCTTGTTGTCTATGTGAATGACATTATTATCATCGGAACTGATGAACACCACATTACTTTGGTAAAAAAGGAATTGGCTTCTGCCTTTGAAATTAAGGATTTGGGAATCCTTAGGTACTTTCTCGGAATTGAGATCGCTCGATCTGCGGGGAAGATTATGATTTCTCAGTGTAAATATGTCTTGGATCTTCTTAGAGATGTTGGATATTTGGGTGTCAAACCCGTGGATAGTACCGTGGATCCGAGTTATGACATTCACAAGGAGAATTATTCTGATCTTAAGAGGAAGTCAGAGTTTCAACGTATTGTTGGAAAGTTGATTTATTTGACTATTACCAGACCTGATATCTCCTTTGCTGTGAGCTTGGTAAGTCAATTCATGCACAACCCTAAAGTTCATCACTATCAAGCTGTCCTGCAGATTCTCAAATATTTAAAAAAAGACCCCTAAAAAGGCATTCTCTATCAAGATCATGGCCATCTTAAGGTCTACGGGTATTGTGATGTTGATTGAGTAGGCTCTTCCTCAGATAGAAGATCTACAAGTGGATGTTCTATCTATGTTGGTGACAATCTTACTTCCTGGAGAAGTAAAAACAAAATGTTGTTGCCCGTTCCTCCACAAAGTGTATCAAGCTATTGCTGTCACTACCTGTGAACTCATCTGGGTTAAGGCTTCATTTGGTAGAGCGGTTGCGGTTGTAAAAAGAGCTGTTGTAAAAACATGTTTGTAAAAGGAGCTGTTGGAAACTGGATGCTGGAAATGGAGATCTGTTTGGATAAGGGGATATCTAATATGGGCAAATAAATTATACGAGCATGCTGGCAATAATATTTATAATTGTTTGTAATTTTAAATACTGTTCAAACTATAAAATTGGTTTTGTTTCTAATTTTAAAATTGTTTGTGCAAAAAAATCACTCCTCCGCCGCTCTTCTGCCGCCCTCCGCCATGCCGCTCATGGAGGAGTAGGGAAACGAGCTTGTCGGGGCTCACCGGTGCAGGAACGACCTTGCCGGGGCTCGCCGGGGCTGGAACGAGCTCGTCGAATGCTGGAAATGAGCTTGCCGGGGCTGGAACGAGCCCGTCGGGGCTGGAGATCGCCGGGGCTGGAACGAGCTCGTCGGAGGCTGGATATGGCTGGATTGATCGGCGACGGGAGAGACGGCGGGATGATCGTCACGGCATCACGATATTTTCCTCCCAAAATGCGACGAACTGGAGCTCTTGCCCAGGGTTTCGTCCCACTAGGTTTTACGACAAATCAAAACGTCGGCTATTGGAAAAGTAGGCTGAAAAACAAACAACAAAAAACCGGGCGGTTGCGTTTTGCCAAAACGCATGGACCAAAAACGCCTAACCAAATGCAGCCTAAGTCTATATTGGGGGAGATGAGCTTCTCTGTTTCTGAAGCAATGCATGTTTATTGTGATAATCAAGCGACTATCCATATAACTAACAACCCCGTCTTTCATGAGAGAACCAAACACATTGAAGTCGACTGCCACTTCATTCGGGACAAAATCCAAGACAAGACTATCACTGTGGTGTTTGTGTCATCTGACGATCAACTTGCTGACATTCTCACCAAAGTAGTTTCTGAGAAATCTCTTCATTCTTTCTCGCTCAAGCTCGGGATGTTGAATGCTTACGGTGTTAGCTTGAGGGGGGGGGGATCAGAGAAGAAGTATCGAACCCTAAGGTGAGTCTTCTCTCCCTCGTTCTCAACACTAGTCCCCATAAATTGAAAGGTTCTTCTTTCGTAGGCAAGTCACATCCCCCTACATGGGTTAACCCTTAACATTTCCTATGCTTCGATGCATTCTGTGTCTTCATATTCGTCTCTTCTTAATATGCTTTATATTTCTCTCATTTACTTTCATTTTCTTCAATTAGCTCTCTTGACTTCTTATTCTTCATATTTAGTCTTTTCAATCTTACTTTAGTATAAAATTTTGTGTAGGAAAATATGAGTTATTTTCTGATTTTCCCTCAAAATTTCTATCGCTTTGTTTTGATATTCTATGTTTAACATCTTAGCGACTTTCATGTGTAAGTTATTTAAAAATCTCGAACTTCTTTAACTTAAATTAAATACACATACAATAAAATAAGTTTAGTGTAAAAGTATCATGCAGGTTAATACTAAACATAGTTTAAAATATAAGCATCATCACAGAGGTAAAATCCCACAGTGACTATCCTTTTTTCTTTTATCTTTCCCAGGTTTATCACGCCCCCGATCGCGAGACGCCATCCTCTGTAGTATCTGTAATTTATGCATTTTTTTAATGGGCCGCATCTCTTAAATAAATGCAATGTTGATTCCTAAGATGATTTTGACTTTTATCAAGGGTTTGTCTAGGGTCAAAGATGGTCCGGATGAGTTTAAAATGAAATCATAATTGAAATGCGGTAAAATATGTAAACTCACAATATTATAACCCTTCGCTCCGGCATAAGTTAAAACTAAGTCCAAATCCCCAAATTTTCATAAGATTTTTAGATTTTAGCAAAGTAAGCTCAAACTGGTTATATAAATTTCCAGTTAGGTTTCCCCTCAATCTTCCAACCAAGGACACAACCATACCAACCCATGCTATATTGCCCAATCAATCCCTACATCATCCATATAGTCTGCCAACATCAAGTAGGATGAATCAAATAACAACCGGCTTACATACAGGAATCCACGTATAAAGGTATAGCGGGCCAATCCAATTACCCACAAAGAAAATTCGATTTCAGAAATATGAGCCGTATTTTAGTAAACTAATTGGAAGATTAATAAAATCTTAAACAGTTAATCTTACCCACAATTAAAACCCATGTATCGGAGTATATAGTATGTATATAACCCATATATAGTAGTCGGCAACCACATAACACCCCATATAAGATGTATAGAAATTTATTTTAGGCACTAAAGATAAGGGAGGAAGAAAAAGAAATAGAAGTAGAGAAAAATAGATTTCCATAACCCATTAAGTAAATCCCATAATTAACAAAGTTAATTAAGCATAGAAGTCCGGTATAATCCCTCTCATAACAGTAACCCACTGAACTTAAACCAAATCCAACATCATAACTATAAGCCCAGTTGGCTAACACCCAATCATAATTTCCTTTTTATTTCATGCCAGCCATTCACAACAGATAGAAGAATTGAGATAAATGAGAAGAAGTGATGTAGGGTAGGCTAGTGGTGCACAAACCTACAACGCTAGGTGTGAGTGCACGGGTGACACACTAATCCAAACCTATATGCGATGAGAAGATCAATGCTTCGACGAATGAATATAAGCAATGAAAATTTAGCGCCACACAAATATTAAAATACAACAAGTAAATATTTATTTTAGGCAATATTTTAATGACATTCCTCCGCTCGGAGGGTCAAAGCGAAGCGCGCGGCGAATGTTTCCTCATGCAAATTATTAGAGTACCAAAACAAAATTCTATCAACAGGAATCACAACAAACTATAATAAATCACCAAGTGAAAGTGCCGAGTCAAAGAGTACAATACTATAAAAAATTCACAAAGTAGAGGACTGAACCGAGGCACTGAAGATTTGGAGGGCCGAATGTGTAGATCGGTGGTCGGAGATGGAACCGGTGGCGAAACAACGATGACGGTGGCTGTCCTTGGCGGAAAACAGTGAGAACGGGCAATACAACGGTGGATCCGACCACGAGTAAGTAGATCCGGGCCGGAGATGGGTAGATCCGCTATTTAGGGGCGGATTCGGGCAAAAATGGAAAGTATGAGTGGTGGAAATAACGGATCGGGGGCTAGAACCCTAGATCTGGAGTCTTAGGGTTATTAGAATGGTGGATCCACGAAGGGGGAATGAGAGGGTGGTCGGCTAGGGCAAAAAGGCCCTTGGGGTGGCCGAATTTGGCAAGGGGAAGCGGTGGGGGGTTGGGGTGAGGGCAAGGATACCAGCGGCCTGGGCTGGGGAGCAAGGGGGCGGCGGAACCGGGGGTGGAGGCTGGCGGGCTGGGCGGCGGTACAGAAAAAGGAGGGGCGGCGGTACAGAAAAAGGAGGGGCGGCTTGCTGGAACCTGCAGGCCGGCGGTAGTGTGGGCGATTTTGTAGGGGAATCCGACGGTGGGAATGGAGGTTTGAAGGGTGGAAAACAAAGGTGGGGTAGGGGTTACCTTGGGGAGGAGTTCGGAGGCCTAGGAGTCGTCACCTAGGGTTCCATGGCGTCGACACCGGGGAGGGATCGCTGGAATCCGGGAATGAGTGTTCTCCAAATTCCGCAATGACTCATTTCAGCCCTCCAGACTCCTATATACAAGAAAAGAAAAGCTAGAGTTTCCACATCAACGACTATGATTGGCCGGTGAGTTCGGCCCTTAAAATACATCAATAATAAACTGAAAAAAATAAACTAATATAGTTTTTTGACTCGCGGCGGCGTCCCAGACGCAACCACGGAGTCCGATCAGCGATCCGATCAAGTCTTCCTGCGCGAATAAATGAACGTGGGTCTCGCCTTGCGGCGAACCCCTCCAGGTGCATGCGTCGATAGATTTCCATCAACTCCCCCCGACTGAAAATCTTCATCTCCGATGAATGGAGATGATCGTACTGAGGTCAAAGTCTCGGGGCGAGTCGATTGAGCTCTGCCGATAGCATCCAAGTGTCGTCCGCGTCGGGGCGGCCCTGCCAGTGTTCCAAGTAGCGACATCGTGGCCCGTCCGTGGTGGGAACAAACTGATGGAATCTGATCTCTGTGATGTACTCATCTCCCATCTCTCGACGGGTGGATTCTGATTCGATCGGTGTTGTATGCGGTGAAACCAAAGAATACGGGTTGCCAGGTGGATGGATGTCAACAGTGGGTGGACTGGGGTGACCATCAAACGGTGGGAGCGTATGAGGGTGGTGGACGGTAACAGTGAGGGGGGGGGGGGGGGGGTGGGGGGGGGGGGGGGGGGGGGGGGGGGGGGGGGGGGGGGGGGGGGGGGGGCGCTCTGCCTTCGCCTCCATATGATCAAGCCCCTTTTAGGTCTGATGTTCACACAACTCCCACTGTCGATAGCCAACTTGCAGGGACCGCCTGCACTAGGGAAGTATGTGTAAAAGATGGTGGCGCGTTGCCAATTCTCATCTACACGAGCGGTGTGTAGGAGGCGCCTAATCACTCCCACCTCTAAAGATAGTGGCCTTGACTTCTTCCGTACCCTCCTTTTCTTCCTCTAAATCCCGCTCCTCGCCCTCAACTAGCAGGTTCCGCGTGGGGCACTGCGCCGCCACGTGTCCCCTGCCCGAACATCGATAGCACACAATACCCCCAGACCACGGGCCATCAGTGGCTATGGTGTTGGGTCCATTGCCCTAAATGTCCTAGATTTGAGTGAAGTCAATCTTGTCAATGATATACATAAAGGTTTATTTGATGTATGCCTGAGTTCATGCATGCAGGATGTCCGAGCAACATTGATGTGACAGATAGCCTGAGTGGCTAAAAGTCAGGTAAACTGTTACCTAAGATGTGGATAAACAGAAATCTGTTTATGTCCACAGACGTTGAGTGAAGGTTACTCACTCAACGTCAGATGACTTATAGCGCTGAGTGGAGTCTATACAGTCAAAGTCAAAGTAATGACAAGCTGAGAAAGTGACTAAGTTCACAGGCGTTGAGTGAAGTCAACTCACTCAACACCATACAACAAAAGACTGTGAGATAGACTTATGCAGTAAAAGCCTAAGAGGAAATGAGCAGAAAAATAGTTAAGTCCATAGACGTTGAGTGAGTATCACTCACTCAACGCCATACTTATATTCGTTGAGTATTGCCCTGTTAGTCAAAGCCATAGAAAAGATGTGCTGAAACTTGACAAAAGTCATAAGCGTTGAGTGAGACAAGCTCACTCAACGACATATGAAAAAATGTTGACTGTATCTCATCCAGTCAGTTTCAGTGTCTTTAAGACACGAAAACTTGGCTAAGTCCAAATGCGTTGAATGAATCTTACTCACTCAACGCCATGGAGCAGAAAAATCTGGCTAAGGCAGAAAGCGTTGAGTGAGACATGCTCACTCAACGCTCTCAACGCCATGACTCAGAAAGTCTGACTAAAGCAAAAGCGTTGAGTGAGACGTGGTCTCTCAACGCTCTCAACGCCTAAATGACAGAAAGCATGGCTAAGACACAAGGCGTTGAGTGATGCGTCCTCACTCAACGCTCTCAACGCCAGACATGCAAAAAATGCTGCAGAATTGGTTAAGACAAAAAGCGTTGAGTAAGCTTGCTTACTCAACGCTGTCAACGCCTAGATAGACAGAACTGTCTAAATACTTTGGCGTTGAGTGAAGCTCATTCACTCAACGCCTATACTACTGATGCTCGATTTTGGCTAAGTCCACAGGTGCTGACGTCAGCAAAATCTGCAAAATCGACAAAGTCAACTAAATTCAAATCAAGTACGGAGAAGCTACAGAACACGACAAACCTTGCCGCGAAGCTACTGTACGTCTTCTTCCAAGGTGCAGCTGGATGCTGCAAGTGGGCCCCACTGATTTCTAAGAGCCGTTGATCGACGAACTACAAAAGGAAGAGTGTGGGGAAGACGACAACAACTTTTAGGGGCTTTATCATTTTCAAAAAGGTTGCGGCTGGACTTCATCTTACGCGCCATTGCTGTGTGAAAAAGCTTGAAGTCTTCCTGCAAAAAGTTCAGTTACCTGTGTGTCTTCTTCATCGACACCAGGAAGATCAGAAGGCTTACCTTCTGAGGGAGAAGCAAAAACAAGAAGAAGTCTCTGCAGATCAAGTTGCGTTTTAGTTCAGCAAGCTCTAAACTGAAGATTCACTTCTGAAGCTGAAAAAAAAGAAAGGAAAAAGTGGCTGACTCTGTCCCGGGAAGGAGGAGAAAGCAAAGCAGTTTACTGATAGATACTTCCAACTCAAGAACCTTGTAGCTGTGAAGAAAGTTTGAGCTGAGATAACTCAGCTCAAGGGCTGTCACAGAGAAATTTCTCTGTGATAGATGTAAATCTATTTCATTCATGTAGGATCCAACTGGATCTGAGCTGTAGGGCTCTCTGAGCCTGAGGTAGGGCAATACTGCATGAGTTGTAGGAGAGTGAAGCTTTCAGAGTTGTAGGATCCAGCTGGATCTGAGCTGTAGGACTTGGTTTCAAGTCTGAGGTAGGTGGTCAATTGATCACTGAGCTGTAGGAGAGGAATACTCTCTGAGTGTAGGACCTTTGAGTCTATTGTAGGATCCCTAGTTGATCTGAGGTAGGGTTGTCCTCCCAGCCTGAGTGTAGGGCTTTTGGCCTGAGGTAAGTGATCTGCTGATCACTGAGTTGTAGGCCCTTGTGGCTGAGTTGTATGTCTTGGAGGAGACTGAGAGATCCCGAGGGATTTGAGGTGTAAGCTCTTTGGATCAGTGGTTTGGAGAAGTGCTTTGAATAACAGGAAGTTGGCAAGGTGGGAGAGAAGTGTATGTACCCAAAATTGGGGAACCACTATAAATCAGTGTGTGGTTTTTTGTGTTGTTTTCTTTGTGCAGGTATTTGAAAGATAAACTCTGCCAACACATTGAGTGCTAAGAAAGACAAAATTAAAATATAATAATATCAGTCAAACAACCTATTCACCCCTAGGTTGTAAGCTAGCTTGAAATAAAAACTTTCCAGTGGTATCAGAGGGAGGTTGCTAAAAAAAGGATCTAATCATCTGAGTGATCTTCCAAGGTAGCTACAAACTTATCTGATGGGTTCAGGAATGAAGTACAGGGAGCTGAGTGCTATGAAGCTTCTTATTTGTAAGAAGGAGAGATTTGACATCTGGAAGGAGAGGGTCAGACTGTTCATGAAAGCAGCTGACCCTAGAATATTTTTAACTGTTAAAGAAGGACCTTTCATACCCGTGAAAGTGTCTGGCCTGGATGCAAACATCCATACACCCAAGACATATGATGAAATGACAAAGGATGAAGTCATTCTTGCCACCATGAACAAGAAGACTCAAAATGTCATTGTCAGTGCAATTGATGATTCTACCCTTCAGAATCTGTTTCACTGCAAAACTGCAAAGGAGATGTGAAACACTCTGGTGATTTACATGGAGGGGACAGAGGAGGTCAGAGATGATAGGAAGTCTATGCTCAACCAGGAGTATGAGACCTTTAGACAGACCAAGAGTGAGAACATAGCCTGGACATGCTATGGAAGATTCTTTAGGATAGTGAATGAGCTAAAGACCTATGGAAAGGTCTTTAGTCATTATGAGCTAAATAATAAGCTCCTCAGGTCTCTCACTAGAGACTGAGATACAAAGATCTGTGTCATCAGAGAAATGGCTAAGCTGGGTGACACTACACCTCACACCTTATTTGGAAAACTGCTCTCTTATGAGATGCAGTTATATGTCAGAAAAGAAGAAGAAACAAACTGCAAGTCTCATGCAAAAGAGAAGTCTGTGGCTCTCAAAGCAGAAGCCACAAGCAAAGGCAGGAGAAAGACCCCTTCTCCTCCAAGAAGACCAGCAAATTCAGACTGCTCTGAATCAGAAACATCAGACAGCAGCATGTCTGATGAGGATTTTGCTGTCTTCTCCAGACAACTCCATAGGCTGATGAAGAAGAAGCACTGGAAGAACATGCCCTCCTCCTCAACACATCACAGGAAGAAATCCTCCAAGGAGAACAGATATGAGTCTAAACCAAGTAAACATAATTCTGCTAATGTTATCTGTTACTGCTGCAACAAGACATGGCATGTCATTGCTGATTGCCCAGTGAAAAAAAGGGAGGATAATGAGAAGAAATCTCAGCAAAAGCACAAGGGCAAGAAAGAAAAGTCTTTTGTGGCTAAGAAAGAGAAAAGCTGGACAGACTCATCATCATCTGAGTCTGAAGAAGAGGAAGTCTATATTGAGCTAGTTGCTGCTGCTGCTAAAGACAAAGCTGTTACAACAGATGTCTATCCTCCAGGGAGGATATGAATCAGAGCCCCTTGACACTATCAGACAGTGACTCAGAGGTGGATGGAGATGACCACTGCTGCAGAGGGCTGATGACAATGACTGATGAAGCGGGCAGTCAGGATCAACCTGTTCAAAGTAAGGTATATTCCCCATCCAGTTCTGTGTCTAGGCATGGGACAAGTCCTCATGCAGAAGCCTCTTCATCTAATGGTGAAGATGATTCTGGCTCAGAGGGCGATGTCAATCAATTGATTGACAAATATTGTGAACTTCTGAATGCCTTTAAAATGCAAGAAGTTGACTAAGAAACAGACTAAAGAGATTTTGTCTCTTCAACCCGGCTTCTCAGCTTGCTGAAACATCTGCTGTGCTGAATCAGACAATGAGGGAGCTCAGTCAACTGAAAACCCTATCAGACATCCAAATTGAGACTATCAAAAGCAAAAATAGTCTCATTAAAGATCTTGAAGAAAAGCTCCAGAGGGAGAAAAGTATTGTGGCCAGATTTTCTCAGCCCAATACAGTGTTGCCCTTGATAGATTTCTTTTCCTCATAAAAGGGTAAGAAGGGTTGAGCTTCAAGGGTAGCACAAGACCTGCCCATCCCAAAGGGAAAGAGAAAGTTCAGTTGTGCCAATGACATCTAAGCCACCTAACCTTTCAAGAGGGCGATATTCCCTTCAAATAGTATGACCAGGAAAGCATATATGGTCACTACATGAATGGTGCATCCACAAGTGGAACAAAAGATGTTCCCAACCATTGTGGAAGCTACAATAGGATAAGTGCCTTTAAGGCTGCCCATGAAGAAATTCAAATGACCCATCATGACCATTTGTCTTTGGTGCTACAGCCCCCCTCCCAAATATGTGGCTACAACTAGTTTTCTGAACTTGTCAGCACAAAATATGACTAAGGTCAGTCTGTTAGCTTGCCTGATGTGGCTGTTT